>SMSQ01018559.1:1047613-1171850 GCA_019453375.1 Ctenoplectra terminalis | reverse complement strand
TTTTTTTTTTTTTTTTTTTTTTTTTAAATAAACTCAAGGCAGCGAAGGGTCAAAGGTTCTTTTAGCTTTTTGGAAAGGTCGTTAAAATGATTGGTATCTCGCACACGCAGCGGCAATTGATTTAAACGAAGCCCGGGGAATCGTGCACGGAATTTTTGTCGTCGAATCGGCGAAACTTGGCTAATTGCAGCCCGAATAATTCATGCCCGTGAAAATCAATACGTCTTCGGGAACGTTCCGCACATGTGTGTACCTTTACGAGTCTTTTAATTTCCTCCCGAATATTTAATCCTAGAATCAACCGATTTAAGGGAATCTTCATACCTTATGCGAAAAATAATAGTAATTAAACGAGAATCTAGGGAAAAAAAAATTGATTTGTAGGTCGTTGATTGGGAAGGAGGATACGGTGTTCCGATTCGTTAGGAGAATATTGATCGAGCAGTTTCTGGAGCGTCGAATTTTTATTAAAAATCGCGCGAATCGCCCGGAGCCGTCCGAAAACATATCGCAGGATTTTAATTCGTCGAACGTGTAGCTCGTTCGCAAATGCAATTATTTACAATTATCGAATTCATTGGCGAACAGGATGCGAGCTTGGCACAGCTAGTCGTATCTCGGATGGATCGATAACGTATCGCTTCGATGCGTAGAAACGAACCGACGTTCGTTTAGATTTCCACCGACCTTTAATTTTCTTTCCACAAATATACGTTTTAAAAGAATCTTGGGAAGAATGATTGGCCATCTGCAAGTATGCAACTGTAGAGTTTTCCCAGGTATCGCAGAATTAATTTAAATATACCATTATTTTAAATCGTTTTATGACCAACAGTGTTTCTTGTTTCTTAAAAAATTTCCTAATTTTTAGGAAAATATAAAAAGCTATATGCAGTTGATGTATATTTTAGAAAATTTTACGCTTCTCATCTTGTCGTAGAGTCCAGTCCAACAGATTCTAAATTTCGATCTAAATTCTAAACCGCAGTGATCCGAAGCTTGCGTGAAAGGGTTTCCATTTGGGCGATTTTTGGGAAAATCAAAGGGAAGCTTTCAGCGTAACAATTTGAGGGACGTTAAACGATAATTCGATTCCCAGTCTAAGGATGGCCAATCGAAGCGAGTTTGAGCAGCGTACAGGGCTGCATAGCTATTTTCGAGAGTAGCAAGTTTCTTGCGTTCAAAAGGAATTATTAGTTCGCGGACTGTGAGAGGCTAACCCGATCAGGATTTGTCCGAAGTTTCGCTACTCCCTGTTAGATTGTTATTAACGTGCTTCGACCTCATCCTCGAGATGGACTTACGAAAAGATACTTAGAATTAATTGTTACGTTCTTCCTTAAATTTAACTTGAGAATCATTTTTTAAGTTCAACCATCGCGACTCGCAACCACCGAAAATAGTCACCGAATTAAAATATGCTTGCTCGAATTATTTTCTTTCCTCTATCCCCCGTTAACCATGACGCCACGATAAAAATAAAGGTGATTTATTTTTGTGCCGTTTCTGCTTGCAGGAGTGGAACGATTACAAGCTGAAGTGGAACCCGGATGATTATGGCGGTGTCGACACCCTCCACGTGCCGTCGGAGCATATATGGTTGCCGGACATTGTTCTTTACAACAAGTAAGTAGATCTGATCATCCCTGGTCACGCGACTTTTCCACGTTGTTAAAACCAATAGCGGTTAAATTAAAACCTGTAGAAAATAGAATTTCGATATCGGTTTTACTTCTACTGGAATATTAGAAGAGTACCTCGAGACTTCTCCAACTTTCAAAAGGGCGGACAACAAAATTAAGAACATAAATGCTGGTTTCGACGATTCGTGCACGTCGGTTCACTGATAAAAATCGATCAAATATACGACCGTGACCGAGGAGAACAATTTGCCGCGCGATGCGATCTTGCACGAAACCGGGTGCAAGCCAGCCTGCGCAAGCAATTTGTTCGTCCGAGTGATTTTATTTTTATAACCGGAAAGGACCAGATTAAACAGCTGTTCGATACGTACGCTGTCGCGTGGGATATTACGCGATGCTCGGGCTTGTTTCAACCGTTTCTTACATTCTGTTCTCTGTAATTTATATTCGAATCGATGGACTATAAAATACGACTGTAAAAACGGAATTTTCTCGTCGAATGATACAGCAGTATCGAAACCACGAATTAAATACTGACGCGAGAACGATAGTACCAGTACTAACGCCTTTATCGCACATACGTGAAATTGATTAGAAAAAAAAAAACAAGGTTCAACGAAGTTATAGTAACACGATCGATCCACGCGATATAGTCTGGAAAATACTTTACGCCATGAATTATCGTTCAGAAAAAAGGGCAACCATCCTTGAGATCTTAGGATATTTTAGCCGTTCTTTCGCGTTAATCTGGCCTACGTTGATCCCCTTTTCCCCATTATTTTTCCGGAATGTATCGGGACACAGTCACGGTGCTCCGCGTCGTCCGTCACCCTGGTCCAGCTATACTTCATAGGATTTCAGTGAGAAGTGCAGAGCACGATATCTCGTAAACCGCTGCAGAATATTCCGCGTTGGTACGTGACGTTTTCAGCGGAGAGACCGCTAAGGCCATTTTGAAAATCCACGGTCGAAACGGGACACATACGATCCACACACGGTCCACACACGAGCCGCACGTATTCCGGCCGGCTAACGCTGAGAAATAGGATGTACTTCGCCCCGAGGAGGACACTTTTACGAGAAAGTAGGGTCGAGTCGTCGTGACGCCATTCTTGTAGCTTCGATGGCTTCCGGCCGACATCGTACACGGTTATCGCGCACTGGATTTCTTGTCGTGGACTGAAAAATGAGAAATCGAACCGTTTTCGATTGGACCACGGATAAATAGAGCTGTTTCGAACGTTCTATCGCTGTAGATATTTGTTAACCATTTGTATTGCGACAAAGTTCAATGCAAGTTGAGTACTTCAGTTTCATTGTAATTTCATCTGTGCTTGTTTAAGCAATGTTGATCGGGCGTATTTGCTGCACGTAGTTTGGATAAAGTCTGAATGGAAATTATTTAGAGGATAAATACGTTGTGTATCCCTTTAGATAAGTTTTGGTTGGGTTCGCTTAAGAGTAGCTATATCAAATCGTAGATTATCGATTGGTAGCACAAGCGGACTTTGGTTTAGGTAATTATTTCAGATTGGTGTTCTTCTTTTATACTCGATGGTGTAGCTCTTTTTTTTTTTAGAAATTTAATTAGTTCTACAATCGTTACCGACTAGTTAGTTTCTACGAACGCAAACAGTCGTCGAGTGAAACTGAATTAAACTTCGCTCTAACACCTCTCGCTCGACACACATTCTCGTCGTTTCTATTTATCGATGCAATTGCCAGCTCGGCTGAACCGTCTGGGTCTTTTGAAACCGCCTCGTTCGCGGTGCTTCTGAAGCACGAGGTTAACTCTTCTGAAGTTGCAAGCAAATTGGAGGGTTGAAAATTTTCGCTTGTTTTTTTTTTTTTTTTTATGAGCGAAAACGCAACGTGCTCGTCGCTTCGAAAGCCCGATCGTTTCTCCTTTCGAGAGACGCACGATCAACTTTTCCCTCTGTTTGCGCCGATGAGTGCGTCTCATTGTGCCAGACGAGCGTTTCTCTGCCGCAAAGCCTGACGGCTGGGAGATGCGTTGGAATCTCGATGAGTTTTATTTTCAATTACGCACTGGAGTGGTTTCGACGCGGCCACGTGTTCAGCGTTAAATCATAAAGAACGTTCTCGAAGTCGAAACTCTCGACATACATTACGCCATTTCAATTACTCGAACGGCAGGGGTTGGGTGGTCGACGGGGGTGGGTGAATCGATTGTCCTGGCGATGCTTCGAAAAGCTCAAAGTATCGGGGCTTTGTATAGCCCGACAGCATGCAAATGCATCCTCTGGTGAGCTCGTTGTCGTTTTCCTCCCCTACCTCCTCTTCCTCCTCTTCCTCCTCTTCCTCCTCTTCGTTATCGTTGGTAGGGGAGGGGGGTGGGCACGAGAGAAGAGTAATTTGTATGGAATATTCGAATCTGATTAATAATTCACCGACATTGCTGGAAGTTTGCCCCGACGAAAGGGGATCGGCTTGTTTGATACGAAATTCAGAGGAACCATCGTCGGCACGGATCGAAAGAGATTCTTCGGTGATTTCAGGATATCGAGATACGCCGTATAATGCGGCATTGTTGTAGGATGAATTTTGATGGCGTCCGCTCCGTTTGATGTCCCCGAGACCCGGTGACCGTGTTCCCTTTGCCATCCGCCTGTGACCATTTTATCGAATTTTAACCCTCTGTTGGAGGCAATTCGCTGTTTAATAACTTGGTCACGGCTTTGTTGTCCCTACGGAATAGGGATAGAAGTTTGTTGATTGCTTTTGGTCTCTTTTCGAAGAGGGATGCCAAGAGGTGGTGAATTATCGAGCACCGAGAGTTTAGAGCGCAAAAGTTTTCATCTGAATTTGCAAAACACGATCTTTGAAATAGAAACGATCGTCCGCAAACTATTCTATCGCGATTAACTCCAACTCGACGGTTCTTCTTTCCAGTTTCGGGGTTAACGCCCATTCTTGGCCGACTCGGACTTTCAGCCACCCTCCGACAGCTCGTCGTCGACCCTGAAGACGGTCGTGAGAAGGTTCCCTTAGGCCTGGAGAGCGTATCAATTAAATCGAAGTCAAGTTGCCCCGGTAAACTTGAGCGAATCGCGTGGCGTTCGATCGCCTCCTCCTTAGCTCTCTAGTTTCTTCGGCGATAACTTTCACGCTGCGAACTCTGTATCGATTTAGTCGTCGATGCGATTCTCATTACTATACCGTTCCTCGGCAGCACGACTGCCTGCACACGCCCACGCTCCCCTTCGGCTAAACAGACACTTCTAAAACGATGAATAAAAACATTTTTACCCAAAGAACAGCGCACTCCAAGTACAGTGCACCCATTCCCGGTGCGTCTAGCCACTTGAGACCGCACAAGGAGCTAGAAGATGCACAATATCGAGTCGGGTAATAAGCTCGTTCAATTTCGAGGGTTGGAACGTCGACAGACCCTGCGTTTACATAAGTAATTTCCAATCGGACCATCAGGAATCGGTCCTCCACCATTTTTCCTATTTCTACCGATTTTCCGTCCATGTTACCTGACCACGTATTGCCGATTCTATTATGCAAACGTCCGTGTAGCGTGGCAAGACGTCGTTGACGTGTATCATCCTCTTCTTTCCTCTTTATTCGACGTCGAGTGCTCGAAGTGCACTCCGCTCGACGGATACGATCGAGTGGCAGCGGGAGAAGAGACGAAACAAATTCGGTCTCGAGAAATCGAACGGATAGAGTGACTGTGAACGTCGGGTATGAGAATTTTCAAGCGATTCCATAATTTTGGAGAAACGAAACGGGAATTCTGTGTGAATTATGGTGACAGGGAATCGTGTTCGTGTCGTGGAAACGAAGCACGTAGTAGGAAGTGTCGTTTTGACGAATAGTTTCGCGGTATGTTTAAAGAATTTCCGAGCACTGTTGGAGCCAGTGGATGGAAATTATTCGCTAAGTTTCATGCGAACTTTGAACGGTTATTGGGTGGGATATATAGTTGAAGTAGTTTTTAAGAGCTTGAAAAATGAATTCTTTTGTTAAAAAAAATGCTCCTAGAATATTTAAAAGAGTATCAGAGTAACGCTGGGTTGGAAGTACTTGTAACTAATATCGATACAAAATATACAGCGTTAATTCTTGTTGGATTTTCAAAAAGTGATCTCGATACGATCTGATTTACACTTACAAAAGCAATTTATACGTATACGCGTAAATTAAACGACACTCGATGGATTTGTCGGCATAGAGGATTTTCCATGAAACAAAAAGTTTGTTGGAAAAGTTGCGCCGAAAAAGGCTTGTTTTTTTAGAGAGAACGAGAAAGTTGTCGGTTGGAGCGGTCGTGAAGTTTTCCTTGGAAAATCGATAAGCTGCGGCAAGGGTGAGAGCAAATTCGAGGGTTCGAGGGGCCGGGACAGATCGCCGGATGAAATTTAATTAAGAAACGACCGGCTCGAAGGCGAAACGAACGATCAATAACGCGTTTCGCTGCTAGGGGCTGTCGTAAATAAAACCGCAGAGCATTGTGCGAGTTGCATTCGATATTAACACCTTGATAAATCTGAATTCGATATTGCGAGTCGATGTCGACGAACCAACCACGCGATTCCGCGACTCCGTATATTATTGAACCTATCATTACAAGACAGAAACTATCGTGTACAACGTGAAGATATATTATATATATAAAAGAAAAAAATAAGGGAAAAAAATTGACTTCCATAAATTCCGTGAAAATATTTTATTTATTTAACGAGTTTGAATCCGATTAGCAGTAATTAAAAACAATTGAGTGATAGTTATATACGAATAATCGAGCAACGTTACATCATTCAACTGCACGTTATTCTTTAGAATAGAAATAGAGCTATGAAAAAATTGCAAGTTTATTAAAAAATTCGAGCCATATGCACGATTACCAACGCAGAATTCATTAAGCGAAAGCGTAACAAGACGTCGAAACAATAACTCCGGTCGCATTTGTTAAATTCCATTTCTCCGTACTGTTAAACACAATTTTCGTTCACGATGATAAAAGCGATGAACATCGAACAACCATGAGCCGGCTCGTGTTCACCGAAACAAGACGATAACAGTAACAATATTCGCGGTTAATCGAGAACCGGCGGATTTAATCGAAGCATGGAAATATGCGAGCGTATTAGCAATGGAAGACCGGTCGCTGGAAAATGAAAACGAAACGGATATATCCTCGACCGCGTTTCGATCAGCAAGCAATAATCTTACCCATTCAGATATCGACGCTGAATTAATAATCACGGTAGAACGGCATCGTTTGATCCTGTTGTAAGGGAAATCGATGAATATTTATCGACGAATCGGCCCACGCGGTTAATTGCGTATTACAGAAGGGCGGGGATCGGAAAAAAGGGGTGGGGGTGAAAGACAGAGAGTCAAAATAGGTTCACGGAAACAAGGGTGCAACAGAGGTGCAACTGAGGTGCAACAGGGGGGAAAAAGTTGAAATTACATGGAAACTATTTCCCAGAGGGCTCTATCTCGGCCCCTGTATCGAGGAAAAACGATTTTCGTTGAAAGTGATCCAATAGCGGGTGAAAAAGCGCAGACCCGCGGCTCGTGTATTGGCACGAAACAGATAGGACAGGATCCAATAAACTCGGCGAAGCGTCGGGGCGCAATCAACGATGCAAATGCTCGGGCCGCATAAAGAAAGCCGCATAAAAGGCGAGCAAAGTGTTTTTTCGTACGCGGCCCTTTTTCGCGTGTATCGTCGCGTGCTCGTTTAATCGTCGTTCGTTCGTCGATCTCTTCGGGATGGTGAACTTTCGATGGGGGAATAGGATCGTGTGTGGAAATTAAGGTGGTGTGAGTGTAATCAGCGCGAATCGAACGAAGAGATTTGGAAGGAATGTTTTGCATAGAGTAAGCGTGCGCATAGGAACGCTACGCGAGCGGTATAATTAATTGTCTGGAACTACGTTGCTACGGGGTAAAAATGAACCGAGCGAAGAGGTAAAAGTTTGCGAGGTTGGAAGAGACTTCGATATATTTCGCTTTATCGCGATAGAATAATAATGCAATTTCATCGTACAGTTTTAAGGAAAGAAATTATTACTATTAAACTACCCCCGGTTTCAATCGTCTCGCAATTTCAAGCAACCTCCTCGATTTGCAACCATCCTAATCACAAAGTAATCGGGAAACACGAACGAATTTGGTACACGGAAGAAAGTTTCGTCGAGGAAAAACGGGTACAAAGGGTATGGCGCCCGATGGAAGGGTGTCGGAGTCTCAGTGCAATCAACTGGGGTAAATAGGTGTCGGTCGGCAGAGGGCAGCGGGCAGCGGGCAAAAGGGTTCGGTACAATGACCCGGAGAACGCGTACGTGCGGGCGGGCAACGCGAAATGCAAAGTTAAAATATGCAGGGAACGTACGTGAGCCGGAATCTCGTTACTCCATTATCGCCGGATTACTGCGCCTGCAGCTCGTCCCAGACGCGGTAATTCGGTCGCGGCTCGCATCACTGCAACACGCGTTAACGAAGTAACACGGCCTCAAAGTAACCACGCCGGACCTGCTCGCGAGATACAAGTTTCCTCGTCCTTCTCCATACCGTGCCGATTGTTCGTTCCGCGAAGCACGCGTTTAACCTTTAAAACCTCATTCGTAGACTCCATCTGAAACTCTGTTACGGGTGTAGGGAGTTTCAATTAAGTCTGAACGTACCCTCGCGAGGTTCCGATAAATTACTGTTGCAGTTACTTTTGTGTCGAGGAGAAATTTTCGTTAAGAATTAAAATGATCAGGAGTTGTATGAAAATTTGGTGGATGGTAGAAAGTATACGTTACTTGTTTTACTCTTCTGAATAATTTTGTCGAAGCGTTGAAAGTTAGGGATGCGTCAATTTTCTGTCACTTTTCTCGGAACTCGTACAAACATCTTTTATACGAGTTTATAAAATGCAAAATTTTTATACGTGCAAAATTTTCAGTTGCACGACTTTTATTTCTCTCTTTACCACTTATGTGTTTCATATATCGTAAACATATCCACTACAGATCCATCTCGAGAGAGAAAAAACACACTCCCTTTCTGGAGGATGCATTTCCGAGTTCCCAGGCACGCGAGAACGATATCGATAGACAGTGAAATAACACTGCCACCCGTAATATCGTAGGGAGTGTGTTGTGGCGGAATTACAGCCCTGTTCCTTCCTCCTTGGAATTTACCACTGAGAAACAGGCGCCGTCCTGTCCACAGAACGACGCGGTGTTGGGAGTTCATGATTCATAGGGTGCGCGATGAGTTGAGACACTCGACAACCACCTAAATACCTACAGCTTATCGTGCACAGTAATACATTTAACGTCTGAAACATAACGCGAGCGTGTTGAATTAAAAGGAAATTGAACTGTTCGCTGTGCTATCAAATTTCTGACTTAATCCTCGTAAGTTACGCGTTAGTTCGGTACGGAGTTCTTGCCTCTGCATCGCAAATTAACCACGCTTACTATTTCATTCGATTGCGCTTTATTTCAACGCTCCGACAGTTCTCTCTTCCTTTCTTCGAGTTAGAGAATCTAAAGTCCAAATTTCTTCTTTTAACGCGACTGATACGCGTGTATAACTTAAAAAAGAGCAGTATAAAAAAATAGCGCAGACATGCAATTGTTGTTTGTAAAAAAAAAAAAAAAAAAGATAAACGTTGCAAGCTCGCCTGAAAAAAATTTCTACAGCATCGTATTTCATCTCCGCGCCAGTAACACGGTCTCAACCACCCAAGCACAACCCTTCGCTCGATTCTACTCGTACAAAAGGTAGTAGAAGATCCCAAGAGGAAGAACAGTTCCAAAAACAAATCCTACTTATCTCGTGTTCCCCGAAACAAAATTATCTCCAATTATTAACTCGAACATCAAAACTGGCGGTTGTTCGAATATCGTCGCGGTTGTCGCGCGTATCACCGAGCACTCTTCTTCGTCGNTCTACTCGTACAAAAGGTAGTAGAAGATCCCAAGAGGAAGAACAGTTCTAAAAACAAATCCTACTTATCTCGTGTTCCCCGAAACAAAATTATCTCCAATTATTAACTCGAACATCAAAACTGGCGGTTGTTCGAATATCGTCGCGGTTGTCGCGCGTATCACCGAGCACTCTTCTTCGTCGTTGCCTTCGTCACCCTGCCGGCGGCGTGTTCTCGTCGTCGACGTCGACGTCGACGTCGAGTGCTCACCCCGTACATCTAGCTGCATTATAACGGCCTAGCTGGCGGCTGACCTAAAATATGCCAAGTACACGCGGCTCTGTTCGGATTCGAGCTTCCATTCAGACTGCCAGCTTCTAGTGTTTCCCAAAAATCATCCCTCGATGCTGAGTAAACGCATCGTTGCACGCCTTTCCGCATAAACACGCGCGTCTCGTTCTCGCAAATTGGATGCCAGCTAATTCACGCTGATTGCTAATTGGTGTGTTTCGGTTCCTAAGTACGGAACGCCGTTATCGAAGGTTGTTGGGGTGTAAAGGGTTGTTTCGTTCCGTGGAACTTGCCGGATGAAGTTTCGCGCAGGGTGGAAACACGGCGTTGTAGTAGAAATTGAGGGAGGACGAGGAAAACCGGTGCCGAGCTGAGCTCGAAGAGGATAGAGGTAATTCCTTTGAGTAATTTTGTATAGCGAAGACGACAGCGTTGTTTGAACGTTGTTGCTAAGTTGTGAAATTCGCGCTCGAAATCTACTGTTGCGTTTTCTTCCAAGATTTAATTAGGAGTGACAAATGTATGAAAAAAAAGTTGATAGGGCATCGATCAAGGAATTTTCAAGAGAAAAGATTGTTAATTGTGTTCCATGGGTTTTTAGATTCCACGTGAAATCGAATTTTCCACGCGAAAGAAGCTTTCCACGGTGCAGGGGAATGCGTTTTCTGCACGGTGCAATTCTCACCACTTGCCCATAGATATTTCCTCGAGCCAGTGAACGAAAATAGAGTGGCAGCCGCGAGGAAACAAACCACCATTGTCACAGATCGCTGGCCATTCTCGCGAAATCCATGATAATCTTTTTCACCCGGTTCGTTGGCGAACCAGCCTCGTCGAGGCCATCGTTTTCACTATTTTCACTAGACTCGTTTGTCTTGTTTCGACGAGCTGCACGTTTCTGTATTCTCCGTTTCAATGGTCGCGTTCTGCGTCCCTTCAACGTGTTTTCCTCGCTACGGTACCGATGAATCATTGTGATCTGTAAAGAAGAAGTAATATTTTCAACATTTAAGTTGCGGAAAAGAGGTATAAAGGATTACGTACCATTATTATTTTGGTTGTTATTTTAAATTCGGGTAGAATGATTGAAGAATATAGTTTCGTTTTTCAATTTCGCGCTGTACAGTCCGCCGAATAAAATTATGCGAATCGTCGGTATTTCCATAAAACGGCAGTCCAGTAGCCGGGAATAGAAATTCCTCGGATCCCTATTGAATATTTAAAAATTGCAAATGACCACCTTTTTCCTTGGTTATCGACATATTCCGTCGAAGGCCAGCAAAGCGCATTGTTCGGAAAATTCTATCGTTTGTCGCATAGAGTTACAAAAAGTAGAGCCAATTTGCAAACCAGAAATATTTCGAGACATTCTTCGAACATTAACACCTACCTGCTTTTATTCAATTTTTAAATAACTCAAAGTGTCGCCATCGAGCTTAAAAAAAAAATAGGAATATCTGCTTAGTCTCGACAACCTTTGATCCAAAATTCGCTATCCAAAGATTTATTTCTCCCAATAATTCCTGTTTCCGTGTCAGAAAGGAAGCCTCTGCATGCTTCCTGACATCGCTCATTGGGATTTACACCGACGTTGTTTCCACGAAGATGTACGAAGCCGGTTGGAAGCAATGTACGTGTTTGCGATCAGACGTTGAACCTATTCGCCCCGAGCAAGGGAACAGGAAAACGATTCTTGCCTGGCCCGATACGTGCCTTTTAAGGGTACCTTTAAAGCCATTAAAAGGGATCCTGTGTTTCCCTTGGAAAATATTACTATTTATAGTGATTCAAGCTGTAGTTATTTATGGAGAAACTCTTCGTATTGTCTGTGGATTTTCTATCACAATTCTATCGACTGGAAAAAAGTTTCAATTCATTGTTACTCGTGTTTTTTTTTTTTTTAAGAACGTCGAGTAGTTTTTGAATTTCTGCTCAGAATCTGCTAATCATTGTTAGAAATTTTTATTACGCTATAAAAAATATGTTTCTAAAATTGAGGCTCAATAAGTAAGCGAATCGATCAACGTTTATACACGCTTCTTAGAGTTTTTCCATGGAAAAAGGTGCTTCGATATCGCGTAATTTTCATTTCGAAAAGATCAATAATTCTCGCTAATCTCGTTCCGCGTATTTTACGTCAGCCGGATCGTGGAATTTATCGCTGGTTCAATTTTAATTGGCTAGAACAGGCCACAGATCCTCGCTAGAAGGACAAAAACGAGCTGCAGAATTTCCCGTTGTACCACTGAAACTTATATCGATCCGTCGACCGTACCCATCTCTTGCGACGCGTTCAGTAGCGTACGAAGCCAGAAACGGAGAACCCGGCTGGAAATTCAACCGATTTCATGAATTCCCGGCATAACCATTGGAAAAGTGAAGCCCAATACTTGAACGTAGCACGGGATTTTTGCCAGGATTTAAAGAATGCAGAGATTTTAGAAAATACGCGATAAAAAAAGAGGTTTTTACTTTAAAATCTGTAAACACAAGGAATGGGCTTTTAATGGCTCTCATTTACGAGGTAATGAAATTATGCAAGAGTGCTATAAATGGGAGAATGTAAAACGAAGAGATTTAATTTCTCATTCGCGAGAATGTTTTTATGCGGGGAGATATTGGAGTGTTTTTTCTTCAATAACTTTCGAACGTTTGTTTTTCATCCCCTTCTGTATACACTTTGATGCATCATAGGTAGCTATTAATTTCCATTGGATAAATTTATGATTACTTTACCTTAATATCGAGGCACATATAAGCTGTTGAGCAAAGAACAGCGTTCACGGCGTTAGGAGCGTTTCATCCTCCGGCTTCGGCTCAAGAGTCACGTTCAATGGCAAACTGAATCTCAAGGTTTAGAGGAAGCTACACGCGTCACCCTCCGAAGCCACTAAATTTACCAACTTTGATACGCGTTTTCTCTAATTTTAATGTTAGAGAATACATCGATCCTACAACAAACCTTCCATCGTCTCTTTATGTATTTTATTTTTAATTCCAAATTCACAAGATTTCATATTTCGAATACATGGTACACCGACAGGCAAGGTATTATAAAGAATTAACCGCGTCAAAAAAAGAAAAAAAAAAAGAAAAAAAAATCAGTTTTGACTATTTTCCTTGGAGCTTCGTCTCGTGAGATCTCTTGAAAAATTGATAAGATGATGTAAGAAGGTTCAAGGTAACCAGTGTCAATGGCACGGTAAAGACGAGGGTGAATTCTTTCGTGAATACCCAAAGAATCAGGCATACGATTCCTCAAGGTTCTCTAGAGCATCGTTTCAAAGCCTCGTGTCCGATGTAGGTAATAGAAGAATGAAATAGACCAGACGATTCGGTGGCGTAAACGCTGTCAAGGTAACAAATGGAAAACGCCGGGCCAGAGAATGGCGAAAAATTGAATGTCCTCGGCGTGGTTCCACGAGGGGGTGGACAATGTAGTTTTTTCCATGGGCGTTCGATGTCGGTCGAGTAGACAACCGCGCTTAAAAGGGACGTCGAGTTTGAAGATTTACGCGGCGTCTGCTCGCAAGAACCGGCACCCTGTCCCTGGGAAAAAGAGACATGATTAATCGAGAGATCCAAAACTTCTTTTGGCAACGACTTCCACCGTTCAGCGTTCCATTCTTTCGAAAGGCCACGAATCTACTCGCGAGTTTGACGCTCGTGTGATTAGCTCCGATATCGTTCAATCTATATTTCATATTCTTCGAGATTTTTACATATTTAGGCATTACAGGCAAAATCTGTCCGTCCACGCGATAAATCTCAAGCATTCGGTTCGAACGGTCTTCTTTCAGACCTATGTTCGTTCGACGAGAACTCTATCGTTCCCACATTTTGTTCAACCGGTTTCCATCTAGGAAACGTCGAGACCAATCGCGTCACGGTTCGAAGTCCATCCTGAGAGCTAGTCGTAAGCTCAAGGTTCGTAATTACCCGTCGTCCACTTAAAAGCAACGAGTTCCTTCGCGAGAAGTGGAGGAACAAAGGTCTAGGTTGTGTAGATTTCATTCCGGAGACGTCGTGTGTTTGAAACGTCAGCGTTTCGTGCATTCGCCAAGAAATTATTGCCCACTGGACTCATTGTTCTCGTCGGGAGGGCGCGTGGCGGCCGCTCTCGAGCATCGACTTCCGGTCGGTCTGCGAACAATTTTGCACGGTTAAGCCGTGGCGCGATGGTCGCCGCCGGGCTGTGCACGCTAATTTTCAGTGTATCGAGCCATGCTTATGCGAATTAGGACACATCCCTTCGCTATTCAGGCTTGTAATCGGCGACTGTAGCCGCGATAGTACGCAAACCCCGATCGAATCGACGGCAGGATTATGAAGCGAGGCCAACCAGTCTGCATCGTTTGCCGCACCCTTTATCGTGCGGTCAAAGATGCTACGTGGATATTGCAAACTCTGGTGATAGTTTGTTGTCGGCGATGAAGTGCAATGCGGTGTCTGGCTACTCTGTGGCAAGAAATTATAGCCGTGCTGGTAATTAGGGACGGTGGTATCGAAATGTCGCGAGTTCCTCTGGGAGATAATCGAGCAACTGTTTCGGTTTACCGAAAAGGAATTAGCTTCGCATCTAGATTCCGCTTCTCGGTTTGTAAAGCCTTAATTTTAATTCTAATTGTTATCCGTATAAAGTATCATTAATCAATTGCTCCATCGTCAACTCAAATCTTTGCAATGTCCGTTGACATTCTTCTTCTTCCATGTGCACGATTTTACGCGAGAAACTGTAATTTCGCGTATCAGACGCTTGGAAACGAAAAATGTCGATACCTTTTGAAAGTAAGTACGCGAAAGAATATCCGATAAGAGTAATATAATTATCGAACGACCGCAAAGCGCAACAGACCTACATTAACGCAACCAGGTTCGCGTAACCTGATTACAGGGGTGCGACGGGGCAGAGGGACGGAAACTTTATCCGATGCAGAAGTTTCGTAGCAAACAAAGCCTGTGCGACGATCAAGGGGTTCCGGTTTGGTGTTAAACGCTGCAAATCCGCTTGCATGTGTCTTCAAAGCGGATTACAACCGGAATCGAGCGCGTGAAACTATTTTCGACGCTCGACGCGATTTCGGTCGCGCAATGGCGTTCACTGGTGCAGTTGTCAATTGCAAGTGGTACGATGAAGCTACTATCTCTGTAATATCTCTCTATTATCTCTAATAATAGTCGGTCTACCGCTTCCTTTGTAGTCGCGAATAAAAATTTCATTCAACCATTTCCAGCTCGTAAACAAAGTTACATTTCCACTTAATATTGCTCGGAGAAGTTTCGTCGAATATAAATTGTCGCGCGACTTTTTATTCAGATCGGTGCGCCGTCGTGCATTAAAGCGATCGATATCGAACACGAGCTTGCAAAAATTGTAAAACGATTCGGAATAAATTTTATGCTGTTTATTTACATTCTCCGTTTGTTTATTTACACTCTTGATGTGTTTATTTACGTCTAACTTTAAAAAAAATCTTTCCCCGACAGTTATTGTATCCCAATATATTTTTCATCGGTTTGCGTTCCCATTGTTCCTTTCGCGTCAATAAGCCAAAGTTTTCTGGGACATCGTACATTTATGCCCGGTGCACACGATGCACGATACATTAACTCCATAGCCGCAAAGTTCCTTCAGTTACCTAACGATACACGAACCGAAAAAGCGGTATAAGGTTGCCGGTTCTGTAACGGGACAATCCGTTTATATTTCCTTCATCGACTATATATTTTTCAACTGTTATAAAAAGCCGAATTCGCCGTAGCATAGTTTTACTTCGTATTGCACGCGCGCAACCCCGATTCCCAGAAGCGTTCGTTCATTCTCGAAGCAAACCGCTGCGAGGCACGCGTACCTGCCACCGACCTACCGCACCTCCGCGTATTAAGATTCAAACACAGTTTCCCCACTGATTTTCTATATTCTGCTCGGCACAATCCGAAGATCGCGTCTTTCTCAATCGGGAATTTATTCGACTCTTTACCGCGTTTCTACGCCGAAGCAATCAGCTTCGATATTGTCTCGTGATTTTTTCGCACTGTCACGTTATTGCGCTATTTGCCTTCGTTGAAAGTGGTGGGTTTATTAAGAGAAACTTCGATGGAATATTGTTGCAAGTTTTGCTTTAACGGTTCGACAAAGTTACCTTTAACCCCTTCGCCGATATCATTGGATAACGACCCATCGAAATTCCCGCTCTATGGTAGCTCGTTTCCTTCTGCATTTAACATTCCGCGGAAAAATTTTTACGCGTACACCGTTGCGCGAAACCGTGACCAATGTGTGTCCGTGTAGCTCGTAAACGATGTAAAATTTTATGCTAAATAAAAGCGCTGCCTCTCCCTTCGATGCACGAGAGTCAATAGAAATTCAAGACGGAACTGGTAAAAAATTTTATTACATCGGTTTGATTAGGGGTTGTTTAACGGAACGTCTCGAGCTTTTACAGCCATTCGAACGATAATTCTTATTCAGGAAATCGCTATGACGCGAATAAAGAAGTTTAGAGTAGTCGATAAAATAAACGAGAGATTGATCATCGTTTTAAAATAATTTCTCGGAATAATCTGGAGGTTATCCAGATTTATTTGTGGAATAACGAAGGAAGAAAATGTGGAAAAATTGTTAAGATGCTCTTGCGAAGGGAACGTTGGACAGAAAATCGGAAAAAAGTGAAGAAATTTCGTCGCATCGGTGGTTGTACACGCTTGAAAAGTGCAGGGAACTGAGGAAGAGGGAGGAAACTGCAAGCTGGCTCGCTGAACCGCGTTACAATGCGACCAAGATATGCAAGAACGCATCAATGGAACGTCGACCAAGTTCTTAGAACGCTAACTCTCTCGGCGATGTCAAGGTTTACGTGCTTCTCTCTGTCCGATGAATTTATTGCATTTATATTTCAATGTACCCTGTTTCATTTCTTCTCTCTTTGCTACTCTCGAACCAGCGGAATCGTATTTGTGGAAGTTCTTATTGGATGCGATCGTGATTTAACATAATTTTTTCAAGTTTCAACGATTAATCGTGCCTCGAGTTTGATCGCGTCTCTATTTTTGCACGATTACACTCGGGAAATATTTTTTGGTCTTCCAGTTGTAATCTCGAAGGGTTTTAAGTTGTTTCAAATAGTCCCGTGACGTGATAGATTCGCTGACATTTTGATATTCCTCGGAGAGGTTGATTGCATTAGGGGACTCGGTCATATTTCTATCCGGATCCACTTGCTGTCTAATAAAGTATTCCTTAAGAGACCGATCGAATTATAAATCTGGTCACGTCCAGCTTCTGGTTCGGTTTCTTTGCGATAAAAAATTCTTCAACAGGTCACCCTGCGACCAATCATATTTTTCATCCCTCGTCGGTGTTGATTCTATATAAAAAAAAAAGCAGTAAAAAGGAAACAAAGGAGCTTCACAGGGGAGTTTGATCTTCCAGGAAAATTTATGTCTAATAGAAAATCACGTTGATCCTTCTGATTAATCAGATAGATGCGAAATTATCCACGATACCTTAATTTAATCCGGTCGAGGATATTAGGTTCGTCGATCGAACGTCACGGATCCGGAAGCTTCAATCTACCAGCCCTTCCGTTTCGCCGATACAAATTCATCGCGTCGAATATAGATGAATCGGATGCCGAGGCTCATAGAATTCCGGTTGAATCGTATCCGCGTTTGCGCTGGGCCAAGAAAACGCAGCCTGAACTTTTCTCCTCGCGTCTAAACTATTTATTACGTTAGGAGTTACGCTGACAGTTCTATTCCCTGGCGGTTCTTCTTTCATTCCGCTACGGCCCGCCATCGTGAATCCCCCGAGCATCTGGATTCTACAGCGGTTCGAATGCTCTGTGTGTTTCGCTGCATTCGAATAATTCATGCCGCTGCAGAACCACCGCAAATCTTCGATGAATTACTTAACCTGACGGTTGGTCGACGTTCTTTCGCTACATTGTACGCGACGAGAATTATGGGCACGTTAATGTTACAATTATGTGCGTGGAAGATGTTTCGCGGAACTAGGACGAACCGTAGTTTCGAAATTTTAAAAAATCTCGTAAAACCTTTNATTCCATTTCGAAAGAACTACTAGAAGCCTTTTCTTTCTGTATTTTCTTTAGAATTTCACTCGGGAAACTATATTCTTGGAGAGAATTTTAATCTTGCAGAATTTCAATTCCTTTTTTAGTTTTTTTTCTTTTTTTTTTTCCTTATTAAATTTCGAAGAGAAAACTTGAAATCTTCGACATCAGACATTTATAATTCTTCAAAAGAAGAAGCTGTCATCGCGGTGGCATAATTGATCGCCTGCACTTAGGAGCTTTCAACTTCCAAATATCCGTCCATGTCTTAAACATTTCCGGCAGCTTAAAAAGGCTGCGCTTCTCTCGCGAGAAATATTTCACGCTCTTTCTCGCTCGTACAGAAGTATAATCTCTCAATACTGCGTCGGAACGAGGAGCCAGGCATCGGGAAAACGTCACGATTCATCGGCCCCGCTTTTGACAAGCCTTCCCGCTTCGCCAGCGTTTCCCTCCGGACTCTGATGAAAACTTTTTCCTCGCCTGTTGATGAACGCGTGCGTTTCCTAACTTCCTTGTTCGTCTTTTCCCCCTCGATTCTCCCCAAAACACAACCATGAATCGTTATAACACGCGCTTAAATGAAACTAAAACGCGAAAATTATCGTTTGTATCTTGGAATTATAGATCAGTTGGTCAGAAAATACCGAGTAAGAGAAACATAATTTGAATAAAGAAATGTATCAGTTCATCTTCAAGATCGATCGTTGCTATTTTAAAATGGTTTCCATTTAACCCCCCATAGCCGAGGATTTCTCCTTTAAATGGATTTCTAAACGTTTCCCAATATTCTCTTCCTCTTAGTTTTCAACATTTCACGAAAAGAAAAGAACAAGAGACAAAGTACTAATTATTTCGAGACAGTGGACAATCGCGAAGGCTTCAGACCAGTTCGAAATCCTTTTCTTCTCTTCCCGATTGATTCGCGTTGACCATGGGACCTTCTCATGGACGACAGATTTAAATCCTGGATAACAAATCCAGCTGTCCGTGGATTTCACCGCTGAACAAGCGTTGCGGGAATAAATCCCGCGTCTGAAACGATAAACCGTTCCGGCGCGTCGGTTGAACGTCCATTCTGCTAGCCCTTCGAGCGGCCGCTCTTCCGGTTTCCACGTTTCGATTCTAGTTCCCTCGGTTTTGCGGTCGGATCGTCTAGCTTCGATCTTTTCTGGCCTCGCATAATCTGTTTGGTTGGCAAAGAAATTATCGTGGGTTGTTTGTTGAATTCGGGAATAATTATAGTAATGGTAAAACATGTTTGTTCCGCTATAGTTTTAATAATAAATAATAAAAGGAGAAAAGCGTAGAGAGGAAGAAGTTGAAGGTATTAATTTTTCGATACAAATGTTTTCCTTCGTTTAAAATAGTTAGCGGATCGATTACTGGATTAAACAAAATAAACTGTAAGTCTTTCGGTGTTAATCCAAGCTCTACCTGTAATTATTGCAAATAAAACTTGTCGTTTGGATAGGAGAAACAGACAAACCTAGACAGACGCAATTAAACTGTCTTGGCCAATTTCGTGGAAGGAAGTTAGTTAATTAGACTCCAACTGGGGAAACATTTTATTTAGAGAAGGATGCACGGGTTGGTTCGTTTAGTGCCTTCTTGTTTGATTTCTGTAGAAACGTGGAAATATCGGAGGCGAAATTTTATCGAAAGCAAACACGTCCCGTTCATAAACGCCGCCACTAAGTGTATTACGCTTCTGTTTTCCCGGCCGAGTGGCACAAATACTTGGAGTAGACGAAGCTATCGATCCGTTCTATACATGTATAATATGTACGTGCAAACAATTTTTGACGTACATATTTTTCACGAAGTAAGGCGAAGAAGAACGATGCGAAGACTTCCTTTAGAAGTATTCACAGGCTAATTTTTGTGGGATCAAAATTTGGAGCACGATTTTTGCCCAAACGTAGGGGGATTATTTGGTATTACGGAAAGTAAATTGGCGGATAGCGAGGGTTGAAGGATTCATTCCGAAGCTCTTCGCTTTGTGTCGTTATTTTTTGTCAGAATCCTGATCTGTGCGGTCTATAGCTCATTACTCGGTTTCCACGACGATTTCCTCGACAAAAGGAAATGCACAGGACATCGAGTAGAATGCTCGACCTACTTGGACATATCGATGGCATCGTTTTCCTTATTTCCTTCGACACGGTCAATCGTGGCTCAACAAGTTCTCCAGAAGTCGGAGGATAATCGTCAAGATGGTTCTCAGGGTTTCTTCTTCGACTTCAGTCTACAGCGGTGACGATTATCGGCCTGTCAAAATCATATCAATGATATAACAGAGGATACTTCGGAAGAGAATGTTCGATCTGTAATTCTGATACGTTCTACGTTATAAAAAGTCAAACTGAAAATCCACGATGAAAGTTTTACTTCTACTTCGCGTTACAAGTATCGAGAAGAAAACACGCCGGAAGAAGTTCCTCCTTTCGACTGCCTTCTCTTTGGTTGCTTCTGGGTTCGTTGCGAAGTTATTCGGTTCAGTTTTTGGCAACCAGCTCCGTGTTGTTCGATCAGTCGCAAGAACAGAAAGAGATAGAGAAACGAAGGAAAGGGGTGCGGTTTAACGCGCAGCGATCTCCTCGCGAAGCTATCGGGAGATCTTAGAAGTGGTCTAGAGGGGATCAAGGGGTGTCTAGCTGGAGGCGGAAGTTCGATGGGAGAGAGATTTGGCTCCGTTCTCCAGAGTTTATTCCAGTTCCCAGATTCAACGGCTCCAGGGGAAGCCTGCCACCTATCCTGCCGCCCATTAGAGGTATCCAATTTCTTTCTTTTGCCAGCTCCGACTTTTCCTCCGACTTTTCTTCCCTGGCTGATCCTTGCTTCTTCTCGCTTTTCCTTTTTCATTTCTCTCTTCCTCCCTTTCTTTTTTTAAACAATTGGATCCGCGGTCGCGATGCAGCGGCAAATGGAACCGGGAGAATACTCTGCATCGAAGTCCTCGAGGGTTTCAAAGGGATATTTCTAATGGGAAAGAAAATAGGAGTCATCCTTCGGAGTCGTTTTATTTTTGGCTGAAGGATCCCTCGTTTTCCAGTTAGGTGAAATCTCACGAAACACCCTTATTATTCATCAGCCTTTCCTCTCTTCGTCTCTCTGTTCCACTCTCAGGCACGTACACGGGCAAATGTATATACGTAACCCTCTGTCAAATGGCTCCTTTCGCGTAACGCTTCTTATCTGGAGCCTCAATTAGATGGTACACTGTACCGTGGTAATCTTTAAACGAACCAATTACCGTTCTCTCTGGCTAGGATAATTTACTCGAACGGTCGATCGTAGGATGCGATAGAGAGGATTAAGTAGGCGATCCCCTGACTCTGGGCTATCTCTAGCCCAATGAAACAATGATAATAATATCAAACCGGTTGATACAATCGGAATTGCCACAAATTTATATCAGGGAATTAACGCGAGAATTCATACCGTTTTTGGACATTGTTCACAGGTCGACTTACGACACCTGGCCCAGACCGAAGAGTCGAACCGCATCGAGGTCGGGATCGACCTGACCGACTATTACATTTCCGTCGAGTGGGACATCATAAAAGTGCCTGCCGTGAGGAACGAGGCGTTCTACATATGCTGCGAGGAGCCCTACCCAGATATCGTGTTCAATATCACCCTACGCCGCAAGACCCTCTTCTACACGGTGAACCTGATCATACCGTGCGTGGGCATATCTTTTCTCTCGGTCCTGGTGTTCTACCTGCCGAGCGACAGCGGCGAGAAGGTCTCGCTGTCGATCTCGATCCTGCTGTCGTTGACGGTGTTCTTCCTACTGCTGGCCGAGATCATACCGCCCACGTCGTTAACGGTACCGTTGCTCGGCAAATACCTGTTATTCACAATGGTACTGGTCACCCTGTCCGTGGTGGTGACGATAGCCGTGTTGAACGTGAACTTTCGCTCGCCCGTTACCCATCGTATGTCGAACTGGGTTCGGGTCGTGTTCATACAAGTGTTGCCACGGTTCCTTCTAATCGAGAGGCCCAAGAAGGAAGACGACGACGACGAGGAAGAGGACGAGGTCGGGTCGAGGAACGGCGTTGGTGTCGCCGGCGTGAACGCCGACGGTGAGCTCATCGACGACGACGACGACGACGACGATGACGACGACGTTGAGGCGACCAACGGGAAATCTCCCGAGGGCATGCTCACCGATGTGTTCCATGTACAAGAGACTGATAAGTACGACACGTACTACGGCAAGAGGTTCAGCGGGGAGTACGAGATACCTACGCACGGGTTGCCATCCTCGGCTACCAGGTACGACCTCGGCGCCGTGGCTACCGTTGGCACCGTAGCACCCTGCTTCGAGGAGCCTCTACCCTCGCTGCCACTGCCGGGGGCTGACGACGACCTCTTCGGCCCGGCCAGCCCCGCATACGTTCACGAGGACGTCAGCCCCACTTTCGAGAAACCGTTGGTTCGCGAGATCGAGAAGACCGTCGACGATGCCAGGTTTATCGCTCAGCACGCGAAGAACAAGGACAAGTTCGAAGGCGTGAGTAGTTTTTCTTTATCCTTTCGATTTAAAAAAAAATTCCTTCGTTGGTCGAACCATTCGTCGAGTATATCTCGCGAGAGATCGATCCGCTACTCCATTTCCGAGAGTGCGAGTGAAATAACAAAAGTTGGTTCGTTCGTTCCAAAGAATATCGCGTGGAAAGAGAAACTGATCACTTCGCATTGATTCCGGCCGATCGAGAAACGCTCTTTAATCTTTACGAGTAATCCGCGTGACGGGATTGGTAATGGAGCGTGCAAATCACAGCTCGCTCGGTGTGATTACGAGCGGTAGGCAGGCCCGGGTCAGCGAAAGCAAATTATAACGAATCAGCCGTAGGAGCCGTGATTCGAGAGCTGATAGGCTGGCGGTAGTAGTATCGGATCGTATTAATCAGCCGGAAACACCTCAGGATCCGATTGCTGTTAATAGCTTTAGTTCCAAATACCGATCGATTTATACACGCTTTTCTCGTCCTTCGTCTGGGATAACCTCGCGAGCAAGTCAACGTTCCAACCGTGAATTTAAACTTATTTCACTTGGGAAATATAGAAGACCTAGAATTTTTTCTCTTCGATAATCTTAATTCCACCGGAAAGATCCAATCTGACTATTTTTTCGTAACCTATTTTTTAACGATTCATCGATAAAAATGTAAAACGCGCATACAGCAGTACAGATTGGTATACTTCTCGTCGAAGATCAATCAGTCGCCAGAGTATAGCCGGCGATTGCGAATATTAATTTTAACACGGGTATTTGTCCGAAGCCTGACAGGAATTGCATCAAGTATCCTATAACCGTGTCACGAGTTACGCTCCGTCTCTTGTTTCGCGGATCAATCGCATTTGAACGTACAGAGCTCTCATGTTCAGCCGCGTAACCGGTCGTTATACCGTCGAACGTTCATTTTCCATTCGGTTTATGCTCTCAAAATCAGTCACGAGCATCACATTCTAATGGACGTTCTCTCTACGGAAATACATTCTCCATGACTGTTCGGCGAGGATTGTAATTAGAATCCCATGATTTACGGTAGGATTAAATCAAAGAAATGTGAAAATGTTGCCTCTGCCTTGAATACGCTCGTAGCCGAAGGAAAATCGGCACGTCTGTGGGCACGTTGGTGGATGACGAAGACAAAAGGATGGCGAGTTCTTTGAAGAAGAAACATGGCTGGGCTGGTTAGCGTATTATTAGTTGAGCAAACCCCTTTAACGTCGGCACGGCACACTTCCACCGTGTGTCCTGCCGTAAGAGACTAGTTAACCAGCGCTCTGTCCGCTTTTACTTTGGCGCAAAGACCTGACACGCCACACTGCTGGTATCCGAGAAGAAAAGAGAAGTCTCGATAAGCTCTACGAAAGCCGGCCGTGATCGTTTCCCATCGATCTTCCCAGCCAGCAACTGTCACCACCGTGCTGTACATCCTTGGCTACCTGTTAAACTTATCGGCGCAGAGTTAAAGCTGAGAGAAAAGTGTGCCAAGGGATTGTAGAAACGCGTGTCTGGCCAATAATTTGCTGATACTACTGTGGAATTGAAAATAAGGAAACTAACGGTTAAAAAATGTTATTAATTTTCTTAACGCGTCGAAACTGTTAAAATCGAAATAACAATTACCTTTGGTAATAGTTTCTAAGGTACGCACAAAACGTATATAAGAGAATCAAACAGGAGTGCCAGTACTTCTTGTATAGTTTCGTTGCATCGAAGGAATACTCGAATAGAGACCGATGACTTACTCGCAGCGAAATCCTTGAATGAATTAAGCAAATTGAACCTCTAGTTTGTGGGTTGAAACTTCGGTACGATGTCTGACTTACGACAGACTATTCTACCGGAGAAACGAGGCAGAACTTCGGAGCCGATTAAACAGCGTTATCACCTGCTCCATAAAAATTTGTTCGCTATCTCTTTTTTCCAACATGTTACACCCTGGCTCGTTGCTCTCGAAATCGTTTCATGGAAACTAGAGAATTGTCGGGCTCGAACGGTGTTCGCTGAATTTTCCGAAAAATTACAATCGGCGGTGGCACACTGCGTTCGCAGAAACTTTCGGCGAATCGTTCGACTACGTAGCATAGCAAAGTTCCGCGGCTTGGCGGATGTAAAACTTGGGAAATTGGTTCTGACGTTGACGCGGTCCCAGCACAGGGAAACGCGTTCCGAAGTTGAGACATTTGTCCGGGGCCGGCCGTAAATTCGAACGAATTTATACTTCCTATTTCATATTTGCGCGGAACGAGCGGCGTGGCACACTTTCGTAGATCCATCCGGTATCGAGTTTATTCGCGTCCCTCTGGGTCCTCCGTTGCTCGAAAATCTTCGCATTCCCTGGGAAATTTCATCGTGGATCGTAGGAGCCGTTTGGTTTCTGCCTTTCGACGTTAACGGATGACAGAACGTTTAGAATCCCGAAAGTTGCAGCTCGTTCCTGTTATTCCGAGAAAGAAGAAGTTCGTCAGGGAGACGAGTCGATGCCGGAAGTCAGAGCTTAGCTGTTTCAACGGGACGAGAGGACGGTAAAGTTTCGAACTTTGGTGTAGCTTTTAGCACACCTTATAGTTACATGGTCGAATGGAAATCGAGGTTCGTCCGGGAAGTTCGACAGCCGAAAATATGATAATTTGGCAGCGGAGGGTGTCGGTGTCTCCGAAAAGTGTCGAGAAATATCGTTTTTGTTTTAACGAGGCCCTTGCCGTAACGCCACTATTATTACGCTCACGCTCCACTTTTCCGATATTACGGACGTGTTTTATGAAACTCGAGCACAAAAAGGGCGCTATCAATGCCTGGCGTGCTGAAAACACAAGCACAGCCTCTCCCTTTCTTTCTCCTTCGTTACTTTCTGTAGGTAAAATTTCATCGATCATTCTCGCACAGACGTTACTTTTTTACCAACTACCATTTCAAGACTCGCAAATTTACAACGCGTTGCTTCGTTTCTTGAAACTTAATCTTACATGTCAAAGATAGGGCTGATCGGATAAATAAAAGTCGCTTAACGCGATTCGTCGCATAGTCTTTCACGAGATCCGTATCTGTTAAAAGTCGAAGCGAATCAGAGTCAAATTCCGGCCGTCGAGTCTCCGAGTCACGATCCCATAGATGCTTCGATTTCCGCGCGTTGGCCGCATCAACCGGGCGACTTCCGGTTGCTTCGGAGGAGCAAACCCTCCACCGAGGCTCTGTTGCTCGGGGATGCGGAAAGTCGTGGCGGTGTTCATAAATTATCGACGCGAAGTGTCTGTCGCTGAAACGCACTGCGGCAGAGTTCCGCTCACTGCCAAATGTGCCCGCGCGTCTATGCCAATGCACGCAGCCTGCAATGGTGAAAACGCGACCCGTGTGTGCGTCTGTGGTTTCCCGTGTGCGTGGCAGAGCGGGCTTCGTGCCTTCCTATCTGCGAGCCTGCGTACTTCTCGCGTTCGTTGGACTGGGAGCACTGGGAGCACTGGGAGCACCGGTGGGTTGGTCTGACCAAAGCGGCCGTATTCTACTTAACTTCGTATAGAAGAATGAACGAGGGAAATGGGGGCATGATTTCAAAAGTATGAAGCGTGGGCTTGAAATTGTTATTGTTCGTTGCAGACTAACGTATAAAGATGTGGTTTCTTAATGAAATAATTAGAATTGAATAGGGTCTAATAGAGATCTTGAATGCTCTGACTATATACAGTGCTATATCCCTTGCATTGTCTATCTGCTTGCATTTTTGGCGTCCTTAGAATTTTTTCTTTTTCTTTTTTTTTTCTACATATTCTTCCTCTATAGTTCCTCGCTTTACACATCTCTTTAATTAATTATTCATTTTAAAAACCCTTGCATTTTGCAAATGTTCCCGTCGGATGCTCTCAAGCATATCCAATAAAAGAATAACGTTTTATTTTTTTCATCTTTCAATAAAAACTGAATGAATTCATAAAACATCAAAGTCCAAATTGTAGAAAAATTAGGTTTGTTCGTGCAGGTTCGTTGTATGGTCGCTAATACACTTTCAAAGCGCTCCAAAGGAAACATTTACCGTATTTTCGCACGCGAAGGCAGGACCGCGACCGGTCGAGAAATTAACCATTCCTAACGCCGCGAAATGAGTGTTTCGAACAAATTTCATGGGTCGGTTGTCAAACTCGTAACTTCCGGTGGAACAGGTGCATCGTCCGTTGCATCGATGAATTCGTTAAGCTTCGCTGGTCTTCCATTTGAAAATCTGTCTCCGCTCTCGAGTTGGCTCCCTAAAAAGCTGACACCTTTCGTAATTCAAGCGACGTTTATTTTTCTTCTCGCAAATTCGCAAATGGAACGGTTGAAAGGGGAGGCGTGTCGTCTCGTCGTCTCGTCGTCTTTTCGTCGACCGACCGGAAGGATCAGGAACGAATGAAAAGGGCTTTGTGCATCCGTATTCTCGGGAGTGTTGAACCCTCCAGCCGCGTGACCCGTGTTAACCGCGCTTAATTCGGTTAACGTCCTCCCGCGAGAAAGCGCGAACTTTTCCCGAGGAAATATTACACGGCCGAATGGCTCTGTATTCGATTCGCCATCTGTGCAAACCTGGCCTCGTATTGACGTATCACTGTGCGCACTGTGCGAACACAATTGTGTGAACCGTTTCTGTTATTGTATTTTATTTTATTTTATTTTATTTTACTTTTTAATCGCGTTGGAATATAGATGACCAAATTTGATTTCTCTTAAGAAAAATTCCAAGGTCTGTCGATCCACGATCGATCGTTTCGCGAGGTGGAACAGGGCGATTGAATTTCATCGTTCACATTTCATAACAGTTTCATTCTATTGTCTTGGGAAAAGGGGTGTTAGGCTCGATCGAAGGATATCTCGCGATCTCAGGGTGGGTTTTTGAATGTAAATGGTCGAGGAAAGTGGATGGGAACGAGGGCGAGAATAGGAGGAATTTTGTAGAGATAGCAAAGAGATAGAGATCTCTGGTTCCAGAAAAGGGCACCAAGGGTGTCGACTAAATTGCCTCTTGGCACCGAGTCGGTCGCGCGAAACGCTGAAATAGTCAGGAAGTTATGCTCACTGGCAGAAACCATGATCGTCCGTGGGTCCGTACACGCTTCGTTGCGCTGGCAAGCGTTAAAACTTCAATTTCACGTTCCGATTTTAATTTTTCGTCGTTGAAAGATCCTCTCGAAATCGGTCGAGCTTCCCCAAACGCTGGACGAGATAATTCAAAAGATGGAGACGTCGTCATGGTTTTCCATACGGGCGAATAGACACCGAAAAGACGAACTGTGTTTTATGGCTAAACCATTGTCCCGAAGCGTCACGGTATAACCCGCAGCGGGTTTTCTTCGCCGGTGGCGGATTGGCCGCTCGCCAAAGATAAATGTTACGAAGGTGCTGGCGAGGAGGACTTTGCCCGTCGCGATCTCGGATTAAACAAACTTTTTAGATCGCCGTAATTTCTTCCCTTCGCGTTCTTCCTTTCCTTTTACGCCTCGCCACTCTCCTCGACTGATTTTCTTCTTCCGTGCTTCGAGAGAAAATCGTTCGTTCTTTGTCTTTCCGTGAACGTATCATTGAAACGATCGCATCGGTTGACGGAGTTCGTTATTGGATCTGTGAAACGCGTATAAGCTCGTTTACCACGATGAAAGTGCCATGCGTGCACGGAGTCCGAAGAAAGCGACGTGGAACGACGCACGAGAAGGTTGTAAGGAATTGAAAAGGGAACTGTATTTCGAGCAGCGTTCCCGGGTAAAGTGTCATAAAAGTATCGGGTGTCTGTTTTATCGTCCACTTCCTCTCTTGTCGCAGAGGGAATCGAAAGGAGTCGATACACCCTCGAGATGAAAGATCAGTTGTCTCTGTTGCCTGTTTCGACGACGAAGGACCCGGCTCTCTTTCTCCTCCTTTCTTCCATGTACGTAGCAAGGGTGCTCGATTGAAAGTTCGAAGATACGGCTCACCTTTTAGCCAGGTATAGAAAGCTTCACGACTCGGAGCACGTATGATGGATCCTTGCCACGCTGAGTAGATGATACTTGGACGTCGACGAGAGAAGAAAACTTGGGAAGAATGTTTCTCGTTCGATGAACGGGCTTCTGAGCGGCGAGAGAATGTCGCGCTTCGCTGGATCCAATGGATGATGATCAGCTTGTCGAACGAGATATTGTATTTATGATAGCGTTCGTACGATCGTGCCGTCACGCTCCCCAATCTCCTGAAAGCGTTCCCAGTCACCTCTTGACGTAGTTTCTTTCTATCGTTAACATTGACAAATACCGGCTGACACAAAATTAATACACAGCAACGTCTGAAATTGAACACGATCCTTGTTATTGTAACACGCGATATAATAATTATTCTTATTACACAAATCGATGGAATAATTGTAAAATAAAATTAAGTAAATACGATGAATGAAAATAGAATTCCACTCTTAGTTAGTTTTCGATTGCATTATTCTATTACGTTTAAAAATTGTTCCCAGGATTTCAGAGATAACGCAATTAACCCAACACGATTCGTTTTATCTTCGTTCCAGGTCGAGGAGGACTGGAAATACGTGGCGATGGTGCTCGACCGGATCTTCCTCTGGATATTCACGGTAGCTTGCGTGCTTGGCACCGTGTTGATTATCCTTCAGGCGCCGAGTCTTTACGACACCACGAAGCCGATCGACATCAAGTACAGCAAGATCGCGAAGAAGAAGATGATGCTGTTGAACATGGGGCCCGAGGAGGACTAGTCGACGATCCCGCGCGGCTTCGTGCCGCGTTCAAAGCGGCAGCTGCTGTATCGTCGTCGTCGTCGCCGGCGTCACCGTCATCGACGTCATCGTCGTCGTCGTCGTCGCCGCCGCCGCCGCCGCCGCCACCGCCGTCGTCATCGTTGTCGTCGTCGTCGTCGTCGTCATCGGTATCATACAGCGGCCACCGCCCATCATCGAAACTGCCGATTTTCGCGTCGACGTGCAAGAAGACCCTCTCTCGATCGCTACTGCCAGAGATGATGAGATCTGGAAAACACGCCCAGGAATAAGATTCAACGAGTTGAAGAGAAACATGGATTCGGAGGTGGCGTGAATTTTTCCCTCTCCAAACTATGGACAGATCCGATGGATCTTGCTCCTGAATTGTTTCAGGTGGAAACTAGTGTGGGGGAGAGTGATTTGAGGGGAGGGGGTAGAATACGAAAGAATGGGAGCGTACGAATTTGCTGAAAGAGTAAACGAGAGAATCGAGTGTACGGGACGAGTGATCGGAAGCGTGTGAAAGAGAAACAGAGGATAACGGAACGAATGGAAGCGAAAAGGGTAGAGAGGTTGAACGAGCGAGAACGAGGAGGAGAGGAGAGGGGCAAGAGAGGGGAGAAAAAGTGCCAAATACGCGAAACACACGCGCAACGTATTTTTGTAAATCTGGTTTCATACGTAAGGCTAGAGTCGTGCGGCGAGACGTCGAACTGCCCGAACTG
Source organism: Ctenoplectra terminalis (assembly GCA_019453375.1). Lineage (NCBI taxonomy): Eukaryota > Metazoa > Arthropoda > Insecta > Hymenoptera > Apidae > Ctenoplectra > Ctenoplectra terminalis. The sequence continues at coordinate 1,141,961 of SMSQ01018559.1, read as the reverse complement.
CCGATTTTATATAAGACGTTTAAACACACATACACACACCGACACACATTGCGAACACACACACGTTACACACAGCTGCGAAAATGCATACACCGACATTATTGCACACACGTACATTTACACGCGCATACATACACGGGTATACACTTCGCAGGACGAGCACGTTAACATTTATACGTAATGAAAAGTGTTAAAACGGGAGGAAAAAAAAAAGAAAAGAAAAGGAGATGCATCGAGAAAAGAAGAAAAAAAGTGAAAGACACACATACACATAGGCGCGCGCGTACACATCCGTTCAAGGTGTGCGTACGCGGTGTACATAGGTATATAGGAAATTATACATCCATTACGTGCGTAGATATACTCGACGATCTCACAGCGTATGAGCATACAACGCCGCGATATTCATCCGCATATTCTCGACACATCGTATAATCACGGGGATGCGCGGAGCCCGCGCTCGCGCGGACACGACACACACCACACGCACAACCGAGCACACGAACGTCGCTGGGAACAGAGGGAGATTCGCGTGAGGCACACGACGAAGGAGGATTCTTCGACCCGAAGAATTGCTTCCAGTGATAAAGAACCGTGGCTCGTCGTCGTCGTCGAGCTGGTGATTATCGTGCCAGGAAGCGTGTACTGTTCGCCGAAGCAACGGGAACTCGAAGAAAGGAAAGAAAAAGAGCGTGCGACTGAAAACTTCCCTCCTTTTCTATCCCCTTTTATTTTTATACCTTTTTTCCAATAGTAGAATCAAGCGATACCACAAACGTATATAAATCTTTGTCGAAAGTTTTTTCTTCGTTTGATTTGTGCCTCGCCGCTTTTCCTGGATCGTGGTCAAGCAATAGTTGACCGTCAATTATCAAGGCAAATGATTCGGTCGAACGCAGGACTGCGGTGTGAATGTTTAATCCCGAGCGACCACGTGACCTGGCGCATCGATCCAGCCAGATAATCGGCTAATCGATCGAATAATTCTCTCGACGGGAGGACTCCTTCGTCGTGCGTGTTCCCGACGAAGATACCAGGGAGAAACAAGAGAAACAAGAGATCGCGAGCAAAGGAGCTCGCAACCAACTGCCAACTTTAGGAGCAACGGCCTCTGACCGATCCGATCGCTTCTCGGAGTCGAGCGAGCGTTATCGATAGCTCGAAAGAAGGGAAACAGGACAGAGGATGACCATAGAAAGATTCGGCGTGCCAGAACGCGATTAGTAAAACGAGAATTGTTTCGTTGTTCCATCGAAAGAACGGCCAATCGAGATTTCGGCATTTCCACTTTCCTTTCTTCGTTCCATCGAGTAGAATAAACGGCGATCTCTGTTGGAACGCGTGCCCGAGGATCGTTGAAGGATCGTCGCGATAGAACTTTGCGAATTTTCAACCGGTAATTGCACGTCCTTTCTTGGAAGAGCGTTCGTCGATCCCGATGCTATCTGAACAACGACGGGGTTCGAGATACCGTAGAGAACTAATCGATTATCTTCATCCATGATTCCATCGACCGTGTTCAGTTCTCTGATGAACTTTGCCTATCTACTCATCGTTATCAAAGAATTCTTCGATCGTAGAAGCTGTTATACCATCCAAGTTTCCTCTTCGTTTAATGATTTCACTTTATAACGTAATTTTCCGGTTCGATCGGAGGAACCGTGTAAAAATCGAGAAAAGATGAAGGTAAATTAGATCGGAAACTACGGAGAACCATCGATTGCCATTCTTCACCGCATTTTGTTCGGCGAACATAACCAGAAAACCAGAGATACGCCGAGTTTCCGGTTGTTTCTGCCTGGATCTTGGTGGCTGGTTCGCGCAAGCGGATCGATACGGCCAGCACGACGAGGGAAATGGCCGAGGGATGATAAAGGAAAACCGTGCAGCAAGTTCAAAGGGCAAACGCGGTGTTTCAAGCTCTGTGTTCCAACAACGAGATTACTGAATGCTGTTCGGAAGAAAGCGCACTGGTACGCCGGAATCTAGAAGCGGAGGACACCGAGAACGCGATTACTCCTCTGTAGAAAGGCCAAGGAGCCCGATAACACGGTTCAAGATCGTTTTCCATGGAATATGTATGCGATAAGCTTCGACTCGCTTTGGGAACGCGCTAAAGGATCTTCAGTGGCCCATGGATACACAAATTACAAACGTTTCGAGACGTTAGAGTTGGTCGAACTATGGTAAACCTCGTACATGTTTCTGTCGAACAGAGAACCTTGTTTCGATACACCCTTGGTGCATTGATATTTCTGTTTACGTTCACGAGCACCTCGTATACCCCACGCGCAACCGTTCTAACGTCTCGAAAGCTTCTAGCAGTCTTTCAAGGTATCCAGAACTTCCGGAAAGAACTTCGAAGTTCTACGAACTCACGCTTAAGCCATTCAGTCTTTCAAAAGCATCGACCATTGCTCCGGTTCGAACGCAACACTCGAAGCGTGCTCGACTCGAACGTTCATCGATCGGCAGGATAATCCACCGTCGAACGCCCATCGTTTGGTCATGTGTACTTAAACCGAAAAAGAAAAAGGAAAAAAAGGAAAAAAAAGGAAAAAAAGAAAAAAAAAGAAAAACGACAGAAAACTCGTGGGTGGACGCGCGAGCGCGTGGAACGCGCAAACTCGTGTATACATGACACACACAAAGAGACACTGTTTGTTCACCGACAATGAAGAAAGGAGGAGAAGAAGAAGAAGAAAGGGAGCGGCCCAGGGGGCGAGGAAAAGAAAAACGCCACCCAAGGCTCTCCCTCTCTCCGTGAACCGGTATAATAATCAATTTATTTGCTCACATAAAGGTAATGGTATAATATATTTAATATGTGCATACTAGGTATAAACAGGAGGTTAATTACACGAGTAACTAATCAATCGCATAGCCGAGGACGATTCACTCGCCCAGCCCGTGGGGGGCCGGTGGTGTGTTGGTGGTGGTGGTTGCTAATGGTGTGCTGTGTGGGACGTACTATTAACGCCGATTCCACAGACACGGCGAACATACGAATACGAGGACACGCGGGTGTGCCTGTCGGGAACGGGAAGACGCGGACGATCGTTTCATCCGCTGATCGAGATGATACGTGTTTTCGAGGATTCAGGGGGTGGAAGCAGGCGAGAGGAACGCGTTCGTATGGCTTCAATCTCCTTTCGAACACCACCGCGAAGATTAACTTTCCTATGTGGAAACAGTGCTCCATCGAGAGCGTTTATGATTTATGGGGCGCAATTCGGTGAACGTTTTCACGGTAATGGGACAGTTTGAGCAGGTACGAGCAGATTTTCTCTGATTTTGACACACGTCTCGATGATTGCTCGTTTCTTTAAAGAACAGATTCTTTTGTTTCCAAGTTTCGTTTTCTTCTCCGATGTTTTATTCGATACCGCAGTTAGGGAAGAATACATAGTTTCACAATAGCGTTCGTGATGCAGTGTTCTCGACATAGTGATATTCGTGGTAAGTTTTGTGTACTTGAGGAAATTGTCCTGTTATAGTGCGTCGCCATTGTTCGCCAACCGCGCCTCTGACTTCCCGTTCTCTGTTATTAATTTACGACTCGGTTTAAATCAGACTTCAAACGCGAGTACGCAGCCAGAGACGTTCGTGTAATAACGTCACAAGATAACGTAATGAATGGTGGTCCACGTCCATGGGAAACTGGGTCGCGGAATTACACTCCCAACGAAATAATTCTTTCAATTTCCAGCAAATAGTGAAACGATACTCGATTTCAAAAAGTTTATCAAATTCGATAAATTACGTAGCGACACCGATCAAAATCCAATCAAATCGTGATGAAATTAAATTTCATCGAAAATGTATTCTTCAAAAATTCTGAAAGCCGCGCTATTAAAAAATTAACTCGTATTAATTGCTATGAAACAGTTTGATTCGCCGAAGGACCTAGTTTGACCACTGAAACTCCGAAATTTTCTCTTTGGCGTTAATTTTCGGGGTATTTTGATCGGAGCTTTAATTTTCCGTGAAAAATAGGGAATATAGAGGAAAGGATGAAGGTTCGAAAACGTGACGCGTGGGAAAGTTAATCGACGCAGCGTAATTTCAACAACAAAATGATAGTGAAACGTCGGTCATTGTTTCACTGGAGATCGGATCTCCACCCCTGCCACCCTATCGCTTCGTCGACAATTGCAACAACAATAATTGATACGATTAACGTTAAAAACGGAAGATGTAAATGCGAGATAAAGAAATTAAGAGAGGAGAAAATAAATGGTTGAATGGAAGAACAAGGCTATTTAAACGAACATTTAAGAGTTTTATGCTAGTGATAAAAGATAGCTGTTGTCGTACGTTAAGTTGGTACTCGTTAATGATAAACGTTGATAATCGATCCATGACAATGAAACGCGACACGGGGGAACGAGTAAAAGCGAACGATCAACGGGATTTCTCGTCTATAGTCGTCGTCGATCCGATCCACGCTCGGCGTTCAATTTTTACCATAGTATCGATCGATCGGCTTCAAAGAATCATCACGAACGATCGTAGAGTAAATTGTGTACATTGTAATAACGTTACAAACGTAGCTGTTGTGTTTTAGCCACGTCGTAATCGCGCATCGTTGCGATCCACTGATCGAGGGGTTGTTTGATCGAAGGGCCAGCGTTTCGTGCGCGTGTGCACCAATGGAAATCGGAGCCTCGTTACGCTGACGTGCCTGTTCGTCCTTTGAGCGGCGTACTTTCACCCTAAAAAATCGTCGAACGATTCCTAATCGCGTGCTTTCATTCCAACCAACGGAAACGAGAGGAATTGGAAAGAGTTGTAAAAGTTTGCCCTCGAATTAGGAACAATTTCCAACCAACCTCACCCTCGGTCTCCTCTTTTTACGTCGTATCTTTTTATCGTCCATCTTTTTTTTTCATCCCACACATTTTATTAATAAAACCACGCGTCATTCAGCCACCTATCCAATTCCTTTGAAACAAGTACACAAATAAAAGATGGCGAAACGTGATTACTCCATTCATCGGAGCATTCGTCGGGTATTCGGTTACCTTATCGCTCGATCGATTCAATCCCATCAATCTTTTGAAACCCTTCAACAGAATAATCTAAACCAGTGTANCGTTACGCTGACGTGCCTGTTCGTCCTTTGAGCGGCGTACTTTCACCCTAAAAAATCGTCGAACGATTCCTAATCGCGTGCTTTCATTCCAACCAACGGAAACGAGAGGAATTGGAAAGAGTTGTAAAAGTTTGCCCTCGAATTAGGAACAATTTCCAACCAACCTCACCCTCGGTCTCCTCTTTCTACGTCGTATCTTTTTATCGTCCATCTTTTTTTTTCATCCCACACATTTTATTAATAAAACCACGCGTCATTCAGCCACCTATCCAATTCCTTTGAAACAAGTACACGAATAAAAGATGGCGAAACGTGATTACTCCATTCATCGGAGCATTCATCGGGTATTCGGTTACCTTATCGCTCGATCGATTCAATCCCATCAATCTTTTGAAACCCTTCAACAGAATAATCTAAACCAGTGTGTTTCGTTTCAGCGTTTCGTCTCATTTACGTTCCTCTCGCTACACCCGCCGCTGGCTGCGTTTATTAACGTTTAACACCGGATTAATTTAAACCCACCCCCAGAATCCTGAGATTCGTTTCCACCACGGGATTGCGGATTTTTCGGCGTATCACCGAGAGATCTCGCGTCTTTCCAACATCCTGGTTGAATAGACCCCTCGAGGAGGACCGTGAATAATCTCTCGAGGTGAATAGAAACGATCCGGGACACGAAATAATTATGTTTCAGCCGTACGAAGGTGTTCATGCAGGAGATCCAGGGCCAGGTTTTTCGTCTATCGTTTCAGGCTGCGGACGTTGAACAGCCAAGGTCTGAAAGGATGGCCAGGCGTCGTAATTGAATTTTTCAGTCGCCTCGGGCCTTCGTAGAAGCGCGATTCATTAGCAGTGTAAACCCCGGGGCTGGGAATTAGGACGGGCATGTAAGGTAAACGAGCGAACGAACGACGGGCAAATGGATTAAAGCGAGCGAGTTCTGATTCCGTGAGCTTACGCTAGTTCTCACGGGACGAAGGAGACCGAGTCTCAATTATCAACGAACGTGTCCACTATTCTGTAAAACTAGCCGATGGAGGTTTGATTAAAATTACGATTAAAATAAAGAGAAGTTGCTTCGAGTTTTTGACATCGTTGTTCCATTTGATCGGGTTTGTTCGCTGGTTCTATCGAAATTGTGAATTCTCGTTTCCGAAGGGTTGATCGGTAGACGAATTTGATATTGTCTTTGAAGAAAAGAAAAAAAGGAAAAAAAAAAAGAAAATTATGAAAGCGCGCGATTGGAAAGCGTGCAATGTAAAAGAAACAAGAAAATGAAAAAATCCGTCTTCCTGTCTTCGTGTTTTTCCAGTTTCTCGCTGTTCTCGCGTATCCCTTCGCGACTAAACTGTTACTTCGGGGATTAATACATACGTGTGACTGTGCGTAGATTAAAGAAAACGTAAAAGAGTAAGTGTGTTTACAAGCGTATAAAACTCTCGCGCGATAGCCTGATAAGCGAACTCGACAATTTGCGTAAGTGATAATCTCGTAAGCGTGTTAATTACTAAATAGGTAGACCCTTCTGATTGTGACCCTCGTGCCAGGACTTGCGATCGAAGCGCGACACGGAATGATTGAGAAATCGTTTTTCTTTTTCGTTGCGATCGACCGTGCTCCGATTATCTTTCTTATTCGTACACTTATCGTTCGTATTTATTTATTATTTATTTATTTATTTATTTATTTATTTTTTTTAACGCCATCCGATCGAATTCTCTTCGATTAGCACGCTGTAAATACATTCGAAGACTCAGAGCAATGGGCAAGAATAATTTCAAGGAACTCTGCGACGAATTCTTGCTTGGAAAATTAGATTAATCGCAAGAAGACACGCGCGACCGGTCGTTGAAATCACCGGAGGGCCGATCGGGCGTCTCAGCCGCGACATTTCGTTGATCGTCGAGGCTTCTCCGTTTTTACGTCGGTTCCGAGCCGTCCGGATATCGAAAGGGGTTGGTTCCGAATGCAGATCCGCGGCAATTTTTGTAACGGTCTGGGTCACAGTCGTGAAACGCTCAAATAAGTCAAGTACTGTGTATCGTTCAGAAGCTTAAAGTCTTCCGTGGGGCATTCCTGACAAAGAAAGACGATTTTCTCGGGGTGATCCGCAAAATAATGTCGATAAAAGGGAAAGCCGGGCGAACGCATTTTATATAAATAGAATCGCAGATTCGTCGTCCTGTGGACACACCGTCGATTTACGTGAGAACGTGAAAGAGAAATGTTAAACCGTCCATAAAGAGAATTTACGTAACAAGTACGACGAACAACAGGGATTTTCGTTTCCGTTTCGCGAACGGGAATTTTGTACTTCATCCAGTGCACGGTTCACTGCGTCGTCCGATCGAGTAACCCCATTGTTTCTTCTTTTTTACGATTCACAGAATTTCCCTTTCTGTTGTTTTTTTTTTTTTTGCTTTCTTTTTCTATCGCATTCAATTCCTGAACGTTAAAACTGCGTTATTTTATTTTCTCTCTTTAAAAATAACCAATCAACGTTATCCGTGGACGATTCTTTTCCTTTCTTCTATTTTTTCATTTTTATTTCCTCTTTGATTTTCGTTGAAGTTTTCGTTTAGTTCGGCAATCATACCATCGAACGTTTCCATAGTCGTACGCGAATCCTCGCCATCGAATCACCATCGAACAAGGCCGCATCTCTTTGCTACGGGACAGTTTTTTCACGTTTTCATCGAGACATCGTAATACACCTCGTGAAATAAAATAGAAAAAAAGAAAAAAAGAAAAAAAAAGTGAACAAAGACTTAGATTATTAAAATAACAAACGATCCGAAGAGATCGGGAAACGTCATCGACGAGAATCGGAGAACAGTCGCGGACGGCGTTTCACGGAAGAACCGCGAGACACGTGCAAGTCTCGAGGGGCGAAATTAGTTGGACGCTCCGTCGCTCTCGTACGAAATCCATGCGATTTTCAGTCCTACGTATATTCTTCCTCCTCTGTTGGCGCACACGCGCGGTTCCCTCCTCTTTGACAGCTAGCCATCGTCGATCATACGATAGTTTCCAACTTGAAACACAGTGTACTGCCTTTCGGAGCATAGATTTAAAGTTGATTTCCTTTTATAAAAAAAATAAAAAAAGAAATTATTATTATAAGGAAGCTCATAAATTGTCACAAAGTACCTCGAAAAAGAAATTTTTTTTGCAAAACGAACGATTTACGAGTAACGTTTCTTTGAAATTCAATATGTCGTTGAAAGCGAAAGCGAGGAAAAAATTATCCGAGAGGCAGACTCCAAAGAAGCGGCGAATTCCGCTAACCGCGTTCGTACGTCCGTTCGAAACGGAACCGAGCGATGAAAGGCACACCAAAGCGGAAAGGAAAACGTGTTTTCTAGTTACGCGAAAGAGCCAGAAAGCGAAATAGGAAAATAAGCTGGCGAATAAGCGAGAACGAACAGTGGGCGCGGCATCGCGGGTCACGCAATTGAATTATCGTCTTTTAAAACAAAGGGAAACCAAAGGGCCGGCAGACACGTGGCGAACAAAGACCCTTGCGAGTTCTTTTTACCACGGCTGGCGCGGCGTGTTTCCGGTTCTGACGGACGAGCTTCCGAGTAATGGATGAAGTTCGCGTGAACGTTGATTTGCGGTTGATTCCATTGAAAAATACACCGATTCTTTTACACCCTCTATTCTTTACTTTTTATATAAAAAAAAAGAAAAAAAGAAAAAAAGAAAAAAAAAAGTTGTAATATTCTTCGTTGCACGGGGAACATATAATATAACGAAGAATTTAAGGTTAATACTTATAATAATAATTAAAAACTGAAACAAATTTGCCCGCAAAAATTCAATAATTTTCCACTCGATAATACTTTCTTTGTTTTAGCCCTTAATTGGATCGTCGGGATCGCTGAAGCTCTGTGTAACTTTAACCTAAATATTGTTTAATACCTATCGACGCAGTTATTTAAACGTCTACGCAAAGATTAATTTTGTTTTACCGACTCGATAAAAACACGTACATTTAAGTAAATACATGGATCGCGGTAAAATAAAAAAGTCCAGTTAAGGGTTAAAAAGAAAAGGATCACGGGTCCACGTTCGTACGAGCTTCCTCCCTGTAACAAATGCCTTCACATTAACCACCCTTTAAGCTCCGACGCAAAGACAAGAAACCCGTCCGCGTTCATCGGCCCCTGTTCCGTTCGACTCGTATCGATTTCGTTGGACTCGAGGCACACAGTATTTTTCTACCGTGTAATTTCATACTTTTCCAATTCTCTTCGATCTCAGCGATCGTAATCGACAACGTCTTGAGGTTCCTCTATAAAACGCCGATCGAACAAAGATACCGCATCAACTATTCCATTAGACGCGCCGTTCGTTAGTCGAACACATTCACCGGAATTATTCCACGACACGAATTTACAACCATCACCAGGATTGACCGCGAGAACCACGCACGTTACACGCATAAGACAAGACATACTTGAAGCCACCGTAGAGACGGGTGTCCGCGTCGAAGGTGCTCGAGGCCCCTTAGGAGCTCGCCGGAATAATCATCGAAGTCTCACACGACTTGGCCACGCGAGATCGAACGAACGTGTACGACCTTCGATAGCAGGTCGATCGAATCCGTGGAACAATCTCGTTTACGATGAAGCAGGCCATTATTTCTTGGTCACGATAAAGGTGGAGGGGATGGGAGGGGAACCAGGGGTGGTGGCTATGGATCTCTTCGTGTGTTCGAACGGATTAAATCGAAATCTTTGCTCAACGTTGCATACGTGTTATATATAAAATAAAGTAAGATGATGTTATCGTCTAGTGTTGAAACATAGTGTTAACTACGGACAAGGGGAGGGTTGTTCGTGTTTCCGGCCACGTCGTTGCTGTTGGTGTTCCCTGTTGTGTTCAGAGGTAAAAGAATAAAAAAGGACGAAGAAAAGGGGAGAAAAAGGAAGAGGAGAGCGAGACACCATCGATGCACGATGTTGAGTGGCCGTGAATCGGGATGGAGGAGAGAGAAAAAGTTCTGGGGGAGGGGGGGGATGGGAGTGTGTAGATTATTAAAGGTAACAATAGTAATAACGATAACTAATAACGATTTACTAATAACGACGCTAACGCTGTAAGGATAAATGAAGCATAGTATAATAACGAGTAACGATAGCACGTAAAACGCAGTAATAAACTACCACTTAACAATAAACGAGTTACGGTAACGTTAAACCTAAGAGTAAATAAACGAGAAATAATAACGCTAAATAACAAAATATCGAGTATTAATTAAAAAGTACCCTTAACAAGTATATCGAGCGCTAACTCTACTATCGACGATTACGATACGTTATACGGTGTATTGTTATCAAATTTTGAAACACGAAAAATAAAAAAAATAATAATAAAGAAGAAGAAGAAGAAGAAGAAGAAGAAGAAGAGAAACGAGGAGTGGAGGGGAATTAAAACGGAAAGAAGAATCGAACGACTGTTGTTTTCGAGAGGGAGGACCCGATTAAACTCGTGTAAAACTGATAGTATTGTTAAGACAATCAGACACTTATTGCTCCGGCCACCTCGAGGGCCATCCGTGAATATTTGTTGTCGAGGTTTGTCCCTCGGAAAATTAGAAGGTGGATGATGAAAAAAAAAAAAACAAAAAAAGAAAAAGAGCAAGAATAGGTGCGAGCAATTGTCGCGCGTCTCTTCTCGGTTGGACGAAAGACGAAGAAGAAGCTCGAACAGAATTTTCTTTAGCAAAAAAAAAAACACTATGTGAAAAGGAAATAAAAAAAATGAAAGAACCGAATGGAAAGAAGCGGTGATCGTTTTCGAAGATGATGGAGATCTTGGACTTTTACCCCTACGTCTACCCATTCCACCCACCCTCGTCTAAAGATAAACGCAAAATCTTGGAGAGGGTTCGATCAAAAGGGGGAACAAAGAGAAAAAGAAGAGAACACGGCACGTGTTCGTCGAGTGTACCGCGGGACGCTTTTTTCTACGCCTCACATTTTCTACGGTTTCAAAAAGACAAAAAAAGACAAAAAAATAGCTGCAAATGAACAATTGTTAGAGAACAAAGCTCGGTTTTAGGGGGGAAATTGTACACAAAAGCGACGGCCATCGAGTTTGTTGAAATTAATCGAGCTGCGTGTTGCTGGGAATTTGAGAGCAACAGAAAATGGCACCCCTGTTTCCTGGGGTGGTTGAGGTGCAGCGATACGAGTAACGAGATCGCACGCAAGACACACAGAGTAAAACATACATCATTACATATTCATAGAAACGATACACGAGTGTTGCACGCGTGCGTACGTTCAAGAAAAGCTTCGTTTCTGACTGACATCGCTTTCGTTCTCGATCGTGACTGTAAATATAGGTTTTGTATAAAGCAGATACGAAAGTGTAATCACGAATGAATTAAACCTATTCTATACGTTTATAAACTCTCGAATACTTTTCTTAGATGAATCTAAAGATAATTAAACACGAACCACGCACGCGTGCAATGGTACATGCACGACGGAAAGGGGAAAACTAGATACCCTCCCTCATCGAACGCATTTTGCCCTCTTAGAAAATAAGAAAAAAAGAAAAAAGAATAGAATAAAATAAAACAGAAGGAACAGAGAAAGGATACGTTTTAACTGATCGACATCGTCGATCGATTTCAACAAGCAGACATCGAGTGTTCGTTCTTCGAACACGCGTAATTTTTGTTTCTCCGTCGAGGATGGGAAAAACCACCCTCGGTCGAGAGCTCGGTCTCTCCTTCCTTTCGATTTCGTTCCGTGATCGCCTCCTGCTTTACCTCCTTTTTCCACGATTTTACTCCGAGGAGAATCGCAAACGTTCGAAAACGGGGAGAGGGTGGGCGAGGTAGAAAAAAGAAAGAAAAAAAAAGAAAATTGCGAAGAAACGCATACGTGACACGTACACGCACGCATACACACGTAACACGAATAATCATATGTATAAAAATGGAAGAAAAGAAGAGAGGAAGAAAAGGAGAAGCGAAGAAGCTTACGACGATGTTGAGGATGATAATTAACGATGACGATAGTGTTTGTTGAGAAGGGTGGAAACGAAGGAAATGAAAACATACGAACATTTTGTTATATCCGTACGTAAGAACACGTGGAACGAGAAACGTGTGTTATAAGGAAGTAAACGTATCGAATCTACAGTTAAATGTTTACGATAAAATTACGGGTAATTAAGAAGATTCTAGATTTTTTCTAACTAATCGATTCGTACGGCGGACTCGTGCCAATCCTCTAGATTTACGACCTAAAACGAGATATACAAATGAGATGAAGCTGTTATCCTATATTAAGTCGGCTTGGAATAAATATTTGATTATACGTATTTATCGTGCGACCGGTCTGTATGCCTGACTTATACGAGTGCCTGAAAAGCCGAGCGAACCTAATCTGTTTGCCTGAATGTGACCGCGATAGAATGGAAGAATGATGAAACCACATAACGGAGAGATACGCAGATAAAACAAAGAAAAAGAAAAAAAATGAAGAATTTGTTAAACGTAAGTTCTTAACCTTGTGCGCGTGTGTATGTTGCGAGTGACAGAGATATTTGCGAGCATCGTGTCGTTGAACGAGAAACGAGACAAAAAGAAGGAAGAATGGGAGCGATGGTGGCAAGTGCAACGAGTAAAAGTAGAATATCGTCGAAGGGAAACCTGTTTCTGTTACTCGATCGCGTCTCGGTTAATTCTCGAAAAGCGTCCTGAAACTCTGAGTCACGGAAATCGTCTGTTCAATGATCTCCGGGAGTGAAAGACGACGCACGGCTCACCGGGAGTTCACAAGGCTTCGTAAGCGTCGCTGATCGATTCTCCGTGGCGAAAAAAGGCCAACGTATCGCGTTTCCGAGAGTTTCGGGCCGCTTTCGTCCGTGATTAAACATGTAAATGTATGTATATGTATATGTATATGTACGTATCGATTGCGGTGTCGAGTGGGAGCGAAAGCGCACGGGCAAGGAACGAAATCGAGCGTCGGCACGAAATCCGCCATCGAGAGAATCCACGCGGCCGATGGAACGAGATTTCATCGACGAATCGCCGATACGCTCTTCCCAGGCGGGTCTGCCGAGCTGGCTTTTTCTTTTACACGGGACAGGCAGAGGGAAAACAAGAGGGGGAAAGAAAAATGAAAAGGAAGGCGTGGAATCGACGCGGTTTTACCTCGATTAAGTTGAAAGTTAGAGAACCTCGCTTCGACGCGGAATCAGGGACGATAGATTCTTTCCCTGGAATCATTTGAAATTCATAATCTCTCGATTTTTAGCACGTTCGAGGGCTTAATGGCTCGCGAGATCGAAATTACAAATTCGCCTGCAGGGAATGGACACTCGAGATGCAATTTTTTTTTCCCGCGTTGATCCTTCTTGTCCAAGTTTTGCACCGTTCTAACGATTTGATCGGTCAAGGAACGGTCAGAACGGTCTGTTGTTAACTTCGTCACGGATTCGTAGTTCGTTATTTTCCAAGAATTGTTTCTCTGGATCAAGAATTCGAAGCGTGGTTCGAACGCTCAAAGGGTATAAAACATTGTTTAAAAAAAAAAAATAATAATAATAATAATAAAAAGAGGAATTTTAAAGTCACCGGTGTTCCGTGAGCTGAGAGTGTTTTATACAATTTTTAATCGGAAACCGACGAGACATCGGCGATATTCGTCGACGTCGCTGCGAGCGTGTAAAATGGCGGCGACTCGAAGAATACGTAGGCAATCGGATCGTTATTTGTGGTGATCGTTTAATCGATCCCTGTGTAAACGATGCGTTCCGCAGATTTATAGCGTTGTACCAAAGAAGCGAGAATGATTAATAATATACATATGTACATACGAAAGAGAAAAATTTGGAAAGATGGGAGTAGGAACTTGAAAATGTCGAAGCAAAGGTTGCCGCGAACCAGTATGGCGTTCGTTGCGATTAACCATTGTACTTTCACGAGAATCCTTCGTCGTAATTAATACTGTCATTACTACTATATTTACCATTATTGTTATCGCGACTGTTACTATTATTTATTATCGCTACTATTCACTAATTATCGTTACGATCGCTTTGACGAACAAAGAGCGCCATCGTCGATGCTCGAACGAAAGAAGAGTGTCGAATAGAAAGAAGCGACGATCCGCGTAAAACGAACGAAAATTTGTTTTAAATAAACAACAACGAATCACCGAGAATCTTTCCGTTGTTAACAATGCCGATCTCTCTGTCTATCTGTTTGTCTATCTGTCTGTCTGTCTGTCTGTCTGTCTGACTGTCTGTCCGCCTGCCTGCCTGTTCGTCTGCCTGTCTGTCTGTTGTCTGTTTCTCGTGCGTCTGTGTCTGCTGTGTCTCCAAAACCGAGTGCCACCTGCCCATCGTGTCCGTACCACAGTGCCGTGCGTTTCTTTTTTCAATTATTCGTTCCGCGACAGCCCCTGTTGAATAATTCCTCGGCCAACGAAACGATCGCGATGTCGAGGACCGAAAAGAAACGCGATTAAAAGATAATGGAAGTACGATCGTTCAGCAGGGGCCACCGATCGAGCAGCGTCTCCGTCGGTGAGCGCCAAAGGCAATCATTTACCACACCCTGAGCGACCCTCGCGAGCCTCTAAAAGCCACCGACGCATACGATAGACTGTACAGTAACTTTTACGAATCCCTTTGTACATCACACTCAGCGACAGTAGTGCCTAGTGAACGGACTAGCCGGGGGGATGCGATCGATGGCTGGACGAATCGTTCTGGCGACGAAAATTTCAACCCCTTCGAACTGGTAATTCTTATAAATTACAGCGTTTATTTATCTTCGAATTTTAATCGTCCCAAACACGACGCTTTCTCGATTTTTAACGAAGCGTCGTCCGTGCATCGCGATGGTCGTCGTCAGGATTTCGTCCGGCAACGAATCTTTGGATCCTCCACGCGCATCCGGCAACGCAAATCGAGGCTCGCGAAGGTCCGCCAAATTCTAGATCTGTACATAAAAAGAGAAGAAAGAAAAGAAAGAGAAAAAACAAGCACGTCACTTATTTCGGACTTCCTGTTCGTGGACACCGTTCGATCGTCGATCCACGAAAACACTCGGCGTAACAGCGCGCTCGATCTCGTTCCAGTCGCATGTTAGGGAAGGGCAAATGGCACTTAAATCCGTCTTACAATTCCTCAATTGCGATTCCGCTGCTGACGAGTATCGAGGGGGAAGGGAAGAGAAATCGGGAGACGAGAGGATGGGAAAAGGGGGTAGATAGCAGGGATGAAAGATCGTTTCCGACGAGGGGTAAGGTTTGCAGAGAGAGAACGGAAGCAGAGACGCTATGTAATATATTAATTACCTAATTAATGGAGGAGAGCCAATACTCTGAGAGGAGGGAACACACGTGACGACGCATACGTACATACACGCGTACATACATACGTACGTACACGCATACACGCATACAGTCGCATAAAAAACACACGTACACACGGTTTACAGAAATACACCAACACACGCAAACACGTACACGAACACACACACGTTATGTATGGATAAAAAGAAAAAAAAAAAAAACTAAACTAACCTATTTGTAAGCTAACGTCTACACTCTACACAACTATCCACGTATGTAAAACGATTGAAATAAACGAGCGGTTAAAATTATTGTTTAAAAAATAATAAACGTATTGAAAAAAAAATTGGTGGCGTCGCAGATGTTACCTTTCACGATATTCGATTCGTTATTTTTCGTTTCACAAGTCGATTGCGTTACTTTTTTGCCTCGAAGGTCTTCTTGCGCGATTTGAAAAATTGTTCAATTATCGAAACTATTGATTCAATAGAAGTTTAATGTTATCAGAGTTGCACCGATATCGCGCAAGATGACCCAGGTTCCTTTTCTAATCGCTTCTTTTTCTCTTTTATGTGACTGCCGTGTCGTCGGCGCCAACCCTGTCGTCGTTCATTTTCCGAAATCATCTCTAGCTTTCGCACAAAAGCGCCCGCCGGTGAAACCGTTAGGTGGTATAACGCGTAATTTTTTTTTTCTAAACCTTTTTGTTCTTTTTATTTAATAAGGATCCATTATCGGCGGCTTTTACCACTAATACCCGCCGAAAACTGGACCAGGCGAGAGCAACGGAAACATTTGACAGCTTGCTAGTGTCCCTTTCCTTCTCCCTTTCTTCGATCTTCTCGTTCCATCTTCCTCTTTCTCCTATTCTCTTGTATATTCCCCTGCTTTCGTAGATCATGTTTCCTACAGCAAACAGTAGAAGAGAAGACTACTTCGCGAACGACAAGAGGAAGCCACGAGGGTAGGTATGGTATAGTATCGAGAAGTTGGACGCGTCACCGGAACACTGCGGACTTTTGTCGTCTCCTGTGAACGATCTTTGTTTGTTTTACTTTCCTAACTTGGCCAACCTCGAAAAACCGGGGTGAAATCGATGCAGAGAGAGAGAGAGAGAGAGAGAGAGAGAGGGAGAGCTCGTTTCAACGTTCATTGGTGGCCTACGCGAAATCCCATGGATCAGACTAGTTGCTCGAACTTTACAAAACATCACGCTGTAGAAAGTTACCGTACTTTTTCGAACCATAAGGTGAAAAATACTCGCATTATTTATGGTCCGGAGTATGGTGTAGGATCTAGTATGAATTTCTGCGCAACTACAAAAAGGGAACGGTTTTAGCGTGCTTTGCGAAAAGTAGGATAGCTTGAAGGCTAAATATTACACGCGAAAGAGGAAAGTGCAAACATCGAGTAATAAATGCACGATGCTGCGATTCAAATGCGTATAATAAAGTATAAAATTCAAACAACGCGTACACCAGCTCAAAAATGGTGTTCGCGGAACAGAGAAAATGGAGCTGCTTTAATATCGCGTCTATTTTTTTCATTTCTCTCGAGTTTCCGACGAAAAGAAGATAAAAATGGAAAGGTCGAGTTCCCAAGTGGTAGGAAGTTTTCTAGAAGATACTTATCATCGATCAAGCTTTTTTCACAGTGTTCCTATCGAAACTGTACCGCGACGAAATCACCTAACTAATTGTTTCGCAGCGTACTCCTTCCCCGTGGAGAAACTTTAAATTAGATAAATCGGTCGACACGCGCGCCCCATAGAGAAGATAATTGCATTAGCTCAGGCAACAGCCACCGAGGCTACGTATTATCCGTGCAAACATTTTTCTCCGCTAACGATCAAACTTTGTGAAGCCTGTCTCCCTTTTTCGATCCCTAGAGACGATTCTTGACGACCGCTTTACCGGAAGTTACCCGAAGAGCGGCAGTTTCTCCTTTATCTTTCATCCAGAAACGATCTTTAAAGCGTTTGATCGAGATACGAAACGTCCCGCCTGAAGTAGGCCACCTAATTATCGTCCGTATTTGTACTTGTGTATAAAAAATATCGGGCAGGTTCGTTCGACTTAAACGTTTAATATTTTTTAATACCATCGAAAGTACGGAAGAAAATTGGGCGATTAATTTTATTCAACGTTTGTTTTCGAGTTAAACGTTCATTTTATTACCAATATTCTTTCTTCCTGTCACTCCTCGTCCAAATTGGAAGTCCATCGAGGTTCATTTTCATTTTACGCAACGGAAAACCGGAAATTGCGAGGGACGCCGAAGAATACGTCGCGACGGAAGAATTAGGACGAAGTTTTCCAGGCTGCGACGGCCAGAAAGCCACGAGAACGCGAGTATATAAAGAACAATTAAGGCATCCTTTTTTTTTCCATCCCCTAAGTGAAACACAAGTCGGTTTCTCTCGCTCTTCGTCCCACGTTGCCACCCTTTGTTCCCTTTCTTTCTATCCAGCTATCCTTTCTTTATTCCTTTTTCACTGTCTCTACTGGATAATAAATTTAAGTTAATTAAAACCGATTTCTCGTGGAAGTTGCCTCATTACGTAGGTGGAAGGTCTATGCGCCGGATGAAATCGCAACACAAAAACAATTTCATTTTAATTAAACGCCCCTGGATGAAAGAATATATAGGACAAAGATGGCTCTTTGAATAATACTTAACCGGGTTCGTCCACGTGGAAACCAAAGGAGATTCCTTTGTTTCATCGCATTACGATTTCGTTCGATCCTCCCAAAGAACGCTACACAGAGGAATATTTATCCGCACCCTTAATTACCTATTCTACGTTACAACTTTTTCAATATTTCACGATCAACAACTTCGTTTCCGTGTTACCGAGTACCGTTTCATTTTCTTGCCGTTATTCCGTAACTTCTATACAAGCTAGATTTTTAAACAATTTTACAACGCTACATCGTCAAAGATGTATAAAGAACGTAAATCTTTAATTACGTTATATCGCTTTCACGAACGTATAGATCGCAATAATAATCGAAGCTTGGTACCGAAATCAATTACACTCTGTATTTTGCCTTCGACAAAAGCTTGCTCGCAAAAATAGAAGCAGAAACCATTCCACTCCCGAAACACCACGAAGCTGCGGTTGCAAAGTAATCGTCTGACGGTAAAACGAACCAGAAGCGGAGTATATCGTCGCGTTCAATCTTCCTCGCGGAACGAAATCCTCGTGTCCCAAACAATCTGCCCGTGGCGACCAGAAAATTCACCGGAAAACATTTGTCCGGGGGATCCGTATCGCACGGTTGCAGTTTTCGCCGAGAATTTCGTGACATCGGCATTAATATTCCCAAGATGGCGTTTTTTTCCATCACGGAAACGCTTGATTTAAGCACATTTTTCTCCAGCTAGAACACGTTATCGTAGCTCTTCAAGCTTTCTTAACCATCCTTGCCTCTCCCTCTCGAGGTAACTTATTTAATAAATCAAATATGTTTTTTAGCCGAGGTTAAACCGGCATGGAAAAGGCAGCGATATCGTACACGTCGGATAACAAGTCCTCGTACCGTCAAGATTAATACGTTCCGCGCGTTTTCCTGCTCGAACGAGAACTCGGCATTCATAAGGTAATCCCGAGCTTTTTGCTCCAACAAAAATCACCATACCTTCTTTTGGTGACTTTTAAAACGAATCTTATTAGGAGAGCGTTATATTTCTTTTGTCAACGTAACCACTCCNTGCAGCTGCTTGCGGTTCGACCGGAGGATGTAACGCGAGCGATACAAGTTTGTTCTTCCGTGTCTGATGTTATGGCAGACGTGTTTCACCGCGTGTCTCCTGTGATCTCGAGGCTTACACGGAATCCAGGACAATTGCGCGACGCTCCTTCATAATGGATCCGAAGTTCGGTTAATAGAAACGTCGCGATAGCTGCAAAGACTGTGCTTGAAAAAAACAGGGATCGTTATAAGTTTCCCTCGATAGTTAAAACGCGGAACGATTGCTTGAAAAAGAGACTCGATGACGAGAAGAAAATTTCTGTTAACAATGAAAGTTCCTCGGAAGGGTAGTCTATACCGTAGGAAAAGTAAAATCAGAAGAATAAGTTCTAATCTTATGAACCTTGTACATGCAAAGTTAAACAGGGAGTTTTCTTCTTTAATCTTCAGCTAAATGCGATGAAAGCTGTATACGAGAGAGAGAGAGAGAAAGGAAAAAAGTACGTTTTACTAGCGTNCGTCTTCTTCTTCTTCTTCTTCTTTAACTTTCTCCCGTTCCGATGGGTTTTTTTTTCTCCCGTTTCGCAGAGCTCTGAGATTTCTCTTCAAACTGTCGCGAGATGGAGAAAGCACCGGCGAGTATTTATTTTTAGTTCCTAGGAAGAGTTCATGGAAGAAAGTCGAGTGAATTTCTCTTCGTAAGCCGGAAGTACCAAGCCATTACCCTTACCAGCTTGTCCTCCGTTCTTTTTCTCTGATTTATCATCCCCTTTTTGACACAGAAAATAAACACTGCAAATTCTTGTAAAATCAATTAACCCGAAGGACACGGCAACAATGGAAGCGGTGAAACGATAACCGAACCTTCCAAGCGATGAATCGATTAATTATTCGCAGAAAAAAGGAGCCAAGGCACGGAAAGTTCTACGACTGTTTGCCAGCTGCTGTTTACGGCAATTTCATCTGTAAATAATTTTTCCAGACCGCTCGCTAGTTGGCCGAGAATGGCAAATATCTCGGTTGGCCCGGGGATCGGCGAAAGAAGCGGCACGAATGGAAGTTTGCGGGAACAGTTTATGATGATATTCGTTTGGCCCCCAGTTACCGGGAACTTCCTGCGGCCGGAGCGTTCGCGAACAATTTGTGTTCGACCGACGGAACTTGGCAAGATCTCCTTTTGCCCCGTGCTCGCTGAAGAATGCTCGGGCTCGATACTTAAGTCGCTAACAGTACATCCCCCTTTCCTCTCAGACGATTTAAATAACGTGCAACGAAATTTCCAACTCGTTCCCATGGTATTGCATTTCCTATTCCTTTCTTTCTTTCTTTTATTCTTTCTTTCTTTCTTTTCTTTTTCTTTTTTTCTTTTTTTATTTAACACATAGGAGCGATTTGGCTTAAAATATTTTTATGATATATATGTATATTGAATCATTCCATAATATTACTACTTATCTATAAATTGTTCCACTTATACCGTTGAATTGTTTTGAAAAGCGAACTTGAAATGTGCAAGTTACTGCACAGCCATGCGCCGTAGTTCGTACATATCATTAATCCAACCTCTGTTTGTTCACACCGCCCTATATCAACGTACAGCGGAATGTAAACGCGTTTTCGTTAATGAATAAATTCCAATCGAAACGATCAGCGCCATTCGTACAAATATGCAAATAATTCCTTTCTCGTCTGTTCTGTCTTTTCGCTTGAAATCGCCATCCACCGATCAATTGATCAAACAACGTTTCGTTTAATAGTTAATTCCCTACTAAATCGTGTCCCTTATCCGACGAACGATTCGTCAACGCGAAAACTCGATGATCTTCCATGTAAATCGATTCGGCGAGACAAGTCGGTAATTTCAGCGAAAAACAAGGCTGTTCGTTAAAGTAACTCGATCCGTTTCAAGAAGAGACGCAATGAAAGAACGAAGTTCCACTCGAACTGGTGAAACACTCGGCAAAGAAGGTCCCTGGCGAACTTCAACAACGTTATCTCGCAAAGTTACGGCCACCAGTTTAGCGCTTGGCTGTTTTTATCGGCGCGAAGTCGTCTAAGCAGTTATCCCTCACAGTTTCAGACAGGTGAGCCGGAAGTTCGTAAAGTTTCATCGAAAATCGGAGCCCGGGTGGACGGGCCCCGATGAAAGTGCAAACGTAATTAAAAGTTTCACGATAAACAAGTTATCCGCGACCGTTTGTTAACACTCATCGAATTGTTATATTTTTTTAGTCGGTGTTCCGGTATGCTTCGTTAAACGCAGCGCATCGAGTTGACTTCGTACCATAATCGCAACAGTTTTTCCGTCTAAAATGTTTTTCTGTCGCTACAATTACTATCGTTCTGCTTAAAATAACAATGAAGATACACGATTAACGAGACATCGTATCGACGTAAAATGTGTACAAAAATTTATAAGAATTTCAAAAATGCTTAAAAAGGTGCTTAAAAAAACTATGATTAATCGAAATCTTGGAAAGAAATTTTCAAATTACGATACTCGATCGTTTTTCTTCGATATTTTCTTCATCCGTGTAAAGAAAGCAACGCTAATTGTCTGGAGCAACACGATACAGAGTAACCAAAAGTCCATCTAATAACTCTCTTCCGACGAGAAACTGAGTCTCTTCGTATATCGATACCTCTTGTATTCTCGATTGGTCTTCACGCATAGAGCCAGGCAAGGGCATCAAGCATAAAGAAGACCACTCGAGAACGGAGCCGCTGTAAAACTGTTTTGACGGACGCTTTTCCCCTTTCTGCTTGTTCTCGAGTGCTTTCCCAACATACTTCTCTGCTCGAGAACCTTTGTCGTTCTCTTAAAGGAACCTGGCTATCTGGATATCCAGACTTCTTCCATCCCTTACACGGCTTCTGTAAGGAGTTCTCCGGTTTGTACCGCGACGTTCGTGCAACACGCCGGTTCGCCTGCACATCTACCCCCGTTTTCAACCCCCGCGAGGCACCAGCAATGCGCTGTAATATCGTTTCACGTGGCATTCCTCGGGACTTTCTTGCAAGCCCCAGAAAATATTGGATTCCGGCACGAATTTCAATTTCTTCCAATGGATCCTTCACTTACGAGTTACTCCTGGTGTTTCTCGTTTTTTTTTCCCTCTTTTTTTTCATTTTTTTTCAAACCATCATCCCTATCGCTTCTCAGAGTAGAAGGACGACGCTCGCATGAGTCGCAATGTCCCCTCAGAAAAGAGGTTCTATCGAGGACGTTGGCGAAATATACGAACGGATGGTCGGTGTTTAAAATTCATACTCGGCTGGTTTGGTTTTACGGAGGATTTGTTTACGGCATAAGGGGAGGATGCACGTTGTAAAAACGGATGTTGGGATCGAGGTAATTTCTTTTTGGTCCCGTTGCATATTTTTCAGCAATTCTTCGGTATTCGGGACCGGTAGTCGGAATCGTTTTATTTCGTTGGACGTTAGAGTTTAACGAAAGTTGGATCGATAGGTGGTTCTTCCTTCAATATCTTACAAAACTTTTCCCGAATCACGTGTAGAAGCATCGAAGTTCTCGAGAGGAAGATCGATGTTAAACATCAACCCCGTTTTGATCGATCGTTAGAAGTTGACAACTGTGTTCTTTGTTATACGATGAAATCGAATTTTCAGTCTTTGATTCCTTTGACGTCGGACACAAATTTCAATGCAAAGATTCTACGACCGACAAAAAAAATTACCAGTTCTTACTTTGTTAATTATATTTGGATACAGGAAAACAAAAGAAGGGACTAATTGCGAAAAAAAAAATACGAAATTGATCTAAGTTGAAAGAATTGAAAAGCTCCATAAAAAAAAAAGAGAAAGAAAAAGAACATCACGATGGAAAAAAGAAAAGAACGGATTTCTATCCGTACTAATAACGAGACGACGATCGGTCAGCATGCTTGACAGTTCTCTCTCTCTCTCTCTCTCTCGAGCACACGTAGAGGCACTCGAACATTCCACGCGACCTCGAAGCGAGATCGACAGATGCGTTATTGCATTTCGTCGTTTAATGTTCCACTACTGAACGGGCGAACTCAAGACGCTCGATGTCATTAAGCGATTCCCTTTTGTGTCGCATTTCCGTAACGAAGGGCCTTGCAGCCGAGCAACTAGTTACTCGATACACCCTTTCGCCTTTCGTGGTAAATTACATCCCCTTTCCACCCTTCGTGTGTGCCTTTGAAACTTGCCAGCAGACTTAGACATTCATGGCGACCGACCGTACGCCGGGACGAAGAGTCGCGATCGCGAGACGATTACTCGCGACATTACCTACGTCGGAATATCTCGTTACGTCTACTCGAAGAATCGGCCCTTTGAGAACAATCGAGAGCACGTAGCCGTGAAATGTAATTCCGTAACTCGGTCTATAACGGAATCTTGATGGAATCATGGTGGTTCGTGGTGGAATTTTGGTCCGAGAGAGGATCGTTCGTGTTGGAAAAAAAATTGAGCTTGAAACTGGCGAGGAAGATCGTTATTGAAACTTGACTCCGGTTATTGTTGGAATTTACTTCGACAAACCTTTGAAAGTGTACGGTTTAAAAGAAATTAGGAAAGAAATGTTTCGTTAGAACCGGTGAAACATTTTCTTGGATAAAAATTGTACTCGGATTACTCGAGAAAAGTAACAGCAATAATAGCCACAATTTCTACGCCACTTTGAAATCGGCACGAGCTTCGACTCCGTTGCTATAAAATTGCAACTTGTTCAGCGAACGGGCCAAAGTTTAGATTGCAACGATCCAGCTTTTGTTCAGTGGCGGTAACGATAAGCGATAAGCCAGCGACTGTGTAATTGTCAGGAAAATACTAACAGATTTCGACCGGAGAGTGTCTCGTTTCTCTGAAACCTCTTTCCAACGACTGCAGCTGCTTGCGGTTCGACCGGAGGATGTAACGCGAGCGATACAAGTTTGTTCTTCCGTGTCTGATGTTATGGCAGACGTGTTTCACCGCGTGTCTCCTGTGATCTCGAGGCTTACACGGAATCCAGGACAATTGCGCGACGCTCCTTCATAATGGATCCGAAGTTCGGTTAATAGAAACGTCGCGATAGCTGCAAAGACTGTGCTTGAAAAAAACAGGGATCGTTATAAGTTTCCCTCGATAGTTAAAACGCGGAACGATTGCTTGAAAAAGAGACTCGATGACGAGAAGAAAATTTCTGTTAACAATGAAAGTTCCTCGGAAGGGTAGTCTATACCGTAGGAAAAGTAAAATCAGAAGAATAAGTTCTAATCTTATGAACCTTGTACATGCAAAGTTAAACAGGGAGTTTTCTTCTTTAATCTTCAGCTAAATGCGATGAAAGCTGTATACGAGAGAGAGAGAGAGAGAGAGAAAGGAAAAAAGTACGTTTTACTAGCGAGCCACGAAGAAGATATCTTCGAAGGCAATCGTCGAGCTTCTCGCAGAGGCGATACGCGTCTCGCGAACGAAGTTAATCGAAAAGAAGCAATTTGTCGAGAGAAATACTGCGGCAACGGAAAAGCCTGGCAGAATCAATACCCCTGCCCGTTGCAATGAGCATTTTCGCGGCCCGTTCGTGGCGAGTTAAAAGCGGATTTGTGCTTTGTCGTGGCTCGAAGCGTGAATGAATAATCAAACGGCAGGGGAAAAGGGGATGAAGGTGGAGAAATGACGATAACGGGTCGGCCAAACCCTTTTGTCCCCGTCGAGACAGATTATTAAACCCTTAAGCGGCTACGTTGGATACGAGCAGCGTGTTCGGGGAGCGGGACCACGACGAATTGTTTGCAGAAAACAACGATAAACCGTAGGAACCAAAATAAATTGTTTATCGAACGTTCTCTTTTTCGTTGGCCCGTTTGCCGGCGAATCTGTTTCGCTGTGTAGTTTGACTCTGACAAATCCTTGGGACAGCTTAATCCCATCGCGTGTCGATTTTAATAGTTTACAAAATAAGTTTCGTGCACGTCTTGTTGTATATTCTCGGTTTTATTGGCTGTCTTTCTGGGTGACTTATTTTAAATGCTTTCGAACACTTTTCTAATCAACTTAGAGGTACAGATTTAACCTTGCAACTGTTGAAAATTATATTACGCCTATTTATATTAAACACTTAATTGTGTTTCTCATGGAAGATCAGAGATAATCTTGGAATATACACGGTTCTAAATTTATATGATTTCTAGACGATTGCGGTGACTCTGTTATTAAACAATCGAACCGAATTTAATTATAAAATCAAAAACAGGGGTTCCATTATAGTTTTAATCGAGGCATGGAGTGTTATCAATGTTCCACGGGACGAAATTGAATTTACACAGGCGGCGTGATCGTCGCAGCCTCGTTTTCACAGCCGCTCCTTAATTATCACTTTTAATACGTGTAACGTTGTTCCGCGGGCCCTTTTAATTCCCGTCACGTTGGTTGGCCGGCAATTCTTTTCCTTTTAATTTGGACCTTAAACGACGGCAAATAGTCAAGTATGGACGCAGCAGTTTAATCCTTTATGAAGCAGAAAGTGGCAAGAAACGGTGCTACGTGTTTCGTGTTTTAAAACATTATTTAAGAAGCAAAAGAAACATCCTTTTCTCTCGTACCGATCCAAAAAAGAGGAAAATTTTGTTCCCGTTACGATCGAAACAGACCCCAATCGGTTTCCTATAATTTGAAAATGAATGTTACCGTGTTATTTTAAATATTTATATATCGGCGGATATCTGATGCAAAGAAAATTTAATTCAATCTATTCCGACCATAATTTAAAGCACAGCATCCAGTTACTCGAAAACAAAACAAAAAAATTATATTTTCATAAAAATTCCACACGCGATTCCAAATACAGTTAAATCCGATCGAGGTATCGATTATCGCGGCGGCACTTTGCGGAAAGCAGACAGAGAACCGATTGAACTTTCCATCTCTGCCGACCATTGTTCAGGCCGCGAACAGATAATCAAACAGACGCTCGTTCCACTAATGTTAGCCCTGACTTGGATTCCCGACAGCCATTTGCTTGTCCCCCGATGAAATTACTTGAAATTTACTTATCGAGCCAACAGTGGAAAGAGTCTTAGTCGGTGATAGTGTAGAATGGGACCAGTTGTGGCTTTTTAATCAGAAACGAGGGTTGTTTGATTCCATTGCAGTGGCTTCTACCTGGTGGAAGTTGAACCACCGTTGCAACAAACACGAGCGAGTATTTGTATTCTGGTTCGGCTCGCCTGATGTGATTTGTAGCGTTACGCGCGGTAAAATGTTCGAACGATCGCACAAACGTCTCGATATGATAGTCACGTTGTCCATTGTTTGCAATTAGACTAATCGAATATTAGCAAATGCGATCCGCAATGTGCACGCATTTTCCTCAACATGTGCGTTGTTTGCTGGATGCAGACGTACTCTGTAGCCTTGCGTTGGATGTTAAAGTTATCGAGAAACAAAAATTGGAGAAACGAAATTTTTCTTTTTTTTTTAATAATTATTAATCCTTTGAATTCTTCTCGTCTTATTCTACAGTCCGTTAACTCTGTTATCCATTAAATTCAAATTATCGTACTTAAACGAAGCGAAATTCGAGTATGTACGGACTTTCGAGTAGATACCTGTCGAGAAGCCTCGATGGAGAATCGAGCATCGTGTGACCGGCCTCGATACAGTAACCACTTTTATGTGGTTGAACTTTTCATCTGGAACTTTGGTCCTAGGAGCCAGTTACGTCGGTAACTTCTTGAATCGCGCTCGTTTGAGGCGGCGTTCGACGAGTATCCGGTGGAAAGTTTCTCCATCAGTGACAACGAAAACGAACGGGAAGCTGTATTATTTATATTAAAACAGCTAAGTAGATCCATCTAATTGCCGTCGAACAAATCATCGCCCAGCAGCTTGTCGACGAATAAAATTCTACTTCTATCATAAAAGACGCGTAAAGAAAATTTAATACACGTTCCAGAAACGATGGAAAAGATCGCTGATCGATAAAACACCCGAAGCTGAAAGTAGATTTGTCAACAAGCAAATTAGACGCGGCAGAGTCAAAGGGCTGATTCGCTTAAATTATGAATCCATTGTGCTCGCCGCTTTTCACCGACGCGGCGGTGAGTAAAATACTGGTAATTCCGAAAATGTGCTTTGAAAGGCGTCTTATGCATAAAAACCGGCGTCTCCGATACCGTAGCGTAGCTGAAAAGCGTGGCGGCGAAAAAACCGGGCTAGGGTAAGAGAGGCAGGAGGAGGGAAGAAGGACGAAGAAGTAGCTCTTGCTTCTTTCACCCGGGAGAATCGTGGTTAACCGTACGGAATCGGTAGTGTCGTGGAAAAGAGGGTTGTTATAAGCGGCCTACACCACGCCCGGCTTGGCCCGCGAACTGGGGCGGTGTCACTGTCATGGAATCGATATCTGTTCATTCTTACTGAATTTTATTCCACGGTTGAGACAAGAAAAGCGGCTAACTTTACCCCTTCTCCGTTATTCGCGAATTTTTTTCTCCTTTTCTTTCCTATTTTCTATACCTAGGATACCATTTAGCACGAAGATTCGTGCAATTCTCGTGCACGTTTGTTTTAACACATTTGTTCGCGCAGAAAGGGCTTATTCTACTTAGTTATCAACTTAAGGCCGTTACGTGACATGTTTGACTACACAGACCGCATTCTACTTGCACAGCTGCTTAAGCCGATTATATATGTCTTCTTCCACTTCGTTTCCCGTCTATGGATATCAGATGTCTGCTTTACAAGGCTCGGGTGTGATACGTCCGACCACGTACGGGGCTGTACTACTCGCCCATCTACTTACGGCTCTTATTCTACTTCGTCGCTCACGCACGAACCACGTATACCTTACTCCACTGCGTTCGGGGATACGTATATCTTAGGACTGACTATGTACCGACTCGTTCTACTTTATCCGTTCTACGCGCTCTGGTTTAGAATCGATGAGGCGAACTTATCTTTCGTTCGTATCACTTCCTCGTCTAACACAGTGTTGATCGAAGTTCGTAAGGTGTTTCGTGTAACGATAAGTTGGATGATACCTTTTCGAATAACAATAGCGGGCATCTATTTAAAACTTTAAACTAATTTCATCGATAATCTAAAAACTTTAATAACACTTTTTCTAAACTTTCTCTCTCAGAAATTCTTTATCCCTGTGTTTCTAAATCTTTTTTTTTTTTTATCCAATTTAGATTAATTTCACAAACATTCGATCACACCCATTCAAAACCTTCGTCGTTCGACGATCGAAACGTTGAAAAATAAATCCATAACGGAGCAACGTCGAGACGAATCGGATTCTTCGGTCTACGTGTGTGTATCGAACGATACCATCGCGATCCGTCACTCGGCACAAGTATCGTTCGTCCTCGAGAGAGAGAGAGAGGCTGCGGCCGGTGACGTCACGGAATGAATTCAAAATCAATTTCTCCGGGAACGAGTTTGGTGGGTTGCCTTGCTGTTCACCGATAGAAACGACGTCGCGTCGCTGTCCGGTTACGCGCAACGATTTTTCATCTCTTATCGTCAACGACGACACCCCGTCGCCCAGTGGTAAAGTGGAGGCGCGCGTGAAGGGAAAAAGGATGGACAGAGGGAAAACACGACAGAAATAACGAAAAAAAAGCGACAGGATACGCGTGTTGCGGATTCGGCGAGAATTTAATTCCGTTTAAGCTGTCGCTTCAGAATTTAATATCAATATCTCTAATTGTTCGGGCCAAACTCGAGCAAGCTATTAACAAACGTTTCTCTATCCGTTATCGGTCGTTCCATCGGGATACGCGTGCAAACCGCAACGCTTTGGCAATCATGCAAATCGGCAAACCGCGCGATGCCCGGCCAAAGCCGACTTATTCTCGCGACCGTCTGCTCGCAGCTGCCTCCTCGAAATAGTTTTCCCGATTTCGGATAATGTTCGCTCCGACGCGCTACCTAATCCTATTATACCAAATATACCGGCGGTTGATGCAACAATATTACAAAGAATCATTATTATCGCCAGGCTGGTGAACTGAACCGGGCTGGATGCCACGGCAACCCTTATCCGGCCCCCTGTACCAGCCAATTCCATCTTCCACCCCTATCCGTGCTACTCTTGCTCCTTTGCCGATAGGTAAGCTCATCCAATTACCGAAAATGTAGCCGTATACGCCAGTATCTTCCGGGTATCGCCGTTTTCGAGACCGCCTCGAGTTACTTGCACGCCACGCGATACTATTCTCCCCTTGCTGCGTTTCTTTTAGCCTCTTTGCATCGTGGGACGCTCACAAGGTAGGAATAGTCTTCTATTTTTTCCTAGACGCTATTTACAGTATATCGTAGGAGCCGAGAAAAAAAAATGACGCTCTCATTACCTCCTTCGTTTTACGCTCCTGTTGATGAAAATAAAAGCTTCGAGCCTGTGATACTACTGTTTGTCAATTATTGAACTTCCGTATTTTTCTTTTCTTTTAAGTTTTTCTCTGTAAATCGAAGTGATTTCTCGAAGAAATATCTCGTGTGAAATCTTGGGGATCTTTTTTCTGCAAACGTTCCTTCCGGTGTCTCCTAATCTGGACGCGACACGTTATTTCATGTTGTACCTGGCCCAGTCCCCGGAAGGTCCACTCGTATCGGTGTATCCTACCGGAAGTTGAGACCATCGCGTCGATGGCGCGTCATATTTCCCGAGGGCCATGTCGATCAGGGAAAAGCTGCATCCGGCGAACATGGAAGCACAGTCGTGGCCCTCGTGGCCCGCTTTGTGAGCTCTGCTATACGCGTGATGCTCCTTCGGCTCGTGGGCGAACATCCTCTTCAAAGGGAAACTGTAACAACCAGAAGGAACGATTCGAAAAGTCTTCGAGAAGCCTGGCTGGAGTATGCGGCGGAGAATCGAGAGGGATTTAGGCGAGGAACCGACGAAGTATCTTGTCAATCGTCACGATTCACGAATTAAAAATTGATAGCTCGTTTGGCAGTTTTGGAAAATTTTTGGAACGCACGAAATGTTTAAGAAAAAGTACGCGGCCATTTTTAACGTACGAGAGGAGCGTGATTTTACTCGTATTGAAAAATTACACGAATTACAAAGAATGTACGATGAACCATATGTCAAGGAGATTTCTCTATCCATGGGACTCGGCGTAATTTCTTGCACGAACAACGAGACAGATCCAACGGAACGGCGGGGCTTAGGGTATATCGGGGGTAAAACGGGTGAAATATCCACGAAAGGTACCCTTTTAACCTTATTTGCTTAATAAAATTCGCCTCTGCTACCCGACCTAGCCTCTTTCTTCGGCGAAACGAGATTATTCCGAAATCCCATCGATCCCCGACCAAAGCCCTCTTCCTTGAATCCAACTGAAAAGAAAGGAAGAAATCGCGGTAGGGGTACGAAGAACCCTTCGAAACCGCGCCGCAACCCGTTTTTTCTCTTTCCCCTGCCCTCGGTGAACCTTACGAGAACGATATCCTCATCATTTCCTCGATGAGTGTGGTTCCTTTCGGCATCAGTCGCTGGGAGGCCTCGCAAAGCGCTCGGAGAACGCACGTTCTTCCATCAAAGTTCATCCTGGAAAAAATAAAGCCGTGATACGGAGGTGAATTATTGGTGTTTATGACAGCAGAGAGACGCGGAAAATAAGAATCGGACCTTTTTCCTCGTTATTTGGTTGTCGAAAAGTGAAAAGAAAATATTGTGAGAATTAAAGAGACGATAGCGAAGAAACGAGTTCCAGAATTGTTCGAAAGGAAAGAAAGAATGGTCGAAGAAAAAGGAACACGTATTAATGTATCCTTTTGGCGTTGAATAAGAGTCTGGTTGTACGTAGAGACCAGTGAAAAGGGCGGCGGCACGCTGTTTTCTCATCTGGCCAACTCTCCTTCCAGGAAGATTAAAGTCTCCTTTGAAGCGGCGTTTCAAAAATTCGTTCTCCCCAATAATTTCACCCTTGATTTGAGTGGCTGTGGAGGAGTGAGCTACGATCTATCTTGAGATATTATCGTGCACGGTGAAGTATGAAACTCTACAACCCTATGGTACACGTCGATGTATATTAAAAAAATAATATGAAATACCGAATTGGATTATAAAGTATAAATGTTTCATATATTATAAAGCAAGAAGACAATTGATCGGAATGACGTATAAAAACACAAAGAAATAGTGTTAAAAAATTCATAAGGATCGGATACACCCTCTTTGTGAAATATCTTTCGATATTAACGCGGAGTTGTATTAAAATACGCAATGTTTACTCGACAACGAGGACGGAAAGAAGGAGAATACCGCGGAGGGAACGCACGACCGCCTGAAATAAGGTCGCATCTTGTGATCGCCAATCCGGGTAAATGCCTGCCATTAATTCAGAGACATTCTTCGAAAGGGAGAATGGAGATTCGGAGGAGTGGATCCGAAGAAACTGGATGGAATTAATGCTAGGATGCTTGCTAAGTTCGCGCAGACAATCCCCTTACATGTTACTCCTCTCCCCAAATCGTTTTATCTGATGTATTATGGCTTTCCTTGCCTGTCTAGATTCTATCGATTTGGTTTACTCCAACGTTCCTGTAGATTTCCTTCTGAAACGCATATCGCGTCAAATTATTCTACGATTATTGTCCATAGAGGATCTAGCCATCGATTACACAGGCATTAAATTCATGTTTCACGTTCTACTGGTCAATTTCATACGATTATTGTTCGGTATAATACACCAAATGTGAATTAGAGGTGTATTCCAACGCTCCAAGTATCTAGTTTGCTGTGAAACACAATTAGATCCCAATTTCACCGGGATATAGTGATTTGTTCCCTTGGTTTGTCCCTTTCGCGACAAAATTTTCAAGCTTTCGTACGATTTTCTGCCACGCATAAATTCACCCTCTGTCAAGTAGGAAATAGTTTCTTCTTTCCTTCCGATCTTTTTGCATTTTTTTCGTAACCAGATCTATTATATATTCACCTGTGCAGGGTGATTTGGTTATTTTGGTCGGCTGGTGTCCGAAACACAATCGGCTGCATGTGAATGGCACGTAGAATCTTTTTTTTTTTACAGTAGAATTTATACAGGCATTTGTTTTCCCAGTGTTTAACTGCACTCGCGATAGAACGAAGGTAGAAGAGTAGAATCGATATTTTCCACTGCTCTTTCCCCTTGATCTAGACAAGCTTAGACTACCTTCTTCTAGCTCCCTTCTGCCCGTTGATACCACGGTCGCGATACATCGACGTTCTACGCTAACGCGACCGAAATACATCACCGCAGATGACACGGAAAAACTGAGACGGCTCGACGGCTCTCCATAAAGGCGGACGAGGATCGTTCGATCATGTCCAGACTACTAAAGCCGCCGTTACATTTTATTATCGAGCCTGCCATCCGTCCCAGCGCACTTTGTGAAAATTTATTCGTCCCTACGATTTTCAAATGGAACGAGATCGACTCTTTTACGCCATCAAAATGGATACAGTGAAGAGTATAACCGAACTCAATAACTAAACGTTTCACAGAAATCGTTTAATCGTTAAAAATAATATTCAACGAAGAAAATAAATAAATAAATTTGAATAACGTATAAAGGTTGCAGTATTCTCGAACGTTTTCGTATATTTAAATATTTATTTATTAATACGTAGTAATGAAAATTAAATTATTGTTAGATTCGCTCGCGTCTTTTACTCCGCGCACTTTTTTTTTCTAAATACACAACGAGAATGCTTCTAGCGACGAAAGAACGTCGCGCATGCTTGTCTGACAACGTAGGGACCTATTTCACTCGGCGAGCCACACACCAACTCATTCTACTTCACGAATCGCGCACCCTTCTGCCTTTTTATACCATTAGACATCGCTCCGAGTTAAGTCTATTCTGCCCGTCTGACAAGCAACGTACCTATTCTACTTCCTCGGCCACGCGCGCTCCCCTTTCACGTTGTCTGACTACGCACAGACCGAAGCTACTTTCCGCGCACATATTCGTTCTCTTTACGTCGGTTCCTTCCTTTATTTCGAACTCTGTTCACATGTTTCGTGTCCAGAGAAAAATAAGCGTTTTGTCAGAACTTTAAATCCGAGTAAAAAAATTGTATTACAACGTTTGATTAAAAAAAAAAAAAAAAAGAAAGAATAGTGGTACTTTCGTTGAATTCATGTCCGATTCAATACCGTACATTTCATTTTACAACATTGCAACGTTAACCTTGTATAAACGGAGTTTTGTTCGCTCGCGGAAAGAAAAATAATAGTTGATTAAAGTTTTTTTTAGAATTTATACATACGTAGATATTTATGTGTAGTAAAATTTCTATCTAGCAACTTACGCGTTCATGATGCTCTCCAGTTTAGTGTATAGTTCCCTCCGATGTCTTCGTTGCAAATAATAGTAATCAGGCTTATAATGCTTCCTCTTGCCAGGCTTTACATAATACTTCTCGTTGCTGTTCCATCCGGAATACTTGACAACGTTCTTCTGAATCGAGTTGCTCGAGTAGCTGCCATGCTTATTAGCCGGTTTAATTTGATCGTGTCTGAGCTGTAGAAAAGGTTCGAGCGCTGGTTTACTTTCGTTCGGCAAATCATACGAGATACCCCAGTTGACGCCCTCCGTAAAAATGTCGTCCGGAGACAGAGTGTTCATCGTCATGCAAAGTGCAATCTGTAAATAATAACAGATCGATCGGTGAATATTCTGCTCGTCGATAGGTTGCTATAATTCACGCGATGAATGGATTTCCGAACAGAGAGTCGACGCGTTTCTTCGACAGACGCGATTTTATTTATGACGCGTGTAATGAATCGCGACGCGCGTATTGTAAATTTTAACACAATTTGTGTAAGCTTCGGGTGGAACGGAATCCATGAATGCTGCGAACCGAGATAACTCATGTTTGGTCCACTGTTTCCTATCGGATCGAGTATCTCTCGTGTAAAGTATGAAAAAAATTCAACGTATAAGCACACGATTGAATGTTGTGACAAACATCGAATCAATTGCCATCGCTGTCGCGTTAACGGATCAGATGTTAAAAAAACGCGTACGCTGTGTTTGCGATCAAACATTTCTACATTATTATTATTATTCTACGATTAATATAACAAGTTAAATTTAAAGCAAAAGGGAACGAGAATTCAACTTACGGAGAAAGTTGAGCCTTCCGGGAATACGACGTACCGTCTTCTTCTCGACAAACGAGTCTCCCCTTCCGAATTGACTTGATAATCACTTAGCAGGAGGACGGAGAGTATTAAGAGGAGGAAACAACGTCCGTTCCGATTCATGTCGCGGCTCTGAAAAGAAAAGGTGAAAAGTTACTGTCTCCTCGTTGGAAAATTCAAATGATTCCTCGAAGCAACTGACCTACATTCCGCCACCGCCCGTACACACACCCATCGACCCAATGGAACTTTATTAACATTCAAAAGTCGGAGAAAGAAGTCGGCCGAGAAAACGAACCACCATCAGCGACAAATCAACCTACGAAGACCCTTTTTGCCTTCCTAAAACTCGATCCTTCCGTAATTCACCGTATCTGTCTCGTTTGTTGTTTCAAAGTAAGCAACAGACCATCAAGATCCAACTCCATTTCCAATCTCGTACCGCATTCTAATTACACGTAACAAAACAGGCAAGCAGTGGAACTGTAATGAAACGACTGCCATCCGTTTTTGCGTCAATCGTTTGCAAGGAATTAAATAAACTGTCGAGAATGTACTGAAACTCGATCCAAGCGCTTATAGAATCCCAGTTGCGAGCAAAGATAAAGTATAACTTCTTTCATCGAAGGACATTCTCATTAATCCGAGTTTCAAGTGGTGGTACGAGCGACGAACGAGCAATTTTCCCGGCAGTCAACGGGACGTTTTCGAGTCACTGGGAATTATTTTATTTGCCCCGCCGCGGGCAGCCTGCACGGAAAGTTCTCCCGTGGCGGACGGCGAGTTGTAAAGGAATTACCCAACTTTCCGCGAGCAAATCTCGCTATAATCCGTTGAGAAATTGTTCGACGAGTTTGGTGGAAATAAAGGAGGCATCGAGGACGTTGGTAATACCGGTTTCGCCAGGGACCACTGGAATCGTAAGCTCTGCCTTTTTGCGATTCCCAATGATCGACGAAAGAGATGAATCCTTGGATCGAAGATTGGTTTCGACGGACTCTCGAAACAATCTCCAACGATGAACGAGCTCAACTCGCATGGATCAATCGACGAATCGGCTGTCAGAAGGTTGAGACTCGATTAACTCCGTTACGCGAGATCCACAACTCGCTTTCAAAGTATTTCGGCTCTTTCTCAGATTTACCAACTGGCTGATTACTTTAACTGTTTTAGCCAGGGACTCTTAATCTACTCTGTGTCAAAGTTGTTATCTAGTTTCGACTTTTCTTACTTTCGTACTTTTTTTCTTTCGACTTTTTTCCAAGGCGCCTTCCCTTTGGAGCTCTTCCTTACTTTTTGTCCGATCGATGCCACTTTGTATCTCTTTTATTCGGTTTGTCGTATCGGTAATTCTGACTATCGATGATCATTCTTCGAATCGTAATAGCTTTATCGTCAACATGCTAACTTTTCACGCGTATTCCAAGACTTCGACTAGAATTCATCAAACAGTTTCACAGATCGCACAATTTAACGCCAGACGTTAGATAATAATTCACGTTTGACCCAACAGTGACTCAGATACGGGGACATTCATCGTCGACCTAGTGGAAAAGATCGATAGTTAAGCCCGATACATCCTTGAAACGATGGTTCCATGACGATGATCCAAATCCAAGGCGAGATTTCGTGATTCCTCCTCTTCTCTGTCGGTTCCGTCGTTCACGGGCCAATAATTTGTCACACTTGAGCGGCACCGTTCGACGAGTGGTCCCGTTAATATTGTAAAGAGCAAGTTACAATAGCGGAAGGTTGAAGCATGGCCTGAAATTCGCCCCTAGATATCGCGCGAGGGAATTCTGAAGCAATCGTCCGACCAGATTGCATATTTCACGAACGGGCTGTAATTTCTCAGAAGAATGGACACTCGTTCGTGGATGGATGTCTTTGGTGACGGGAAGAATAAGAATACAGCGTAAGTCTTCGGGATTGGAGCATTTTTACGCGATCACGGGTCGATCCATCGCTCTGATGTCCTTCTAGAGGCAGCTGCAAGCCGAGCTTCATTTCCTTCTTCGTCTTTCTTCAATTTTTTTTTCACGGGTACCCGTCTTCCGAACGTCCAATCGTTCTTCCATCTTTATTCAGCATTCCTACGCTTTTGTCCTTCCTTTATTTAATCCCTTGAGCGTGAATTTTTATCAGGAATTTGTAGGGATTTTTAGTTGGTTTATGGCTTTGTTCGTATCTCTTGGCGAGTGACAGAGACCAGACCCAAGTGTCCATCGGTTAGGGCCACGGTATCTTTTGGCGTTTCGCGTAAAACAGTTCGCTATTTGCTTCGAAAGTATCGAGACGTAGAATAAACAGTTTTGTACAGCATCCTGTTACTGGTTAATCACCTTAGACCACCTCCTACAAATTTCTTTTTTCACCCGACAGAGAAGCTCGATACACTTTCCACTATTTTCCTTATTTGTAGCTGAGAATAACGAAAGCTCGAGAGATTTACGTTCGAAAAAAGCTACCATAGCCCGGACGTTGTATTTTATGTTATCCAACGTATCGAGCTTAATGAACTTATCAGAAAGCTTTTCAGAATTCTCGCTCGAGGATCGTCTCGTTTTTCCTCCCATTAATATTCAGTTTCTGCTTGTATTTTTTTCTTTGTTTTTTTTTTTTAATGTTTCACCAGAGACCACCGACTCAAATGATATTACTTTTCAAAACGAAACTATGGTTCAATCGATCATACAACACATTGCTATCATTCATTTCCAGTTTCCTGCGTTTCTTTCCGATCAATTATTCCTACCCTCGAACCTTTCTGCCTCTATTCCCACTAGCCGAAAGAATTTCGCCTTTGTCGTCGTAAAAAGATTACTGTCGTAAAAAGAATACTGAAAGAAAGACGGTGGCATCGATTCTCGTCTGATCTCAGAAACGAACGTCAATTTTCCACGATTTCGGCGTCCTGTTCTCGCGATTATTTCACGTGGAAGAATTGTTTGCATGCGTGGAAGCCTGTGCACAGGGGCAGAAGTGCATCAGACGAGATGCGTCGGCAGAATCATCTTCCTTTTTCCATTTCTCCGCCCACTTATCACTCTTTTTCTCCTTCTCTTTCTTTCTCTCGCTTTTGCTTCTCTCTAAGCTCGCCCGTTACTGGAGCATACATAATCCCTCGCATCGATTGATTTTTAATAATTCCAGCGTTTCTAACGCGAGGAAGAGAAACCATGGCCGGCTCGAACAAGAAAAACGAACGTTAACTTGGATAATTCGTCTCTTGTTTGATTATTTTTATGGATTGAATTGGTTCCAGTCGCACTGGACCGATCGAAGTAGGTGTTTCTGGGAAAAATAGTTGTGTGCGAGGAGAAAAAAGTTAGGCTTTTCATCGTTCAACCGGTGAAATTGTTTTGTAACCGCAGCGGAAATGTTTCCAGAAAATTGGAAGGAGGAAATGTATTTTTCATCGTTTTTTATCGGCATTCCGTTCCAAATCGTTGAAGTGAAAATTGCCATCGTTGCTGACGGTCGAAAAAACTTCGATTCTATCGTCGTTTATTCGCTGACAGCTATTCGATCGGGGACAGTACAAAACAATCGGTGAGAACGATTAATGAAATGGAAACGATTAACTGTTTTTAAGAAACAAGTTTCAAGTAAATAAGATAATAAATTCAGGAAGTTCGTTACTCATTGGAACGTTTCTTAAAGGAAATTACATTTTTCCTCCGGATAATTAAATCGGATCAACAATGTTTCACGATTAGAAAGTTGAAAAGCAAAGTTACCAGTGTTGGAAACGTTGTTCTTGTTCGGAAAAAAAATAAGACGGAACGGGAAGCGAAAGGTGGAGGGACGTTAAAATAGCAATATCGATGGGAGAGCAAGTTCGATAACTTAAACAACGGAATCCAATCGTATGTGCCGTGATTTAAATTTGGACGAGAGCGTGGCTAACATCAAATCGAATGAAATTCCCGTCTGATCGAATCGGAACAGCGCTCCCGTTTGCCCGCTTCCTCGGAATCTATTAGACGAGTCAACACAAACGATTGAAATTTCTCAACTACTTTCCACCCTCGTTTGTTCGTTCGTTCGATTCGGCCTCTGTGTAACTTCGCGTACCATCTGAATACTGCACACGCGATTCCACCGTGTCCGGAAAAATGTTTCCCTGGATCGGTAAGGGTGTGCAAATATTGACGATTTCGAATAGGTTGTAAATCCTGTACAACTCGTTCCTTCGTCAAGTCTGGTTAATATTTCAATTTTAATTACGATGCGGGTAATTTGGAAAGATGACACTAGGGTAAACTGTAAGTTCTAGCTTGGTTTTGTTAAATATGTTACTTATTATTAACGCATTACCAATCATTCGGGTAAATCTACCATTTTCCACCGTATCGTGCGCAACGTTTCAATTTTCATACAACACTTTACAGAATTCAATTTCATTATTTATGAACTTTACACAGGGTGTATAGATCATCTCTGAAAAGGGGATGATTTTTACACCAAAAAAAAAAAGATTAATTAAACGCGTAGAATAAAGTTTCTGAATACGAAACTTCATTTGCGATGAAATCGTGTCCAAAACTTCATCGGACGCGTGTTCAACCGTTTTCTGTTTATAATTCG
Organism: Ctenoplectra terminalis; assembly: GCA_019453375.1. NCBI lineage: Eukaryota > Metazoa > Arthropoda > Insecta > Hymenoptera > Apidae > Ctenoplectra > Ctenoplectra terminalis. Next base: position 1,103,134 of record SMSQ01018559.1, on the reverse strand, counting down.
TTCTAGTAAAATAAACTAAAAAAACATGAAACCTCTGGATAAAAACACAAATTTGCGAGAATCCTGGTACGGTGTGAATCGTGTAAAGTGCTCATCGGTTGGAGCGAATCTCCCGACCATCGAACAAAGTTTATCATAATCAACGTACATCCCAGCTAAGTTGCCGTGTCGTGGACCAGAAAAGACCGGACGACAGAAATTTCTCGGCCAGTTTCCGCGTCTTGCGTGGTGAACGTCAACTTCTGGTTTGACGCTGGGTTATTGGAGACGTGACTCCGATGTCTGCACACACGAGCAACCGTATCGATCGTCGAGCATTTCACAGGGACAGGACCATATTTCAAGGGGCGAAACAATTTCGTGAATCGTCGCGGCGATCAGTCAAAAACGCGGCGAAGAAAAACGAGCACGAGCGAAATGTCGCTAAGCGACGCAATAAACGCTCCACGTCCCGCAAACCAGATGATTTTCGAGCTGGATGAAAGCTTTTATTGCGCGAATTTTCGAACACACCACGGTAGATTTTTTTTTTTTCTTTTTACCTTTCCATGGACCAATGGAATTTTACAAACTCGATACCGTTCCATTTTATTTTTTTCATTTTTTTTTTACACGTTTTAAAAAATAAGAGAAAAAAAGAGAGGACAGGCTAAATGGTAAAAAGCAGAGGTGACAATTTTGCGGAACGACGCAATTGAGAAAACAATGTCGATGATTAATCGCTGTCCGTGCGTGTAACGCGATGCTTTAGCGAAAATGAAGCGGCGGAACTTCCGATCTACCTTGATACAAGATCCGCTTTTAAGGAAGGAACGAGTAACTAACAAGTAAAGTTCTAAATGAAATTTCAGCGGTGAAGCGTTCCGCTATAAATCAAATCCTGACGTGTAACAGGAAAGTTTGTCTTGTATTCCAAACCATTCGAACATCGTGGCATCGAATCCAAAAATCCTCGAATTAACTCCCCCTGGAAAATTAACCAAACACGAAAATACACATCGAACCACGGACTCTCCGAGAGTGATAGAAAAGAAGAAAGGAAGGAGACGAAGCATCGATAAACACGGAGGATAGGGTTTCCCGCGTAGGGATCAGGAAGATCGATCCTCCCGGTGGAAGTATCTTGTAACTCAGTTCGGTAAACTCTTTAGGAAACAGGAAATTGTTAGTCCGGCGTGGAAGAGTGGGCGGAGAAAATGATCGATAGGTGACGGGGATCGATACTGAAAAACACGGGCAGCCTTTCGGCATGAACGATGGCAACGACGTGATCTCGCTTATCGAGCAACCATATTACCGTGCCACCAGGACTTCCAACCTGGCCTCCTTTTCTTTTTCCCTCGCTCACCGTCAGAACGAAGATGCCCGATCGTTAAGGGCTGCCGAAGAAATATGATATTGCTACCATTCCACCGCTCATTCGTTGAATTCAATTTACGAGGTCCTGGCCAGGAAACGACGAAATTTATAACGACGCCAATCGTCGTTGATTACACGGTCTACCTTTTTCGCCTCTTTATCGGGATGTCGATCGTTCGTTTTAAAGAGTTCATTTTTGCGGTGAAAAGTTTCGAATTTAATGCTCCAAGGGGGTGGGTTTAATGAATCCGATTATTCCACAGAGCAAAGATATTTCAACGATTTAAAAACGAACTTATACAGAGCGTTCGATAAAACGACAAGTGGATAGACTATCGTTCTTCGCGAAGAAATAAATCTTGTAAAAAGGCTCTCAACTATTGACTTCATAGACCTCGACGCACACACACATCTTCGTCTCGAGAACAATTCCTATTCCTGGTCCTCTGCGCGAAGCATCGAAAGAATTGAACCCAAACCAGTTTTAAAAAATTCAACACTTCCCTGTTGCTTATCCCAGCGACTTTACAAAACAGAGTTAAAACGTTTCTTCCGCGCGTGTCGAGCAAATTCTTCGCGGTTCGAATCACGGTAACCGTAAAGCCCGTCGGAAGCCACGAGCGATCGTAAAATCCTATTTCCCGTCTGTTCACCGTGGCTTCGCCGTTTAACGCGTAAAAACGCAAAAAACGCAAAAAAACTGGTGTCGGATTGTATGGAAATTAGTTTACTCACCGGTGCCCACTTGGTTCTCGGTGATGTCTTCCCGACGAATGACACCCGTGCCCGTGTCAAACGACCGTTATTATTGCATTTCGAGAGCAGCCCGGCCATTGTCAAGTTCATTAGCAGCACGCCACGCACCGCGCCGCCCTGTTTGCCGAACAATTAACGGGTACCGACGGTCGAACGACCGTAAGGAGCTACGGTGCTAATTGCTACCACCGCTATCGGCTGCGGTTGACATTTTACCTGCGCGTTTCGCGAGGCTGGATTAGAATTTTAGATTTTTGGAGATGTCTAGACCCAACATAGACTTCTGTTTTCTTAGAATTCACCTTTCGAGAACAAAACATAGATGTTTCGACTACGGAAAAGGCACTGAATGGAACAGCTTTGAATTTATCAGGTTTGTAGTTTCGTGACTATTTTTTTTTTTTTTTTTTTTTTTTGGAGATCGTGTAAAGAGGAAGCTTCGGTGGTGTAGCGTTTGTAAATTTGAAAAAGCTTCGGTAAGCGTAACCTGACAAATCTATTCCGTAACAAGCACCGATCCCACCTATCCATTATATCCCATACAAAAGACTCCACTTACGCCATACAATTTTTCTACCGTGAACTTTGCATACCATCGAAGCTCGAATCGCCCCTATCCTTTCCACCTCGACAAAAAAGAAAGTCTTACAACCCCTGTCGGTACCCCAATCCACGATTTGATTGTCACTGAACGAGTGTACCAAAACGAACGAATAAAACAAACGTTCGCGAGCGATTGGAATGACAGTCGCGACTAAAAGCCGGTTCGGCGTTCCTCGTTAGCACGATAATTCGATCGAAACGATAATTTGCTCGACTTTGCACGCTGGTCCGAATGGCGACGTCAAACAGACCCGGTTCGATTACCATGTGCAGACTAATTCGGCTATATTGGACTTTCTGATTTCGAGATCATCGCTCTAAAGTTAAACTAGGTGATTTTGTTGGGGAAAAAAAAAAAAAAATATTAGTAGGTAGAGAAAGGGGGAAGAGGATGGTTTCTTGGAACTGTCGATAGGGAACTTTTCGAAACCGGAAAATTGGGTTGCGTCGAGGAGGAAAGAAGCCCGTCGGGACTCGTTTCGAAGTTCCATGCGACGAGAAGAAGGCAGTGGAATAGTTTAAGGAGAAACTTGAGAAAAATTAATGTCCGGCGAGACAGGAAAAAATTAACTATGCCACGAATTTCGGAGGAATCGATGAGCCCCGTGGAGGCCGTTGAATCGCTGAACTTGAGAGAAGTTCCAGCGATACGAGAGACAATCGATGTACAGGTAGGAGACGTTAATATCGTCAATTACACGACGGACCGTGGCGCAATTATGTCGACGAACATTTTGAAAAGTTCGATAGCTCGGAAATGTTGTTCGCCGTGGGTGTGCAGGATGAAACTTCTGGAAAATTGAGCGTCCTGTGTTTAAGTTTTCACTCGTCGCTTTCATAATTTTGTTTAAGAATACTTTTATTGCCCCAAGATATTCAAAAGTTAATCTACTTTGAAATCTGTATAGCTCCGATTTTGTTAATTGAATTTTAAATCAACGTCGATGTTTATCTTTACGTACTCTTCCTTCTGTTCTTCCTTTTTTATACGATGATATCGCTGCGACGGTTTTTCTAGCATCGATCGATATAAATTTGTTTCTAGATAAGATTGAATAGGCGATTCGTGCAAAATTTCCTTTCAATTCTGACTCGGTTGATCGTTGGGCTTGCAATACGCGTGAACCTTCGCGAGATAAAAAATTTATTATCAACCTAGATCATCGGAGTACATGTTAAACAGTATTAATTTTAAGAAAGAAATGGTGCACGGGTAAGCAACGTTGCACGGCGTCTCGGTTCTGTAAGCAATATCGTAGGAGTCAGCTTTCTCCACGCTCTCGACGTTGCTGAAATAAGAAGAACGAGTATATACATTGGTAAATCGTGTCGAAGCTTACTATAAAACGTTTCGTGCAAGGTGTACCTTAATATCAATCGAATAGCGTCTTCCACAAACGACACGCCCGGTGGGCTCAGCAATATCTTCGCCTCGCAAATGGTCCTCAGAATGCACTGTCTTCCTGGCAAGTTTCGTCTGAAACAATTTTCCCTGGTGCTTTATAATACGCGCTAAAGACGAGTGACCAAAAATATGGAGCGGTACCTATCCAACGCTGTTTCAAAATTGGCGTACAACTCTCGACGATGGCGTCGTTTGATCATCCACGATTTCTTCTTGAAATATTTCTTCCGGAACTCCTCTTGGGGTGGTATCGGCCAGATAACATCGAACTCGAAGTCAAGATTCCAATTGCTGGGCAGTGGGAGTTGAATGGGTTGCAGAATGGACACCGTCAACTGAATAAGAAAAAGAGTATGAGAAAAGAAAACACCGATAGAAACGAGATGAAATTTTAAAAAACACTGATTCTCGAACTGACGCAGACTGTCAAGAACGGTCTTGCAAAAACGAAGCACAGATAACTTGCTCTGAAAATCACCAGACCACGTTTCTTTTTATCGTTGGACGAAAAACGACACGATTACCTTCTAGCAGAGCTCACAGTTTCTAAAAGCTCGTTTCGTATTCCGTCGAAAACGCACTTTCGACCGGTCCCAGCGGCACACAGGCGATCCAACAGGAACTTTCAACACTTACCACGAACGTGCTGCCCGTTGGAAAAGCTAAACGCCTACGCCTGGACAGGATCTCGCGCGACCTTTGACCAGAGATGCTGAAGTCGGTGTCATTACGGTGACACACGTGGTCCCCGAGGACCAGGTCAAGGATCTTGGCTAGAATAAGCACCAGCCACGGGGCCCTCATTTCACGGAATTACCGGCTGAAATCAGCCGTTTCGCAATGTGGAAGAGCTCAGATCTCTCCTGGGAGGCGCTGGCAGGAAAAGTTTTTCAGAAAAGTTAGCAACATCCTTCGCGGTTACGTCGACCTGTGTACGCGTTGCCAGACTACTACTCTTTGGCACGCTGAGAACACGCCTCGCTCGATCACGCGTGTTTGAACTTCCTGTTATCGGGCCTGGCTGACTGCCCCTTGTTACATGATCCTAGTTTGCCTTTGCCACGGACCACTAAACGATCGCGTGTGTATCTTCGAGGTTCACGTTTGTCGTGGAGGGTGATTCAAACGCAGTACGCACCAGAATTGTATAAATCGTACAAAGAACCTTGTGTCGCTGCTGCAATTTGTAGAATTCTACGATATTTTGTCCTTTATATCTCTAGTTTTTTGTCTTCTCTATTCATTTTATGCTCCTTTATTCCAGTAAAGTATAACGCGTCGCGCTGTTGTTGGTGATATTAATAATCTTCGTGCTAACGTCGAAATCTTAAATTGCTCTGTAGCTATGTTTTAAAGTAGCGATAGCGATTACTACTTTATCGTCACGGTTACGGAATTATCTTGACGATCGAAGTAGACGACAAACGAACCGATCGAAAATTAACATACAAAACGTTCGCTCATAATTATCAGGCTTTCGCGAAGACACAGGACCGTCCAAACATCGAGCATTCATTTATTCCTGAAAGTATTGGCCGGCTGTAATTTCGGGGATTCCCTGTGCTCGTTTAAAATACAGCGACCCGTTTAATTAAGGGCTACCAGCCAGACTAGGGTCGGCAAAATTGGTTCGTCTCGGACATCGGATAAATCACTCGTCGAGGGACTCTCCTACGAGACGAAAAACGAAAAGGGATCCGAACGGAGAGACGAAAGGAGTTACGCCTAAAACGAAATCCCTCGCGAACGAAAGCCACGGCTAAACGGTCAGGATTTCCGAAGATTGGGTAACTCGAAGACACAGATTTACCGAGTTTAGGATCGCTAATAGTAATCTTCCGTAATAACGAGACGGAAAGGCGCAAAGGGCCAAGGTCTCGAGAAATCGAATCAGAGTAACGACAAACACCGTGACAAGACGTCGTTTGGGATCGCAATTTGGGAACCGAGAAGGGTAGCGATGTTAATGACGTGTGATGCGAACGCAAGCCCTGGCTGACGTTCTCAAAGGGGGAATTGTATTATAGCGAATGTGTGCAACGCACAAATACACGAGCTCCGCGGTCTAACGCGAGATACGCGTGCATGCAAGCAAAATACCGAAACCATACAGCAGCCCGCAATCCCCGGAAGGATGCGCGCTCGAGCACGCGGCACTGTATTATTCCAGCCTCTGCGCGGTGTTATTGTAGGACTAATGAATCCACCGATAGCCGTTTATTCGGGCGATACGATATCTAGAAATCGTTTTCAGGAATTTATCGCATTATTCGTAGGTGTCCCAAAAAGAATCGTTCTATGCGATTTGATTATAGTTGGGTGGAAAACTTTTTTACCGGGATACAAAAAGAAGGAGAGAAACGTAGCGATCGCTACATAATTATTTTATTTATTGCATTTTATTTTACTTCCTCGATCGTTATTTTATTGTTTCCTCTCTCTCGTTCAATCCTGGCGAGAAATAAACACAACGCGTCTCGGTTTCGTTCACGCGTTTCGCGTTAATCAAGCAGCCAGTAGGTAAAGTACCGTCACTAGTCAGACGCGTCGTGTAAACGTAACCCGAGTGCCTTCAAGGGACCTCCCTAGACAGCGCGGTCGCGGTATGGTTATTCGGTAAATTAAGAGGAAGGATCCTGTCCTCTCAGAACACATCTGGACATCTCTGATCCGCTTCGTTGCAATTCTCTTTCAAGAAGTAAGCTCGCTCGTAGTCGGTCATTGGATCGGTGTCGTCTGAGCTAGCTGGTAATCTGAAACGAGGGAACTTCGCTGGATTATCTCGTAGCAAGCGGAGTAATTATTAAAAGAAGGAAAATTATATCTCGTCGAGTAGGTTGCAGAGGTTCGATTGTGAAAGGGAAAGTTCAAAATTCAAAATTACAAATCTTATATTAAATCTGCAATTAATGGAAATGCCCGAAAATATCGGCAAAGTTCGATAGTTTCACGCGAGTTTCATCGCATCGGTAATTATCGTGGAGCAACTCGAGGTTCTTCCGCGTCGAACAACAAGCTCGCGGTTTCTTGTCGAGCCGAGAACTTCTTAACGATTATTAAAACGAAGCGTCGCGAAAAGTTGTCGAAGAGAATTCGGCGAGTGGCCTCGACGGGCTTTCGAACTTTTCTCCGACGCTCGGGCATGACAACGTTAAGCTTCGCACCGGATGCCATGAATAAATTCAACGTGTTATCGAAAAAGTGTAACGCGACCGACTCGCTGGTAGCTTCGAGAACGACTTCTAGAAAGACGTGGATGCGACGACATTTTGATGATAGATGCACCCGTCCTTTTTTTTTCTTTCATTCATCTTTGGGCTTTTTATTTTTTATTTGTTTTCTATTTTTTTTTTTTTTCAGATCGAGTATGATTAGGAAAAATTAAAATTTGTTCAGTCTGTTTTCTTAATTTTCCTTTATCGATCAACACTGGCTTGATCAACGCTCCTTCTTACGATCACGTTTCCCTCCTATTCACGAGTTCCTCGATATTCCACCTTAATCAATCTTTTTGGTAATCATCGTTTAACCATTCACCGATTCCCACTTTAATCGCCACCTTCTCGGCGTTCACTTTGATTAATCAGCGTTTTCTATTCGATCCGTCATCTCGCTTTTCAATTTTACCTTAATCAATCTTCCCGTCAATCATTCTTCGTTCAATACAGACTTCCATTTCTGATCGACGGTTAATTAAAAAACTCTTCAAATATCGTACCGTAGCATCTAATTTTGAAACTAACAAACACTAATCACTCCGTGTACTTTTAATCGATGAAAGAGAGACGGCACGAAATTAAAATCATACTCACGAGAACACAGCGTGCAGAATCTCTTCGGCGAAATGACCCTTTCCGATCGCTCTTCGACTTCTCCTAGCAGCATTGCAGAGCGCCTTGAGAACGCAGGCTCTTCCATCCATGCCTCGGCTTCGCGATAGAACACAAGAGGGTGGTCAGAGGGTGGTTAAAGGGTGGTTAAAGGGCCGCACGGATCGTTTATCATTATCAGGCTCGTTATCGTCGCTCGGCTGTCTGTGAGTCGCCGGTCTATTCATTAAGTTCGCGATAATACCGTCGTGCCTTGATACTAGCCAAGCACGAAGCGGCTCGGTGTAAACCAGCGAACGTTTACAAGCACTCTCTCCGCCCTTTCCAGTTAAACCCGCCCCTCGCCACTGCCTATTACCCTTGCGAGCAAATACTGGCAATTATAGAGCACCATGGCCCTGCTATTAAGATTCAGATAATGCGACGCTCCATACTCGCCATGCTGCAAATCTGCCACGAATCTTAGGATCGTGTTAACCACAGATGTTCTGGGAAACGAATTAAATCTAAATGATTTTTTTCGAGGAGAAACGATGGATCGATCAGGGAATATTTATTCTTGGGATTCGGTGTTTCAATCTGGTGCTCGTGGAGATGCAACGCGAGGCGAATTTTTTATAAAAATCTCTGGAAAGGAAATAAAAAAATCTATCGACCAACACCGTAAAAATTTAGATCCACAAAATATTATTTCACCGTTCCCAGTGGCTTTTTTCAAGCTTCGAAATTGAGGATTATCACACATTTGTGTCATCCTATGTTTCCCGTTAGGTAGTTCCTCAAACGCTCTCTAATCATCGTACGGTATATTCGAAACTCCGTGACGCTATTAAAATTAGGCTAACCGATGTTGCCGTTTTGCTCGTATTACCTTGGAGCGAAATTTTGTTAGAAACTACCTGCGCATCCAGTTAAGAAGCCACAATCAGCCTCGAGTACAATGATAGAACGAGCTACGGTGTACAATATCTATGCTCCGTGTCAACTGAAAATTCTACACCATATCATTTCCAATAATCTACAGAAAAAAGTTAGGAAAAATAATTTCAATCGCGAAAGAACTGGTATGAATGTTTGCACAGTTGACTACGGTGCATTTCCTGTGACAGTTTACCGATTCTCGACACGTATTTATTGTTCGGTAGGTAGACGGGAAACGATCGGATCGGTAACGAGGCGAACGGTGAGAAATCGATTTCGAACTGGAGCGGAGGGGAGTAAATGAAACGAGCATAAATATAAAAATTAATCTTGACTACCATTTGTCGGCGTCGAGCGAGTTCCGATGCAGCAATTTGACAAATGGATACCAATATCGGGCAATCGAAGATATATTTATGCAAGCAGTATACGATGCCCGACCGAACCAGCACACGCTACCACGTCGAATGGCTGTTTTAATCGATCGATAACGCTTCCTTTCGATTAATGCACCCTTTCGTCCGTCCAGAGAAATCTCTCTCATTTGTCAGTACTCGAACGGTGTCGGATGTGTTTCTTGCGTTCGATTTAGTTCATTCTACGGACCGTTTCGAAACATTATAATTTTTACAGCTTAATAGGGAGCTCTAAATATCGGAATAATCGACAGATCGATCAAGGGTAGCTTTTCATTTGTCCTAACCATTATCGGGTTCGAGCACCCTCGACTCCTTATCGTTTCGAGCGCAATCTCGCGCCCAAGGAGGCATTATTCCGCTATTCGTTCGTTCGATCACCGAATTCTCCAAACGAAGCTCGAATCGCGGCGAAAGGAACCGTTTTATCGTCAACGCGATTCAAAATCGCACAATCGGTGCGAATCCGCGAAAAACAGCCCTTATTCAATTTACCTCCGTCTCACCCTTTTCTCTGACAAAGAAACGAGCGACGAAAGCTCGGTTGGCCAGCATTTGGCTTTGTTTCGACCGCAAGCTTCTTTTGGACCGGGCCAAACAGCCAGAATGGTACACGGGATAGAATAAGAGAGAGAGAGGAAAAGGGAAATAGAGAGCTTTGAGGCAGGCTGAAAGGCACATAAGGTTCTATCGGTCGCGTTTTTGCGATCGCTTTCCACCATTTTCGTGGGTTAACGTTTGTGCACACCGGAGACGACGGGAAAAGAGGGCCAAGCGGTTCGAGAGCCGGCCACTTAACCCTCCTTTGCCCCTCATTGTCGTTTTCCGTGATTATCCGGCAAGAATTGGGCAAGTGGTCGCGGAGAAGCCAAGCTCTATCGACGGTAAAAATTCGAAACCATCCGTGGTGGAGTTGTTTTGCGTTCGGTACGCCTCTTCAACGGGGGCCAAAATTGAAAGAGCCATTGGAGGAACGGAACAATGCTGCGAACCCTTCGAACGGTACTGAAGAAAATCGGCCAAAGGTCGAACTAAACGTGTTTCAAGCGTTTCAACGAGAACATTGTTGCGACGCCATTGTTAGCACTATACATGTATAGTAAAACTCTTCTGAGTCTTAATTACTTTTTGTTTTTCTTTTTTTTCTTTTTTTTCTTTTTTTTTTAATATTACAACATAAGCGTGCGTTACTTTTCTATCGTTCTGTATGTTTCCTGAAGAAAATCTAATTCGACGACTTTATCGTTGATGAACGTACAAAGAAGAAAGGATTCGAGATGAGACAGAACTACATTTTCATCTTCAATAATAAGAAAGAAAGGAGAAATAGCATCGTTCCAAATAATGAAGTTTATCGTATATGCATGGAAACCTTTACGGGTATACCTTTTGAAGATTGCGTGAGATTTAATCGCGTTTTCGATATTCTTCGCAGTCGCGTATAGTCAAAGATTTAATTTCGCTGGACGATGCCAGATTCTAGAGAAGCGCACGATATCTGAATTACCATCTAAGTGACCGCGGCGAGCGTAACAGCGCATCGAAACTGTGTCGGCTAACTTCGTTAAGACTTCTCTCGTTGTCCCGTTACCAGAGAAAAGATGCTAACGCAGTTTCCAAATTTCTATCGCGTTAACAATCGGAGAGTTGCGTTTCTATCGATAGAAAAAAGAAACCTAACGTAGAAATATTTGATCAACGAGTTAGACACGATTAACGTTACTATCTTTTAAATAGAATTAATCTATTCGGTTCTTCAACGCTTCTATCGCCCTGGTTGAAACACTTTTAAACTCCTCCTAGACTAAAAATTTCCCAAATCCGATTTCTCTGCGTCCCAAAAAAATCTTCACCGAGGAACGTATAAAAAATTCACGAGCTCACGCTTCCTCGAGCATTGACACGTCTCTTCGGATAACTCGAAAACCCGGGAAACCGATGCAGGTTGACGATACGAAGACTGGCAAAAGGGTTTCCTCGGCGTATCGGTCTTTGATTCTTTCGAGGATTCAAGAATTCAAGAATTGGAAAGGATGCGATGAATCGACGGACAAGGTTGCTTGAAATTCTTTATCGCGCGAGGAGCTGGTCGCAGAGCGTGGAAAGGGTTCAAGAAAATAGAAGATTTCAGCTTCGTTTGGCCGAACAAAGAGCGAAGTAGATCTCTTTTTCTCTTCCCAACACTCACCTTCCCAACAAGAGTTCTACTTTGCGATACAGCTGTCTTCTGCTTCGACGATGATAATCCTCGAACTTATTCGACAGCATGCTTTTCGAGGGTAGTTCCCATGCCTGGCCAGCCGTCAATCCGATGTTGAACACTCCCGAAGGCTTGGTATAGGTGCTGATGGTCATGCAATACACCAGCTGCGAACGATCGAACGTTTGAAATCGGATGGGAGACGGCTGATCTCCAGGAATACGCGCAGGTCAGATTTGATGGTTTCTTTACGGGCTATGGAGGTACGAGGGAGAAGGTTCTTGGGGTTTTAGGGGCAACGCCCTGCACGAAATCTTGGAAGTTGCTTAAGTTAGAATGGAGAAGCATGCGGTGGTCAAAAAGGAACGGCGTCGATGAAATTTTAAGACGAAAGGGAGGAGATAGAAATTCGAAGATTGGGAAAGGCAGTCCGTTTATCGATAAAACGTCCTCCGGATGTTTCTATCAATTGGAAGCAACGACGTTCCCTCGGAGAAAGAAGATGGACGCGATGAAGTTGCAAAATGTATTCGATTGAAAGAACGTTTTCCTCTACAATTATGCAAAAACGGTCCATCGTATCGAAGTTCTTACGTCAAACGAACTTCTACCGATTCTAAAACGCTGGTCCTATCAACAATTTATCTCGCCCAATTACCGACGTTCGTCGCGAACCCCATTCAGCTCCTTTTAGCGCTTAAATTTTCCATGCAAGTGCTTTGAGCACGAAGCTAGAAGACTCATGGCCGAAACGCAGCCCGCTCCAGGCCAGGCCGGATATTAGAAATTATCGAGGCGTCGTTTACAGCGCAAGTTTCGACAAGTTATCCAGTTAAGACGCAACCGAGGACAGACGTGCATGGGCAATTCGTGCGATTTAACGTTATAAGCAAGTTTTCCAGGGCGTAATTATGGGGAAGTGGTGTTCAAGGACACTCGGGCAAGTTTCACCGATAAGTAGACTCACTTGAACGTTGCTTCCTTCCGGGAAGACCAGGTACTTCCCTTCGAATTCCCTTTTCGATCGTTCGATGCTCCTGTTCCATGTCGATTCGCTCGAACTTGCAACGTTGAGGCAACAAAATCCGATCCACGAGATAAAAAATAAGAGACACATGGTTGGTGGTTCGTCGAGCAGTGAGAAATTGCTTCGGTCAACGCTGGAAGATTCGGTGAACGACTTCGCTCTGACGGAGACGTTAAGTGGCTCGAAATGCTGGACGATATAATGACGGGTAATGGTGGTTAGACCGTTCCTCGAGCGTTTAGCGGGATAGTTTAAGGCGGGATCGTTAAGTCGCCTTAAATTAGTCGTTAAAATGTATCGCGACGATCGTGCTCGGTTTTAACTATCCCTGGATACATTTTTCGACGGTACCAAGAGAACCAGTGTGTTTGAGAAACTGCGTTCTAATGAGATCGTACAACCATGGAACAACTGTGACAAAGATTCTGTCCGTGAAACGAGATTTTCAATCTCTCACTGACAAACCACTCCGTCGCGAAGCTACAGCCTCCACAGTAGGATTCGCTCAACGAAAGATTAATCTCTATCAGACGTATCGCAAAAAACTACGGTCTCGTCGAAAGTTCCGCGTATTTTGAACACTTCAAAACTTCATTCGAAACCTTGTTCAGAAACTTCGATTTTTATGGACAAAAAATAAGTAGAAGGTCCGATCGTTGTTTCTTCGCAAAACCTTCGAATTGTTCAGCCTATTCCCTGTTACATCGAAACGATAGCAACCCATCAAAGAACAAGGATGATTTTACTCGACCAAAAGGTTTCACGGCTCATATTTCCAGCACATGGTACGAGGAGCGAAAAAATTAGAAAGCATCGCGGTAAAATATTAATCGACACTGGCGCACAAAAGCGGGCCGCGTTGAATAAATAACGCAAATGGATTTTCGTCGGTGCCAGCCGCATAAATAGCGAAGCACGCGCACCGAGCAAAAAGCGTGTCTGCTCCGCGTCGGGTGTCGGCGAGCTGAAATGAATTACGCGATACGATCCGCGGCTGGAAGGGATTAATAGGAAGGGAGAAAAGATCGCGCGGATCATCGCTCCGTGAGCTCGCCAAGTAATTAGAACGATGGAGATCGGGCTCCTATTGAAGTTGGGGGGATCGTGAAATTTCACGCTGGACACGAAAGTATAATTGGAATCGGCCGCTGCTGGAACTGTACGGAATTGCGGATTTTTCGCGACCGCGATAAATCTTCTCTCTTCGTTCCTTTCATTTCTTTACCGGCTAAATATCGAAATTCGCTATTACATTATAATATTTTATTCTTAATTTTTTAGAATAGTTTGGAAAAATGATTTTTTTTTATTATTAAATTTTTCGCAATCGCAATAAACGTTCTCCCCTTTCACCATTTTTCTTGTAGGGAATGTTAAGAATCTTGTTCAAGGAATGTAGGATTGAATTCGTACTCTGGAATCAAACTTTATTTCGGCCTACACGATCTCAGATCGCTTCCGTTGGTCTGTTTTTAAACATTTCAACCATCCTGTTTTCACATCGTTACGAAAATTTAAAATGCATAATGGAGAGAGTTTATGTTAGGCAAAGATGAATCATTTGCCTTCATTTTCCTATGAATACTATTTTACAGGAACCTTTCTTCTATTGAATTAAAAACGGAGCGATGAAAATGAGATTCTATTTGAATTTTATCTTGAATCTCCCAGCTAATGAATTTGCGTGGTCTGACTTAGCTGCTTCGCATCGATCCATCGATACGAAAATCATGACCCTTTACACTGTATTACAGCGCTTTAATTGGTATTAAAAACAATTCATCGTTCTTGATTCGCCATTAACGCGCATACTCTTACACGGAATACAGAAATATTCTAAATTGCATACTTAGAACATTTACTTCTGTTGTAAAACTATAACAAATACGTTCAATTCTCTCCCTCTATTCCTTCGCTATACCATCGAAATATTATCCTTCCTCGACTCCTATTTAAAATTTTACCAAACTAAAAGAAAATTGTGTAAACGTAGAACACGCAGGGATAATCTATTTTATTCAAGGAAACCGAGTTGAAATTTTTATTATTCTGGTTAAATTAACGTCCCCCGCAACGTTCGTCGAAACGTGCGGTAATATATTAAGACAATATCGCGAATGTATTTAACGTTATATCTACTGGTTAAATATTAGACATTTAAATAACACGGGTGACGTTTCACCCCCTTTTTCATCCTATCCTTTTTTTGTCTTTTTTATTTGGTTCACCCCGTTTACAAAAGGATCGAGAACGGTGAGCTCTCGTCGACAGCACTCTACCAAAATGAACTATAAATCCGCGGCCACTCGGTTGACCATTTTGTTAATGCAAAATGAATTACGCGACGCCGCCGCCGACGTTCGCAGAGATGTACCGACGCCTGATGAAATACACGTTCGGTGAAAGGTCGGCCGTGAAATCTTTGAAATCTAGCCGCGAAATCGCGGATCGAAATGCATACACGATACCGAAAAGAAGAATAAAAATGAAGCATCGAGAGAAATATCGATTCTTTTCGTAATCAACCTAACGAGTTAAACAGATTTCTTATTTTAAGCTAGTATACCCAATTAATCCAAACACCTTGCTTACAATAGGTACCATGATAAACCTTCGATTTAGAAAAATTCTTTTTTCACGCTCTTCGATTTATGCTAATCCCTTTTTCAAAAAAGGCACCTATTTATATTTAGTCAATTATCTTAGCTATATCAATCCCCTGCCATTACAAATCGCTGTTATCCACAGTCCAAATATCAATTGTCCAAATCTAAAAAATCTCTCCGAACAATATACTGTCCAACGATCTGTCTAACGATCGCCGCTCGTAACGATCGTCGCTCTCCAACATCCTCGTCCCATTCTCGAAGTCAACTTTTCTACCAAGCCTTAAACACATCTTGCACCTCCGAACAAACCTTCCTCTCTACAACGAATCCGCTACAAAGCAAAATACAAAGATCCAAGCAAATAGTTGGCAACAGAATCGGGAAGACCGAGTTTCGTCGAAGGCAGAAGATTATGCGGCAGGCGGGTTCAAGTTGAAAAATCGGCTTGGAACGGGCGAGCAGCCAGGAAAAGTTCCTGGGGCGGCACGTCCGCCGTGAAACGCGGTCAACGTTTGCACACGCATACGAATGCGTCCAATTCCGGTGCTTTGGCCTCAAAACTCGAGCTCGTAAATGGAGTGGTGGCAAGTCGGATAGAGCTGGCCGCAATTCTCCCTGCTCCTGTACGCGTGGTCGTAAGCTTGATCTTCCGATCGCTCGAAACGCCCGCCATCCCTGGGCAACCTGCGAGAAAAGAAAATAGGATTTTAAGGTAACCGAATGGAACTGACGAGTCGAGATTGCCTCGACGAACCAAGCCCAGCTCCGGTTTCAGACGTCCTTGGTCTGGTTGCTCCGATGGAAACTACCTGAGACGTAAGATTCTCCTATCTAAAGGATTTTTTATCGCAAAGAACGGAACAGGGTAAAATTCAGTGGTAACATTTTTGGATATTCTAAATTCCTGGTTAATAAGGGAGAAGGATTAATTATGACAATGGGAGATCGTTGAACGTATGACGGGGACAGGAATGATTTATTTGGCAGCAAGCAACTAAATCGGTTCACCAAACGGTGGTTAACCGGTTACATGGGTCCAGCACTCGTGACTCAATCGTTTCGGTTGATTAGTCCCTTTAATTGATTACACGCTGGTCAGCCAGACGTTTTAGTTTGATAGTAGATGTAATTGACTAACTGTTCGAATTAGTCTGCCAACCGAGTCTTGTCGTTGAACGCGTTAACGACAACCATCGGGGCGTACGCAGGAATATCTATCTTTCTTCGCGATTCGATGTGCTTTGAAATTTTCATGTTTCGCTTCGTATTAACGCAAATACTTGGCTGAACATTAATAACGTAGTTGTTATACGTTTTGATTGCTTCGTTTCTCATTCATACGCTTCATTTCGTATTAATGCGTTTATGAATACGAACGTTTATCAATGTTTCAGTACCAGTGCCATTGCACCGTGATCGAAGAGCGATCCTAATTTCTTCCGAATGGTTTCTCAAAGGTATTTCTAGTATTAAAAAAATCGTAAACATTCTCGGAGATATTCCAAATGTCCATGAATTTTCAAATTACCAAAAGTAAATGAAACAGAACACTCACGTAAAAACAGCGTGCAACAACTCTTGAACCAGACTCCCTTTTCCAAGTTCCGCAGGATCCCGCCGGGCTGCCTCGCAGAGTGCCCTCATGACGCAGGCTCTGCCATCCAAGCCCGTGCTGTAGACGAACTTCCGTTTAAAACGCTTCCTCGAGAGGAACTTTGAAACAATTGCCTCTACGTAAACAATTTTAACGTCAGGTCGACGAACAGTGCGTGTGACGCGTTGTTCGTCGCCACTTGGAATCGAAACTTTCGCTCGGAGCTTAAAATGTTACTTAGACGTTGCTTGAAATCGGTGTTTTCGGTAATAGAACGATAAGACTGACGCGAAGTTTTCGAGGAATCGGGACGAGAAACGTCGAAGGATGACGTTCTATGGAAGTGGCGCACCTTTTATGGGCTGTTAGTAGTGTCTGTTCATAAAACGAGGAGCTATTGTATTAATAGAGTGTATCATAGCACGTAGAGACAGAGGAAGATGAAAAAGTAAAAGTACGTTGAATGGGATGGATGAAACGTTTGAACGAAAGCCTTATTGCTCTTTTGAATAATTCAGCCTATTACCCGCTCTTTTTATTTAATATCCGAGGGTGTAATATGTTGACCGGGTCGTGATGCAAATACGAATCACGAAAGAAAGGGAATGCGTTATATAACGAGGCGGAATCAAACCAGGCGTCTTCCTGTTTCGTTATTCTCGCACGTTTCGCATGAAAATTCCGGCGCCTGCCGCGTCGCGCATTTGCATGTGCCGGCCGGGGAAAAAAGGGTTCCATTTGCATGTTACATCACGCTTCAGGGGCGAATGAGAAGAGAGCTTTCGTCAGAATGAAAAAAAAAAAAAGGAAAGAAAAAAAAAGAGGAATAGTAAAAAGTGGAAATCCTTGAGCTCACGTGTTATCGCCTTTCTTTTTTCTTTTCACGAGCGGACACTTTATTACCTGTCTAATTTACTCCATCTTACTTATGACTACCGGTTCCAAGTAGTGCGAGTCAACGATAAGGGAAACTTGCGCGACAAACGAGGAGATTCTTTAAGCGGCGGAATAAAAAAGAAGGGTCGAATACTTCTTGAACTTGCAATAAATATTCGACCAACGAAACAGACAAGGAAACTGTCCGTCGAACCGAAAAATCGAAACTTCGAAAAGCTCGAGATAAATGGATTGCTTACGATTGTAGCAAAGCCTCGATTTTCGGAAACACGACGCTCCTGCTTCTACGATGAAGCAATTCCGATATCTTCGAGTCTACTTTGTTCGGTAACTCCCAGGCTAAGGCTACGGTCAGTCCCATAATCACGTCGTCGCTTTTAATGTAGGTTCCCACCGTCAGACAGAACACCAACTAATGAACAGAAAATAAAATCCACATGATTAATAACATAACCTTAGGAACTTAAAAATTTATACAAATTATAAGATACAATCTTTTTTTACAAAATAAAGAGAAATTGAGAAAAAGTAAGTTAAATGCTGGAATATAGAAAAATAATGCTTCGAAATGGAACATTCGATATGAAACAAAAATGTAGCGCGTAAATTTTAACCGACCTGCAGATTGCTGCCTTCTGGAAAAATCAGGTACCTTTTGGGCCGCGACAGTGTCCTCGGAGTGTCGATCGCGTGTTCCGTGGCGCAGATCGCGAGGAAATGAAAGCAAACAAGGACAAACGACAGATCCTGGATGCCTGGCATCCCTTCAATGCGGTCGCGACGCGGCTTTCCAACTTTCGCACACTCCGCTCTCAGGCAACCGGCACTACGTCGAAAGGGAAAGCGTCGAACGAAGCTCGAATACGATTCTCCCCTCCGTGGTACGCTCAAGTAGACCAGACAAGAGAAGCGGATCGGTGGACGATTTTAACGCAACTGGAACGCGGTACACACTGATCCAGCGTCGTGGTTTCTCGAGCAGACGGGGAACACTTTCGAGTATCGAATAACGGGAACAGCGAGTCTTCCGTGTTTTTCCACGGGTCTAATGAACCGGCCGACCACGCAGCGACAATTCGTTTAGCAAACGAAATGGTTAAGCCACGGTTCGATCCCGTCTGAGGCTCGTTATCGCGACCTCGAGTGTGCTTCCTCGAAATCACTGTGTCTAATGAACCGAGGGGACAGTGGAAACAATATTTCGCTCTGTAAAGAGAATTTTGTTTGTCTATGGTAACAAATTCGAGTCTCGTATGGTACCGGTTTATTCTGTAATTTAGACCAATGAAAAATGGACCAAAATTTTATCTGGCTACCGTATTTAGAGAAATTAAATTATTCGATAACGAAATAAGTTCCACGGTAACAAATATATCCATATTAAAATATCGTAATAGGACAAAACGATTCGTTTGAACTGGCAATGGCGATCGAAACAAAGTTCATCCAACAGACGAACATTGTTTAAAATTATAGGCCAGGAAAAGAAAAAGGACACACGAAACGCAAAGAGACGCGCCCAGCTCGCTCATTGTACTTTTAAATGTGGGCTTATATTAATTCGTGCTGTCTTCGCTGTGCAAAATGTTGCCCTTCTGGAAAAAGTGGGTGGTAGAGTGAGAAGCAGGGGCAGAGAGACAGAGAGTGCTCTTTTTCACCGGAGCGACACTTATTTCCTCATTTCGCGGACCATAGCGGTAGAACGAGCGTCTGTTAATTGCATATGGGAGCTGCACGCGTGGGAGCACCACGCACCAGGCACCCACTCTTCGCTCCGTTCCCCGGTAAGAAAACCGCAGAGCATTCTAAATTAATGCTTTTCGTTAACGCGTGGCCGCCGACCGCCAACGTGGATGCAATTATAACCGTTCTGTCGTGGAATGCGAGTCGCCTGCCACCAGGAAATCCACCGGGATAACTCTTACGAACGGGCAACACTTCCGTTTGCAGTAGGAAAAATATAAAAATCTTGCGAATCGACGTTTGATTCTGTTTGAGACGTTTATCCAGTCGACGTCTGAGAAGAAAGGAATTCAATAAGAGGAATGCAATTTTAATTTTTTTCTCTTTTTATACAGTTCCATAAATATTCAGCCTCGTCTGCGCTTCGTAAAAATACCTAGTTTTATTGCTCCTTAAAAGCGTCGATGTCGATCAACTCGAGGGGACAATTCTTAACGTGAACGTCGCAGTAAAGAGGATCCACCGCCGAGCTCTTCGCCGTGTAGGATCTGAAATTAGCGAAGATTAACGCTACCGTTCGCACAGATCGATATTAATATGCGATCCGCTTACCCGACCAGTAATTTTAATATCTTCGCGATCACCCCATCCCTCTGGCTCACGTACTCCATTGCTTGACAGATGTTCTTCAGCAGACACGACCTCCCGTCGAACCCGTGGCTGCAACGTTCGTTAAATATTTATATACCTCGTCCGACTATAATAGGAACGATCTAAACCACCAAAAATTCTTATGATCGATAGAAACAATAAGAAGAAAAATCAAGGAAACCCATCGGTTGCGGAGACAACCAAAAGGATGAGACGAAAAATGGGGATTGCGGGGAAGTAGGAAAAAAAGGGAGCGAGAGTAGAAAGTAGAGACTGGCTGCGGAAACTGACCGAACTGTAGCATTGGTCGATCCGTGACCGGGGCCGGAAACCGTCGGTCAGACGGCCAGAGATCCATCCCCTTTCAACCAACCCTTCGTTGGTCCGGATCAACGCTGGTGCACAGGGCAATTTGCCGAGCTGCACGACTTCCACATCGGCGGCCATTGATTGATACCAGCCCCTGCATTATTCACGGACTATTAAACTATTTATTACCTCTCGTAGACGAGTTCTGCTGCCTGGTGAACATCGGAGATGGACCTGCCGGTCCTGAAAATGGCGGAACCACTTGGAAGCTGCCACACCAGCTTGAAACCAGCAACATAGGCAAAGATGGTAGAGTTAGGGAGTATGGTGGTCTTGTAATTCACCCTGTACTGAAAGAAAAAACCGATCGGTTAATAGTTGGCCACTGTTCCAAGGAGCCGAAGCTAATGGCTGGCGGATTGGATCGATGGTAAACCGTCACGGTCACGGGGAATCACTTTTGTAGCTTGATTGTTCGATCCTGATTACGCTGCACGACCGATGATACGTGATAGGAATCGAGCGACTTCGCGATCGATTCGAGGTTTCGTTGCGGTTCGGTTCCGAGAACGTGTTACCGTCTGGTGCATGATAGAGGATGCCAACTCTTGGAAGGGGTTAACATTTCATCTTGGAAAGAATAGGAAGTGTGAAAAGGATGACTTTGAAAATAATCCAATATTACGGCGAGAACCTACCGTTTTCAATATCGAGTGGACCAAGTAAAAAAGAGAAGGGAAAAAAGAGAAAGGAAAAAGGGATCGCGTATATCCATGGTCTGGCTTCGACCTAAAATTTCAATTTCGAATTGACAACGGCACGCAAAGGGTGAACTGAATCGACGTCCAGTATTTTCAGCTTGGCACTGCCGTATCCGAAAGCAGGAAACAGGTTTGGACAAAGTGACAGGGCAGGTGCTACGAGCTTTGATGTTTCCCGTTAAACTGTATATCGTCCAGATATTACTATAAGCGGTGCAAGAGCTTGTACATGGTGTCGGCACGATCTGACAAGTCGTTTATCAAAGAAACAACCCTCTCACTTTGCCTTTCTTTCACTTGCCGCTAGAAACTGAAACAACTTTGACTTTTCTTTATCTGTTGTTCCCTTTTGTAAAAGATTAATCTCTTCGAGTTTCGCCAGGCTAGATTCTCGAAGGATCTCCAATTCATAAGCCGAGAAATAATAAAAATATAGCACGCGTTGCATCCCCACGCGTTGCATAATCCTTTGGCAAACGTATGAATATATTCAGGATCGTCGAAAAAGGGAACGATGATAAATTGCGGGGATATTTCCGCGCGATACACTCCGGTTCAATTTTTACGGACATCCTTAAAATCACCGCGCCACTTTTTGCCTTCTTTCGTGCATTACGATGCAACGTACGCGTCGCAATATCGTGTCGTGTGCATCTTCGTGTTTCGCTACCACTTTCGGAGAATGCATTTCAAAAAACACGTAAATTTGTTGATTCAAAATGTGCACCGGAAGATTAAACACCATTTTATCCACATTTATCAATCGGTTGCTCTGTGACACGGATTTTCCATAATTTTATTCAAAAATAATCAATCCTCCGGTGGACTAGTGGCAACTGTTAACCTCCGAAAGAAGCTAGGGTACCCGTTATCGGATAAAGTGCAACGTGATGGCGCACTTTTGCACTTTATTATTGCGTCCTGCATACCACGCTTTCACAGAGGGGGCGGAGGGACTGATGTATCGATTTATGGACGGTGATCTGGAATTCAGCCGCTGTCTCGTACATTAGGAGGGGTGCATAGTGCACGTGCAGCAGCCGTACTGTGCTACACCGTCGATACTGTGCTACACTTGCTCGTAAGTGCACTGGATCATCCCCGGCTGCATAATTCTTCTAACGCGTGCACGCGGGATGGCTCGAAATGTAGCCTAACGACACTTGCACCTGGTGCATGCCTATGCACCCCGAAAATCGTAAACAATTACTAAAAAAAATAAGAAAAACATATACCCGTCGCTGTGTGAAAAAGCTTGGTCAATGTTTTGTAGTTGTTCAACGAGACAACGGGACACCGTGTTCGTGGAAACAGAATTCAGTTAACATAGGAAAGAACAGAGGTGTTTGTAATAGACGTTATCACAGAAACTCGAGAACCGTGTTGTTTACCAAACTACGTTGAAATTGCATTGGCAGAAGAAATTGCTNGCACCCCGAAAATCGTAAACAATTACTAAAAAAAATAAGAAAAACATATACCCGTCGCTGTGTGAAAAAGCTTGGTCAATGTTTTGTAGTTGTTCAACGAGACAACGGGACACCGTGTTCGTGGAAACAGAATTCAGTTAACATAGGAAAGAACAGAGGTGTTTGTAATAGACGTTATCACAGAAACTCGAGAACCGTGTTGTTTACCAAACTACGTTGAAATTGCATTGGCAGAAGAAATTGCTCGAGAATTTCCAACATTGCACCGAAGACTACATTTCCAAGGTAGATTTCACCGATCTAAGAATCCAAGCCACGATGTTTGCTAGATCGCGTCGCAGACTTACAGCCAGTAAATTTCGCAGGAAGCAACCGTGACAAGGATAATGCATTCGACTGGTGTGTTCCGCGATACGTTTCAGCTTGATCCACGAATTACTCCGAAGTAACTTCATCGTGCATTAATACGGTGCATTACAGAGTGGCTTGGAACGGTCTCATCTCACGGCGAGGAGCACCTTTTAAGGTGAAAATACACCCCAACGATCGACTTACATTACTCGTGGTCCCCTAAACCTGGTGTACGTGGCGCATAAATTTCTGCCAGAGCCATGGAGAACGCGACGTGGCCCGTAAACACGGAAGACAGCATAAAAGATATATTTCGACGAGCAATTAGCAGGCTGAATTCCACGGGTGGGAATAAAATAAGAATTTCTTTCGCGAGAAATCGTGGAAGGGTGTTATCGATCACCGACTCGAAGGATAATCTTCGAACTATGGCCCGCGATTTATATTTGAATTAAGCCATTTTACGGTACAACCCGAGTGGTAGATAGTTAAGAAAACGATTGGAAATCCGCGAATCTACCTTTGTGACTTAATTAAGGAACGAAAGCACTTGGCAGACTTTGATACTCACGAAAAAGGAGCTGCCCTTCCGGAACGATAGGGATCTGGTTGCTCTGTCCGCGGCCACGAGTTTGCCCGCGGTAATGAGGATGAAACAGAGGATGCTCCAGAATAACAGTCGCATAATCAGTGGATGTCGGGCCCTGGGCCAAGATGTCCTCGTGTACCTCCCGTTGCAGGCTACACCGAATGCTCCCGCCTGTCTAGAAATCTTCCTCTGATGGGATTGAGTCACTCCGGCAGACAGCGTTGCTCTGGGTTATTGATAACGGTGCTTTGGACCCCACCAAGCCGGTATTCGTGACTTTTTCGCTCTATTTGAAGAGATCTTGGCTCCATCTTTCTTTGAAGCGAAGCTGTTCATTTTGATGGAAATTTGTTTGGGAAGAATATTCGGGTACGTTTCATTAATTTCGCGAAATTTCAAAAAACAGGAATTTTCGCGTGTCAGGCTAAATAAATACTTATCAAACGGTTAATTAAACTTGACAAATGCTCCTAGCTGCGCTCGGCACGTAATGAAAATAGAAAATCAACAAAATAACTGTCAAAACCAGTGATTAACTTGTCACTCGAAGTAATTGAACCTTTTACAGTAATCTAGCTTTGATTAAACCGCGTTCGTTGGACTATTAAACCGAGTCGCGCTGAAATCACGCCAAACTTCCGCCCGAACAATTTCTACGCAGCCAGTAATACCCGTAAACCTTGTATTTAGTAATAAATTATTTTACACCGGCAACTCACACCTACGTTTCTCGCCTTGCAAACGTATTTACCAACCTGAGAGTCATAAAAAATCCACGTTCGCGCTTACCTCTGTTTCTTTTCTTTTATTTTTTTCTCTCGCTCGGGTTGATTAATCTCTTCTTTAATACGAAAGAATTCCGTGGAGAAGAGGAACGCGAGAAAATGACAGGTTAAACGGACAAGGAAAGGGAAAAAGTATCGAGGGAGATCAAAGGGTGTTCCGTTCTTCCGTCTTTAATTAACGGGAAAGTTGCGTTCAAAGTTACGTAGCGACTAGTTTATTGCATCACCGTCACAACCTGCAAGCCGATGCAACACATACATACGAAATATGCAGTAAGCCAAGCATAGAAATTCATTTCGTTGTAAAGAAGAAAAAGTGATGTAACGCGAACTCGAGGAATGTAACTGGGTCGAGAAGGAAAACGAAATTGGTAAAGCGTGCGATAAAGAGGAAATATCTAATAATAAAACGCGATGCATCTTAGTTAATAAATTGTGGATATTCTGTCTAAAATTCCGAGGCCATCAGAGCATGTGGAGTAAATCATTGAACAGTTCTCGTGTCTTCTTCCAGCCATGGCTGCTTCCAGATAATCTTTATCCATCGTAGAAGCATCTCCGTAATCGGGGCTAAAATAAAACGTTTTTACTTAAAAAGTAACGAGCGAAGAAGGATTCTCGATGTATAGAAATTATCGTGTTGTCATACGTTAACAATAAATGTAATAATTCTCCGATCAATCCATCGTCCTTCAGTGGCGTGGAAGCAGCTTCGCAAATATTCTTCTTCAGGCACCCTTTCCCATCGATATTTCGCCTAAAAGCGATTATTAATCATTAATACTGTCGGTGTTGAATAACATTTGGATTACCGAGTGTTTATGTCGTGAACATTTAATGCAACAGCGCGTTGGTAGGATTAAATTTTGGTATTATACGTTAATAGAATACAGGGTCTCTAAATTGTTATCGCTTTAACTATTCATTAAACCCATAAACAATTACGACACGCGTTTCACGGAATATTTTTAATGGAAAAAAACTGTCGTCGAATTATTAACCATCAAACTTCGATCGTGATAAATCGTGATAAATCGCCAAAACCAACGAAACGATTAATATTAGCACCGACTCGTTAATTATTCATAGTTACGAATTTCGAACTCTGTGAATTATTAATTGTTTGCAATTACATATTCCAAGCGCTACGAATTATCGAACAAATGCGATTATAAATTCCAAAGATAACGAATTATTAATCATAAAAGATAGAAGTTAAATGAATCGCAGATTCCAGACTGCCAAAGGCATTTACCGGTCTAGTTCTTGCTGTAGAATATCGTAGACAGGAGCTCTCTCGTTCCAGCTCGCTCTTCTCTGTCTTCCCCGTGACGATCTCTCGAAGTAGTTGGTGAAGAAGGTTGCGTTGTCTGGCAACATGTATTGGAACTGCATGTTTTGGCCATAAACCAAAATCTTGCCTGGAAGTTGCAGCGGTACCCCCAAGCCCACGACGAACTTGACAGAAATACAATAAATATATCTGCAAGCGTAGAAGCTTGATGCACGTCGGATTCTATTCGGAAGAGTTTTCGTCATTCCAAAGACTCGCGATCACGCGTAACTTCGGTGTAATACTATCATAATATGTAAAAGGAAACTGAAAAATACTCGAATGCTGGGCGAATATTTATTTTTCATAATAGAGTAAAAAGTTAAAAAGAGAAATGAGATGGAAAGATCGAAAAGGAATTGGACAAAGTAGTTTTCCCTTTTTCTTGGATTCGCCTTGGTTTTGAACCGTTGTTCGGAATAAATGTGCCGGATGTAATGAAATGAAAATCCAGCAGAAACAAAATCAGGCGCACAGCAAAAATGGCCCTATTATTGTTCACCAAGCAAAACGAACGAACTTATATTACAGTCTTTCAGAGGAACAAGTATAAAATCTAATAGAAAGTATAAGCTGAAGGAATGAAATAAAGTCCGACAAAAGAGGGAATCAGCGATGAAACAAAATTACAACGAGCTCGCGGTTTTTTTAATCGTTCGCAAGGAATATCACCGTCTCTAGCGAACTTAGTTCTCGTATTTCAACTTTTCAAATACTTCTTAAACCCCCATTCATTTCCAAGAAAGATATTACGACGTCCTGAACTTTCTTCCACCCTTCTTCACCTTTTTTACCCAACTCTTTCTCTTCTTCTTCCATTTCTTGCTTTTCGCGCGTTCGATCATCTTGTACATCTTAAATATTCTCCTGGAAAGTGTACCTCAAGTAGACGACCAACGTCATTTGTTCAAAATGAACTCGTGCAACTTATTTATGAACGTCACGACTCTCTAACAGCTGTTCCGTTGAGTTACACGGTTCCACTGAAACTTTTTCGTTG
The DNA here is from genome assembly GCA_019453375.1 of Ctenoplectra terminalis. Lineage (NCBI taxonomy): Eukaryota > Metazoa > Arthropoda > Insecta > Hymenoptera > Apidae > Ctenoplectra > Ctenoplectra terminalis. The sequence continues at coordinate 1,076,625 of SMSQ01018559.1, read as the reverse complement.
CACGACCTAAAGCTCAAAATTCAGGGAAAAGAATACTGAAGAAATTCAGCTTGATTTTTGAAGCTCGTTCAACGGCGCGAACGCAAGAGCGATACGACGCGTGTTGAAACTTGGTAATAGTTCTCCTGATAAGATATACCAGGCTTCAGTCATCCAGAACTCACTAGTCGAGCAAAGACATGGAAGTAATTCAAAGTCGCTCTTCTTTGCAAGGTCTCTTCAGTGTTTTCCATTTTCTTTCTCACTTTGAAGCTGAGCTTTTGACGCAGTGCAGCTCCGCGTGTTTAGATACATACTGACCCAGAAACGGTGAATTTTATTTCACGCCAGTTTCCCGCCTCTTCAAGGCGAACGCCCAAATATTTGCTATCGTCGTTCTTGTTGCTTGAAAATCTACTAATCAAACACGATGATCAGACGCCGTCAATTTGCCGTGTTCCCGCATTTCGAGCAACCTTAACGAGTCCGTGTGCAACGACCTGGATTCGTCGAATATTCTTTTTAAAAATAGACACACAAAAGAATAAACATTAAAAATCCGGGTCGCATCGTCTTAAATAAAGCGATAAAAAAAAATATAAGGTACGGAAAGAGGTGTCCTGTATCGATTCCGTGACCCCAATTTCACCGTTAAATTCCCCAAAGTCTCGTTTCGTTGGCGAGAGGGGTGCGAGTAATTGAGGAAGCCCAGGATGGCGGCAGAAGCCAAGGCAAACAGTCTATCAGGACATTTGCTCGGCCAAGAAGGAGTGAAAACTACAGAAAGAGTTTCCCGATTTAATTAGAAAATTTGAGAGGAGACGGTAGATAAGGCTGCAGTTAATTATCAGCACGAGAGAGGATGGGACAGGAAGACGTTCCTCCTGGTTTAAAGTTCTTCCCTCTTCTCTGCTACTCCCAGCAGGACGACCGCGTTCATATCCTAAGTCCCTGACGTTGCGTCGCTAAAATTCCCGCTATTCCATTTTTTCGCGCTAATTCCCATCCTGTCCAAAGGCACCCTTCTCGGAACGGGATACAAATGGGCGACTAATTAATTCGTGCTAGACAGTCCGACATCGGAAACGTTGGTTAAGAAAAGGAAAACGGTAACTTATCGATTGAAAACTGGAAGTAAACGATCCTTTTCGAGTTTTCACTATCGCGTCATCCTTTTCACTACAGACCCTTTGAAACGTAGCTCGAGTTACGAACTTGCTTCGTAACTTAACGTCTGAAATATAAACGAAACATTTTCCTTTTCGATCGAAGTTTCTATATTGTAATAATTAGAAAGGTATTGTCGTGAACAATCGAGAATGAAACACGAGTATGTTCCTGTACGAGAAATATTCCAGCAATCCGGTCAGAAATAGCAAAATTTGAATACGCAAGATCTACGAGCGTCCGACGATATTTATGTGGCAAGACGGAAGAGAAATAAAAGGAGAACAGGAAGCAGGATGCGCTCGCCGTGCACTCGCGTTTTTCATTCACGTTTCCTGTTAAATGGGCCTGTTTATCTTCTGTATGGTTTCCAGATACAGCTGAGCCGTATAAATTATTACTCAACCATTATCGCTACGCGAGAATTATAACGGTTTACTCAAAATCTAATTATTAATAAGTCTCAATTGGGTAATTACTTTTGTGAAACTTTTTACCATTTCACGCGTCGCTTAAAAAAAAAAATATATATATAGTTAAACTTAAAACGAGATCAATAGCTGACGAAGCATTGTAATTGTTAAGTTTTATCGCTGCCTCGCCCAAGTATAGATAAATACCTTGAAAACGCCACCGAAAGGATAAACAAGGGGCGGAGGAAACAAGGCTTGCCTCTTCTCTCGAAGTTTCTCGTTTTCGCTCCCTTGGATTCGTCCTATCGTCGAGAGGAGCAACAAGAACAGCCTCCAGTCCACGTTCATCTGAACAAACATCATCGTCCGTTATTTCTTGCTCTTCGCAGTCGACCGAGTAGAAAGATTAATTCTGAATTTCGTAAATTTCGTAAATTTCGTATAAATTTCAGTATTTTTCTTTGCTCTACTCCGTCCTTTAACGTCACGCCTGCTTTCAAGGCGTCGAATGTTGCAAAAGATATATCACTCACCTCGAAGATGAAAGAAACTTCTTTCTCAATCTCAAAGGTAATTTCGTCCTCCTGGACCGAGCACAAAGGCACGCAACTAGTACGAAACTCACGGGCACGAGTCTGTTGAATCGTCAGGCTACTCAAACTTGTAGTTCCTCCTCGAAATTAACGTGTCATCTGTCAACTCGGAGCATAGTTACACTCGAAGCTTCCACGACCGACTGTAGTCAGTCGAACGAGCTAATTTTCCATCCTTGCTAGACTACCGACTCAACGATTTCATTCATCGTTCTCTCTTTAACTTCTCCAACATGTCCAGCGACTCGTTTCGTCATTGGCCCTCGATTCGTTAATGGAAAAAGAAAACAACGTCATTTTTCGACCGGTCGTCGAGTTGTCCATGTTTCCAGAGTTACTTAGAACAATTCTCATAGTTACAGATCCCAGGAAACGTCAAAGAGCAACGTTCCTTGTAATTATTTCATAATTATTCGAGCAGAGATTTTATATTTCACTTCTGTTTAATTTAAGATTAAATTTTTGAAATGGTAACAAGTTCCGAGAGAACTTTTATAATAAAAGGAATCGTTTACTTATCTTTATTGATATCCTCGATTTCTCAGAATTAAAACAAGTCGATACGTTTAATCTCGATTATAGATAAATTTGCCGAATCTGCCGGATCGACCGAAATATCTGTAGAATATTTTTCGAAAGGGGCAATTTGGTGGTTTTAAAGTTAGACGATTCCACTAAGCTTGCAAGAATCCACGCAGGAAACTGTCGAAAGACAAACGCGAAGTACAACGAATGAATCGTTTGGAGCATGGACGAGGTAAGGAAATAAAAGGGAACGCGATAGAAAATCGTGACAAACAGCCGCGAGAACCAGGAGAAATAGAGGTGGACAGGGAGGTTCGTGTAGAAAGGAGATCGCTTCTCTGGTCTTATATCGCGTTTCCGGCCATTTTAAGGAGAGACCCGACAACGAAATTTACTTAGGACTTTTCCCATTTTTCGTTCCACTTTTCTGCACCTCGGCTTCGATCGCCGACTAAGATCGAACCGACTTATGCTTGCTCGAAAGAGTGCCGCAGAAACTGACTGACCTTATCGATCAATTCGATTCGAAGCCGAACCAAACGTTATGGTCTATTTTTGCAACGTGAATCGGCCGTATCGATCTTGATTATAGTTTCGAATATCGTTTCGATCACGGTCCTCCTTGTGTTGTGTAACAGGTTGATCGATATCCTGAGGAAAAACCTGATAATTTCGAGGAATTACGTGAAAAATTAGTCGAGAACGTGTCGTGTCGAACAGTACTGTTACAAGAAGCTTCTTTATTGCGAAGTATGCGAAGAAAAGAGAAAGACGGTAAAACATAGAACTTTCTAGGGTAACGCGACAGTTTCTACAACGAAATTTACTTAGCACTGTACCTTGTCGCTGTCAAAATTCTTCTATAATAAATTCTTTTACGATGAAGTCACTGCGTCGTGTACCTTCTCGAACGTCCGGAAGGATATAGAAATATTTCTCCTGGAACAATCGATTCTTTGCACAACAGAGACATTTTATCGCGAGTAAAAAATTCAACGGATCGCACAAGTGTCAAATGCTCGAACCAATAAACGATACACGAGTATCTCCAGTTGGTGGGACCACGAAGTTAGATCGAAATCAATTTGGTTCGGGTTGATGTTTAAACGCACCGTCCCCTAAGGGAATGCGATTTCCGTGAACGTTTCCAGGGGTGACTCGATGCAATCGGGATAGGCCAGGATGCAGTCACCGCCAGATCTTCCCAATCGTTCCGCTTCCCGATACAATTGGTCGACGCTCTGGTGAGTGGAATTAGCCATCCCTGGCAAATCCTCGCTCGGCCTGATTGAGAAATTCCAGTTTCCCGTCAGCGCGTTCCTCACAGGGGAAAGCGTTAAGATAGAACTAATCTATCGATTTCCTTTTCAACTTTTTCAAAACTGAACACCTTCGCAACGAGCTTACGCCGTGAACCAAATACTTTCCATCGTGGAACGCGTATTGGATCAAATATTTTCCACTTCCCATATATGCGATATCAATCATGTATCAAAGCAAGGAAAATATTTAATAACTTGACACGATGGACGTTGATCCATAGCCCATATGGGAGTTCACAGTTGTGAAAGAGTTAAAATACTTATCTTAACACGTTTAAAAAAAGAAACAAGAGAAACAGCGTCAAGACTCGATTAAAGAAAACTGCAATCGTGCAAATGGAAAACAAGTGCAACTGCGATCGAAATTATTGACATTCGACGCGCGTTACCCAGCGATTGTTCCGTAGATGTTGCTGCAGGATTATGTTGGGTGAAATTTCCCAGCGACGTGTGTACACACCAAGGCAAGACACAAAGGGAAAACCTACGCGAAACACCTTCCATTAGAAGCTTAATGCACGCGTCTAACTTCGTCGCAATTAGAACGCTGCTCACTGGCTCGGTTGCAATTTCCTTCGAGTACATGCAGCCGCGTACGGAATGGCAAATTCCTGCCCGGTTTTCCACCCGCTCCAGACCAATCTGGGCCCCAAGTTTCGACCCGTTCGACTACCGATTGACCACTAATTCGATATTTCCTCGTTACCTCGCTCTATACGTACCCTTGAAATTTTTCGCCTAGAATTACGTTAAGGATATCGTCGCACGGTCTTTTCCAATGAAAATTCGTTCGAACGTTGTGTCGTTACGAAAAAAAATCTCGATACCGTATAAGAAATTATTCATAAGCTGGTACGTTTCGTATCGAATCGGATAATTTAATACCGCGATCATTTGTTCATAGAAACAGCTGCAACGTAAGAGTTAAAAGTGACGATTCGAAAGAACGATCCACAAAGTTGTTAAACGAGGCTGCGCCCGTTTCAACGTAGATTTACTGCATTATCTCGGTCTATTCGTGCTTCGTTACACGACACCGTCGTCCTATTTCGTCGTAAGCGGGCAGGACAGCCATTAGGGACTTCCAACGGAATTCATTAACCGGAAGCTCCTCAAGAAATGAATTTCGTTTCGGAAAGTACGCGCTCGCGCGACGCGGAACCGACAGTGTACTCTCGACACGAGTCGAGTCAAAGCGTGATTCATTGCAACGAACTTACGTTAAAATTAAGTGGATCACCTCCTCGAGAACGTCCTCGCGTATCCTGTCAAATGGTGTCTCAGCGAGCTCGCAAATGGTTCTTAAAAGACATTTCCTGCCGTCCCTCCAGCCATGTCTGAACAGAGAAAACCTTCAATTTTAATTTCCAACCCCTTTTGGCCTCGTTTCTCTCGCGTGTTTATTTCCCCTTCTTTTTAATGTTTCGTAAGATCTCGTGTTTTTCTTGTTACTTCCTTTCCGCATTTTTTTTTCTCTCTCTTTTCCGTGTTACTTCTTGACTCTATTTCTCCATTTTTTGTAATTCGACCGCGGTGTAGAAGTAATTTTATTAGGAAGTCGTACGGCAGCGAGCTTCTCGGCGAACCGTGCAGCCACGAGATGATATTGGTTTTATAAAACGGTAAAAGGGAATTCTTAAGTGTGTCCCGTACTTTTTCGCCTCGTTCCTAGCCGAGAAATTCATTATCCTCCCCTTTCCCTGCTCGCTGTTCGACGGTTCGCCTCGAATAAAATTATGTACCGCTCCGGAAAAGATGCAAATTTCAAATCAGTTTATGTGTTCCCTGCTTGTTACGCGTTAATCATTCGTCTTCTGAAAAATTATCATGTTTCCGAGTTTCACGATTTTCAACGAGGAGGGAGAAAAACAAGAAACAACGCAATCGAAACTGGAATCAATGGCTTAGTTTCTTTCTACTTTCGGTTTCTAAACAATCGACAATGAACTTCTGGATCAGACTGACCAGAATTCTCGATGAATCTTCGTGAAAGAACCGTGGCGGGCAATTCATCCAATTGAACCAGCTAACGATCCATTTCACGCGACACCACGTCTTCTCATCAGACCCGAATCAACCCCGACACTTTCTTAACTTTCACACCACCTTTCCCTAGCGGACTCGTTCGCTTGTTACCCACGCTTTACTCTATCTCTTCCAAGGCAAAGTAATTGCCTTATGTCCCAATTAATTTATGTTCGAGTTCTCGTCTTCGCTTTACCCCCTTACACTGGCCCTTTGATCTTAGACTCGTAATACTTGTCTATTCCTTTGATAAAACTGTTCCCTGTTGATTTTCCTGGTAATCATCGTGGAAACTAGTATCGCTTTCTCAACTATTCATTCTTCAAAATTGTTATTTTATGCGGTGATCCAGGTCAGCTAGAAATAATCTTTCGACGCGCGATTTCCATCGATTTTGCTTACAAAACTTTCAAAACGCAATCATAATGCGTGCGTAATTATAAAATTGCGTTTCAAGTGTCAGCCGTGCACGATGAAGCCTCGTTTTCCGTTTGTTTCGCGTAATCAGTGGCCCATTGTACGCGCTATCGACGATAAACACGAATGTGGCGAACCACGGCTGGATGATCCTCGACTTGAAAATGGAATTTCATTAAACGTTCCCGGGAACAATCGCGGCCAATTCCGGTGTTCAGTTAATTACGAATTTATTCGTTCGCTTCTAGCCACGCTTACCGATTCATCGGGCAATTTTCAACGATAATGCGCCGCTTGTTCTTCCGATTCGACACTCAAATCGAACATTGTTCACCGATTTTAAACGAGTCGGATCGACTCGCGCTTAATTTCACCTCTTTTACACCCTACTTCTCCCCTTTGGCCTCGATTCACCCATGGTGTATGGAAATCATGGATTACTCACCGGTTCAATAAATTTTCGATGGTTGCGTAAGTGTCCTGCAGATTCAGGTCTCTCGTCTGCCTGGCTGGTATTATTGTAGGCTCGAGTTCCGACAAGTTCATCGGAAGTTTATAATTGAATTGGAATGCGGACGAGAACACCACGCTGCCCCTTTTGTTCATGGAAACCGGGACCGAGACGCCGATCGTGAACTAGAAAATGAAACAGAACGGAAGAAACTGAACGAGGAAGACGCGATCGGTTCTCGCGAAACAACTTTCCTCCAGGGAAAACACATTCGTCTGGGTACGAAAATAAGGAATTTAGATGCTCGGCCCGAGTTATTGTGGAAGTCTGACGGGCGAGAAAGAAGTTCCATGGGAAAACACGCTTTTTTATCAATTAAAGCTTATTCTACTTATATACAGTTGACAGCGCTTTGACGTACATGTAAAATTTAAGAGAAAAATTGATAAATACAAAAAAAAAAAAAGAAAAAAGAAAACTATTAATGCTATGGGATGGTAGATAGTAAATGTTTCAAATATTAAATAAAAAAGATTTAAATATTCTTAACACCATATTTCTCCGTCCACCGTATCCAAAAAAAATTCACAGTAAAAACGGTGAACACGGGTAAAAAACTGAAAACCAATAAACTTTCGATGAAAAAGCGAATAACCTACTCGACCTATAACGGACTGTGCTAAACTCCAATTCTGAAGTAGCTGGATTTTTCTTCGATTTTCCGCAAATGTTCCCATGTAACGTCAAGCGTGCCATCTATGAAAATGGTGCATCCTCTAGGAAGAAAATATCCGGAAACCACAACGAAGCAACGAAAACGAAGGAAGTGGCAAAGTGGATCTTGACATCGAACGTTGGAGGAGTCTCCCGGAAACGGGATTCCCTACTTCCATAAACTTTGGAGCACACTATGGCGCTATAGACTTGGAAAAAGATTTCCAAGTAGCTTTACAATAAAATAAATCTGTTGAAAATTACATCTATAATCCAATTGGATTCATGCTCGTAAATTGTAAGAAGAAAATAAACCAATTATAATAATTCAATTGAATAGCCAAGAAGTAAGAAAGCGGAATGATAAAGATTATACGAAATAACTAAACAACGATGGAATACTAATACGTGATAATTACCTGAAACAACGTTCTCGGGGGATACAAAAGAATACTTTCGCTTCTCCAGAAAAGGAAACACGTTATCACAATTTCCAACAGAAATAAACGAAACATGTTAATTTTCAAATACTTCCAGGAGCAGAGAAATCAACGATTTTAGATCACTGGTCAACGAACTGGTGGCGAATGGTCCCTCGTTCGCGCGAACGTCGACGAGTTTATGGCAATGCGATAATGAACGCTGGAATTTGTGGCTGAAGACCGGTATAGTGTGTTTGCGTTTGACGAGTATTCACAAGTCCAAATTATGACCCGATGAAAAATTTCTGCAATGCTCGTGGGACCGAATTATCGATCAATTTTTGCGAAATCGAACGACGCTGATGCACGTTCCGAAAATAGAAAATTTATAATAATCAATGTGAAATGAAAATTGAAAAAAAAAAATCTAATTACACCGCGGCGAAGCGATTTTGTTTGCATCGATGTTCTTTTTCTTTTTTCTTATAAACAGATAATTTTTATCGTGAATGGAATTCGGTATCAGGAATGAACGAATCAAATTTCTGCTCGGTCTCAGCCGTTGCAAACATCGTCGATCCCGTCGAATCGTAAAGGCCGATCAACACAAACGCGTTTTATCAGAGTATTCAGAGGCTGCTTGGAAAACCAACGCGCGATTCATCGGAATATCAGCTTAACCCCTACTGGCGATAGGGTTGTAAATCCAGCCATTAAGCAGCTTTAATTAATTCTATTTCCAACGTGGTGCGATTAACGACCAAAGTTGAATTAAAATCTCATCCGGAGACACGGGATCTGAAATTTTCTCTCCTTTTGCGACAGATGATTCCGCTGCACAGAACCATCCATTCTTTTTATCATTAATTATTTTTATAATTACATATTTTGCGAATAAAAAAAATTTTTAACGAAATTAGATTTTTTATGAGAAAGAACGCACCCGAAATCGCAATTCTCGAAACAGTTTCAGTTTCGATTTTACAGTCAGTGACCGGGAAATCAATAGCATCGCATTATTCGACTGTAATTCAAAAGAATTCCACGACTCAGACGACACCAGGGGGTGGATCCCAACGACCGGCCACGAATAACGAGCATCCAGATCCCTTTGCTACCCCTATTTTCCTCTTCTATCTTTCTTGTCGCGTTTTTCCTTCCGTTCTCGAGAAACGCAAGCTCTCTTTTCTCGGACATTCGCAACCGACCTTGCGACCTTTTGCGGAGAATCAATTTCGAGGAAGAAAGTTAAAGCTTTGAGATAACGCGCTCGCGTACAGTCTGCACTCGTTTCCGGTGTAAAGGGCACGAGAAAAGTTAAGGAACTGGTTGCTTCGTTCCTCTACTCGTATTTTGTATCACCCTTGGTCTTTTGATTATCCATTCGATCATCCGGCTATGTAACGAATCAGCTTCTACAGGAAGCTCCATGTTAACACTCGTTACTCCAGAGATCAAATTTCTTTGCGAATGAAGCGATAGAAGAGAATAGATAACACGTGCGTAAGTATCATCCAGGAAACGAGGGAAACGAATCACGTTTAGCGTTCCTTTAACAGAGAGTAACGACATTTCGATCGGCATCCCTAGATCCACGAACGAAATTAAACGCGACAGGGTAGCTCGACGAATTTCAATTTGCCCTCCGAATTTCCGGCAGCCGTGAATCGAGCATGACCGTTACGACAACGCGTGCAATCAGTGTCAGTTTGCAAGCGGGAACAAAAACGAAGAGGAAGAAAAGAAAGGCGGAGAGACGGAAATAAACAATAGCGGGCGCGACGAGAGGGATTCAGAGGGAGGAAAAAAAGAAAGGGTCAGGATTTTTAGGTAAAGTCCATTCCGGAAGGATCGATACCGCAGCGCGGCCTCTCGCAGTCGACGCGTTTCCTGAAAGAACGCGTCCCGCGAGCTTTTTTCATGTTCGCTCCGACTTCGACGCCTTATTTTACGTTCACCTGGCTTGTAAAGGACTGTAATGACGGGCGCAATAAAAGCGATACCTTATACCGGAAATAATACGTCGATGTCAGAGAAAACGGTAAAAACGACATCATTTATCTTTATTCTGTCGCAACACCCTTGTTTGCTCCTCCCTTTGAATTGTCTAGTTGCTCTTATTTGGAACGTAAAACAGAATACGAAAGAATTGTTGTTTTCTTTGGTACTATACGTCGAGGCCATTTTTAAGAAATAAAAAAATGTGAAGATATAAATAGGAAGGTATTAAATATCTTTAATAGAAAAGAAAATCAAAATCTACGGTGTGTTCCCCTATTCCTATAAATAACGATGTCTTGAGAGTCAGAAGGTTCACAGGATAAACCACCACAGTCTCAGACATGAAATTCGGCCTACAAAAAACAGGAATAAACCTCTAACGAAACAGACTTTGTCGAAACGAAAATTTATAATGGGTGGACCAAAAAAATGACGCGAAGAACCTGGCCAAAGGGGCCTTTGCCTCCCACGAAACACGTTCATTCTGATTCCGTGTGATCCATGAACTAGATTTGACTGGAATAAAACAGGAGATGGAAGAAAAAAGGAGAGAAACGTATCTTTTCACGAAGCAGGAACATATCTCGCACGCTGGTGTAGAATCCAAAGCGTCCTTCGTGAAGGGTTGGCCATTTTCCCTACCTCGCCCCTTCATTCTTCCGTCGTTACTTTCCGCCGCTGTTCTGAAGAGCTCGAATGAAAATACAGTAGAGGAAGCACGTCTCGTGGAATCGTTCGCACTATCGTGGCTTCACAGCAGACTGGAATAGTAATGAAGAAACTGGAGTTCTTCCATGAGAACTTTTACTGATTTTCAATTGTTCCTCACCATTTATCAACTCTATACCCCGTTTCGTGATGGTAACTAATTGGTCGTTCCTTAATGGGTTAACTGGGTCATTTCTTAATTAGAAACTCCTTCGGATACAAAATTACAAATTAATAAAAAGGAGAGTCAATTTGAGTTAGGTCGATTTCAGTTCTTAAAGATTTAAGTACGATAATAATTGATACAAATGTGACGATGCATTACAAAACAGGTGACGAGTTGAATCAATTTCAAAAAATTAAATTTAAACTCCTTATAAGAGATCCAACACGCAAGGACAAGTAACGAATTCCTTTTTCGAAGATGACATCGTATTATCATTAATAATATCTGATGATTACCTTAGACCAGTATACTGGTCCACCGTAATTGAATTTATTTATTAACGAGCAAACAGTTTGATTCACTCGCGATGATATCGTACAATAGTAACGAAGTTGCGAGACTCCAGCTTCGCACCTACTTGTACCAAATAAATGTTACATCAATTATTGTTCACCGAAACTCGGTGTCCAGTGGAAATTCGTTCCTGGAAAAGAGGTCGGATCAGGGTGTGTTCGCATGAACCGAACGGAGAGAAGTACAAAAAAAAAAAAGAAAAAAAAGAGTTGCTGCAAAAATATTCTGTATTTTTACAGACACAGGTACCAAGTGTCGGATTACAAGGCAATCCTTTTTCTATTTTCCACGATATATTTTCACGCTGCCACGCTGCCACGCTGCCAGTTATCCAAGCGTGGCCTCCAGCACGCGCATTCCGACGCCGAAAACTTTCCACGAGATTCTATTAAAATTATACGAAATTCTACGAGTCCCCTCAACCATGCAGAATTTCTCTATTCTTCGTGGAACTCGCGATCTTCCGTGATAAATATCAACAAATTAATAGTCGGCTAACACCCATTCGGTAAAAAGGGGGATCGATAAAATAAATCAACAGGAAAATGTTAAAGGCGTTCAACTCTCGTATTCTGAGAGCAAACATTCCGCTCCTCTGAGGATATAGTCGTCTTCCTGTTTTTATTTTCCCTTTCATATTATATACACACTACGTGGACGAGCAGCTTTATCCCTCCTTCGGTCTTCGTCTTTCTCTGACACACTTTCCTTCGAGCTTTTAAGCGTTACGCGTACTTGGCTCACCCTGCACGATAATGGACTACGCTTTTTAAAGTGCTATAACACCGGCTATTATCGTTTTGTAACCGGTTCACCGGCGCGGCGTCCGGCAGAATTCCCCAGGTCCCTGCTTTTCCATCGACTTTACCGTCAACGAATCGATAGCAGTCAATAAAGATCTGACGAGGCGGAACTTCACGCACGCCTAGACTGTCCATTTGCTCCTAATTCACGCCATAAATGGTCGCATAAACTGGCTGGAATTTTCAATTCGAACTCCAAACTGACTTACCCCTTCAAAACCTGAAAGTAATCCAACTTTTTACATTACAAAAGACGTAATGGGTTTGGTAAAAAATTATTCAAGAAAATTCATCCTTGAAGAGGGAATTTTTGAGTATTAAAATTGTTACAGCAGTGAGGAGAGTTTAGAATCGAGTATACGTGCCGAAATAGGGCCGACAACGAAGTTTATTTCTTATTTAAGGGGACGCGAATGGAACTTTCGACGTTATCCGAGAATTCTAATCGAGAGCGAGGATGGTAGGTTCGTTTGAGGCAAAGCACGAAGCCCGCGAACGCTGAAGATTCTTTAATTTCGGATTCCGACCAACTGCCGGGGCGAAACTCGACGATTGCTGCGGGTACTTTTAGGGAAATGAAACTCGGGGGGCGCCTACGAAGCGGCTCGCACGCTGGAATGCTCGCGGAACAGTCGGCACAGTTAAGAAATGCATTCACGGCGGCTCGACACCTTGAGAAACTGCGCTCACCCCGAAGAAATGAATTTTAGGCATCGTTTGAGGATAATACTGGCCCACCGGGGATTCAACTCGCTGGAAGAATCGCTCCTCTTCATTGCACTCGCTCCTGAGTTGCCTGAAATACATTCTGTTGATAAATTACAAGCATAGAAGTATATAGTTCTTCTTTCTAGTAAAAGCATCGAGTACCAATGAGAATTACAAATTTATTATTATTACTATTCCATATTGTAGAACGATTAACTCGTTAGTCTCATAATCCCTAATTATGTCTGTAAAACTCAGGTGGTTTCGATCGCAAAGAATTAAAATTTTGACAGAAACGCATCCCAAGGAAAGAAACCGGTTAAAGATTCATCCGAACTCGGTTAACGATCAAAATTTCCCTCGCAATCCTGTCCCTCTGTCTTCTTTGTTGGTATCCAGCACTGGTGCAGCTTGGATCTCATGTGATCACCGTGGAAAACACGTCGAGCATACTTCTGCGGCATTCTGGATAAAGGGCGTGGCAGTTTTCCGTCGACATCTGCTCGCCCAAACGCTCGGCCGCGCGGTACTCCCGATCCCCGTACTCGTCGTACCGTTCGTCGGTGCTCGAAGGCCTGGAATTCCAGTGAATTCACGTTCGAGTTCCCCGTGAAAAATTACAATCGTCGCCGCGAGAGATCCAGGCCCGGGAGAAACGGCCTGGAAAAGAATTTTCGGAGGAGGAGGGGGGCAGAGAACGAGGGAAGAAGAGGAGAGTAAGCGGAGGGTGGCACCCTGAGATCGATAACGCAACCGGATACGCGGGAAAAGCTCCAAAGTTATTTCGCAGCTTCCCCTGCGTTAATTGGTGCCGCGTTATGCGGACCGACCGCTTAATCCCTGAGCCACTCGCGGCACGCTACCCTGCTAATCCACCGGTTAACTACTACGTCATCCTAACTTCGCTTTTAGTGCCACCAGACTCAGAGTTTTATCGCGTTCTCCAACGTTCTATGATTTACGACGCGATCGAGACTTTTAGTCTGTCATACGGTGTTTCGTTGTGGGGTAAGATCGGATTTGTAAGCTTGGATGTTGGATTGTAGGGTTCGAGGCTGTAGCTTGAGTTAGGGTTTTACTTTTAACCTCTTGTTTTACGACTTGCTTCGTGGCTATACGATATAACCCTCTGTAACATCGTGCGACTTGAAAGTTACATACCAAATACGTGTGTATTTAGGAAATTTTGTTTTATTCGCGAATCATTGTACTATCGTATTTTATTGGTATATCGTTACACTAACGCCGAGTGAAAAAAAATTGCGATCGATTATAATTTTTCCTGCTACAAACGAATAAAATTCTAGTTACAGAGGGTTAAATATGATTAAACTTGTGTTTGATAGACCAGATATTATAAAAAAAAAATCGATTAAAATACAAAACTGCTTACGTAAAGAAGACATGCAGCAGCTGTCCCAATAAACCGTACGTCCCATCAAAAGGTGCGGAGGCAGCTTCACAAATAGTCTTTAATAAACAAGCTTTTCCACCAAATCCATACAGTCCAGCCACCTTTTCCACTACCTTGTAGATGGTCCACCTGCTCTTCTGCATCCGAGAGTAATAAACTCCAGGAATGGTGAAGTCTGTTGCGTTACTTGGCATGTTGTAAACGAACTTTGCGAAAACACCAAGTATCACGCTCTCACGGTCCAGTTGAAGAGGCGATCCCAGGCCGAAGATCAACTGTTATTTGATTTTAAGAAAACCTTTATAAAGAGCAGTGAAACATTTTCCCAATGACTAAACACGATGATCGATCGAGAAGTAAGAGAATCTCTGGAACATTTATTCCTCCTCGTATCTCCGTTCCACGAAGTGCACGCTTCTTTGCGGCTCTCCTTGAGAACGTTTGCCGCGAAATCCGTTGCTGTGAGGTGACCACGTAGATACCGGGAACGCGATTCGATCAGAAAACTCGTTGTTATAGCGGTTATTCATGGGGGAGAGAGTCTGGAGAGGAAATTGGATGAACTCAGACGAGACCAGGTTAAAATCTAACAGCGTCTAGTGCTGAGGAAACGAATCGTGGGATCGCTATTCTTCGCATCTTCGATATGCTTCTACGAAAATAAATTTTAATTTCCCACTAGAAGCATTAACAAAAAGTATTAACACTCGATCCATTGTCTAGGAATGCAGATTTAGAAATAATAAAATATCCTTGTGAAAATACGAGAATTGAAAGGTACAAAATCGAATTTTCCGATTGACTAGAAAATTTGGTATCAATGTAGAGCAGATCCTATGGGTCTCTCCCGCTCCACCGTATCGACTGCTTTAAGAACGAAGTACAAAACGAGGAAAGTCGTATCACGTATATCGATCTCTTCCTAAACTTTACCTCTCCTATGACAATTCACCCTTGGACAATGCTGATTTAGGCCCGAAGCAGTGGAGCAACTATTCTCGCAGCGAGATCGCGCGGACAAAAGTCGCTAGTCTGCATCGGATCTTAGAAGCTTCTAAACAAACAGCAGAATCGCAAATCGATGAAGCAAACTCGACTGCTCTGCGAATTCCACGCAATTAGTGCGAGTAGCTAGATGCAGAGAAGCGTATCGATGCTCTTTGAAGTATATCGATCTCGATTGGCAGCGGGCCGGCTAACTCCATGCAAAACCGCTCCTAGTCCTTTCCCGCTCGAGCCCTCCGCGAATCTCGTTAAACTGTCCTCCCCAGACGCGCAGCCCGAAACGATTCTCCGTGGAAATTCGCGGTTTTATCGAAAATTCATATACCGGCCCGGCCCATGATGTTACCGTCTCTACGTGTGCATGAATATACATACAAACGTATGTACGAGGGGTTGCTACGCAGCCATGGTTGCATACGTGTACCCACTACCGGATAGAGTTATGCGCTTGGCGCAGAAATTGGATGAGCCCTGAAAGGTATGGTGGAATGTGTACCGCGATATCGGATAAAAAGATGGGAATCGAAATACGTTATATACATTGTTGACCAGCCTTTCAAACTGGTTACTATTCGCCGATCACCTCAGCAATTGCGATCTTAACGAAGGGAATAGATTTTTGAATCGAAGCCTCGATTTGACTATAGTTTGTCTCTTGTCTCCTCTGAGATTACATTTTGGATCTTGCAAAAATATTTTGAAGTTGTCGATAGATCGCGGTAACAGTTTCAGAATGGAAAATGTTAATCAAATTGGTCTAAAATATAGTCTCTATAAACTCAAAGTACCATGACTTGACTCAAAAGACAAATTACCGAAGGATTTCGCTAAGGAATCTCTGTTGAAGCAATTAATTCGAGGTTTCGAGGAAGTGGTCAGCCTATTCGCTGAAAACCCAGCGGTCAGGGCGATTCAACAGCAGCCCCGTGAACCCCTGATCACGGTCCCGTTCATCCTATCAAGCCGCGCGGTTGTAATCCGAAGGACGACCGTTTCCAAACACGCTGGATGGAAAATTGGATGAGCCCAGGACATGTGGCACGGTCGGGAATTATTCAAGGAGCAGCGTAAACGGCGAGCGGTTTCACGCGAGAGTCAACCCCATCCTATGCGTTTCTCTTCTGGAATAATTGAGCGAACGAATAATAATCGGTACGTGTCCGACGACCATAGGTGTCCAAAAAGTTTCTTTATTCGTATGCGAGGCTTCAATTAATCTTTCAAGACGAATTTTAAAACTACTTTTTTAGATCTAGATCGAAAGATTAATCCATGAATTAAAATATAATACAGTATTCCCTCCAGACTTTCCCCCAATTACGTTTATCGAATATTCCAAGCATACGTATAAACGAGAACAATTGGAAAGTTTGCTCGAGATCGCGTAAATTCCTTCGAAGTCGGATAAAAAAGAAAAAGAACCGAAACCGATCGCGAGTACTCGAGCAACGCGCGAGTGGAACCTCGATTGATCATGGAGACGGTTCATTAACCCCGTCAAGCAGAATCTACGGTGTTCTGTACGTACCAAAAGTTGAGAGAGATCAGGAAAAACAAGAGCCCTCGGTCGCCGCGAGGGACTTTCGAGCAGCCTGGTCTCGTTCGTCCTCGTGAAACTGTCCTGAAGCTCCTGCGCCAGACACGACGACAGGGGAACGATCGTGAGCGTCAGGAAGACGGTCGTCCCAATCATTGCTGCGGCTTTTCAGGCCCGAAACAATCGTTTCGCCGACGGACAGACTGTAGAGAGGCGAACTGCGATCGCTGCGAACTGTCCGTTTCGTCGAGACGAAAGCGGAAATCGCCTGGAGCGAGCGTTCGCCACGTGCAACTGCCTCGACGAACCAAAAGTCAGCCGTAATAGCTGGTACCGTTGTATCTCGACGAGTAACGAGTGCAAATATTGGTAGGGAGTAGTTCCTGCGTTCCTTTCCCAGCTGGTTCGTTCGTTCACCCGGTTGGTCGATTCGCGCACGAAGCAGACTGCGAATTCGAGTACAACGCGTTGGTAACGGGACACTTCGTTAACACGACGGTGAATGGCATATCTTGGTCTTACATCGATCTTTGTTTGGACTAGAAATTTGACTCGTCTGTGATCGTGCTTCTGGAGGATTCTTCGTTCATAGTTGAAGACCGATCTGATTTAACGATATGCCTCGAATATCGTGTGCAATCTTCTAAAGATTGACCTTTACCGGGTCTAGTTGACCTACTAACGGAAAAAAGACAGGCTTAATCACCACCTAAATGAATATTTCTTAACACACCTTTACATTTTAATTTGAAATACATTTTATATTGTATTAACATTTCCAAAGAATAGAATCGATGCAATTAAAATTGATTAGCGGTAGGTAATTTTTAATCGACCGATTAAAGAAGTTTCTCGCGAACGATAAGAAATGATGCAGGTAACAGGTTAACGATGGAAAAACGGAGGGCGCGCTTAAATCACCGAACGACGTTACTATACAATAAAATCGATGCGAAAGTTCCTGTCTGGGGAGATTTCTTCGGAAGGAAAGGGGTGGACAGAACAAGGAGATCTCGGTTTGAGAAAAGGGTCTCACGATATCTGGCTGGTGAGCCGTAATTCGAAAGCAGCCGACGAAATCTTGGTGAACCGAGCAGACAGTCTGCGATCCAGGCATTAAATTGAATTACAACCCCACCGAACGACCTCGTAAAACTCACCCTCGTTATGTACACGAATCTTTTGCACGTGGGAGCGTAACCGCGAACGCGGACACGCATACCCGAGCTTTTATCTATGTGGGTTAAACGATGTCCATTTGTCGTTCCTTATCCGCCTGGTCGAGACGTCCGACCCGGAAATCGAAAGCTCGTCCCCATAGTTTTAGCCGAGGGAAAATTGATGTATCCGGGAAATCGTTGTCTGGGCTACGAGGAAATTTCTGTACGTTGAATAGCATTTTTGGCGATGCTTTACGGACACCGAATGTGTCTCGAACACGAGTAAAGACTTGAAATTTCATGCGATTTGATGCAGCACCGTTGTTTCTTTGTTCTACAGAATTTGAGAATTGTTTATGATAATGAAAAAGGTCCAAGAATTATAAGTGTTTAACAAATTTCATAAATTCAATATGGATAATTTGTGTGCGCACAAAGCACCGACATAACAGTAATTGTTTTCGAGAATTAATGCCCGAGGTAGAGTTACTATTCTCATTTTCAGTTGAAATCATCCTATAAATTAATTTCATAAAGAGCTTTGAATGCGAAGAAGTTCTTGAAACAGCGTATATGTAACAGAAGCACAGTT
The DNA here is from genome assembly GCA_019453375.1 of Ctenoplectra terminalis. NCBI lineage: Eukaryota > Metazoa > Arthropoda > Insecta > Hymenoptera > Apidae > Ctenoplectra > Ctenoplectra terminalis. The sequence goes on along the minus strand of SMSQ01018559.1, from coordinate 1,058,149 downwards.
CGCAAATTACATAGCAAATGGCGGTTTAAAACGCGAGCTTTTTCAACTTCCGTGGACCAGTTCCCTGCGTTGGATAGTTTCTCTGACCTCCGGGCAGCTGCAATGCTAGTTAATTTTCTAGATATCGGCTTGTAAATAGTACAACCAGGCGAGCTTCGTCTTTTAAACGCGAACAAAACTCTTAAAATTCTGAAAACCCGTTGACCGATCTCACCATGCCGGTTAATAAATAGCGCAAAAAGTCGTGAAATTGGAATTTCGTTAGAGTCAATATATGGCCAAAGTTTTTCGGAATTTTCTACCACCTCTGTCAAATATACGAACTTTTTTTCGCTTCAAGCTCGACTCGGCCAACTTTCTCCACTGAATTTATTGCTTCGAAGCATCGCTTGCTTGATTGCTTGACACTGTTTATTGCTTTCCTCTGTAACAGTACCGTGCCACTTGTATCACCTCCGCTTTTTCCTATCGGTCGCGTGTATTCTTGCCAATATTCGAAAAGCACAGAATTAATTTAACCCAGAGCCCCGGCGTAATGAACATCTTTTTAAGTATTTCCATCGGGACAAGGCTTCTAATTAATCCGAGTTGGAAACAAATCGTGAAATCGAATCTTCGAAGGTGAGACAGGCACAATCGAGCCAATGATCGGCAGAGACATTTTCAACGAAATCAGGGCAGCACGCGTTCCGGGAACAATACGCTCGTTAATCTGTCCGACGCGACGAGTTCGTCGATTCTACGCATCACGAATTATCGACAATTAACCGAAACTCTGCGAGGAAAGCGTAGAGAGTTTGGTGAAAAATGGGAGGGAAAGAGAAAGAGAAAGAAAAAAAGAGGACGAGGGAACAAGGGGTGGTCCTGGAAAAGCTCAAAGGTTTCGGCCTCGATAGCGTTGTAACGACGCGGAAGTAAAATCGTATATTGTTGGCCCGTGTTAATTACCACGAATGGCTTTGCCCTGGAAAAACCATCCTCTCTCTGTTCTTTCCGCCTACTCTGTCCCTCTCTCCCCATTTCTCTCGGTCACCGGCGTCACGGGCCACTTTTTTCCCTGCTCCGCTCGCTCTACACCCTCTATAAATTTCAACCGGAGTATTTTCTCTTTACGTGTACCTGTTATTGAACGAGAGAACTGCCAATAACGCCGGATAACTGCGTCACGTTTCGCCGCGAACCCTACCCTCGCGCACAACCCCTCTTCGAGCTTCACCCTCGCCACTTTTCCATCCCCCTTTAGACCCGTTCCTCCTTCGCCGTGGCACCGCCATTCGCGCGTCCTTTCTTCCCTTGATATTTCTAATATCGCACGACATTGGCGCACATAAGTTACGCCTGGCTTTCGATATAGTGTTTCGTTTCTCCGCCGCAAACCTCCCGTGGAACTTTCCACCAGATTTTTTCTTCTTTTTTTTAATTCTTTTATTTTCTGTAGGGAATATTTTGCCTCTGCGGTAAAGATAAAAGGCGTCGGGAGTAATCTTATCGAAGGTTATTCGTAAAGGAACAGGGAGTTCTCTAACTTTATTCTTTTATCAATTAAGACAAGTATTCCAGGCAACGTTAAGCAAGCTGGATCATTCATGGACCTCGGTGAAGTAGTCCAGCGGGCTCTCCAAGCATTCCGGAAATAAACTGTCGCAGGAACTGAATGCCTGTCGGCCCATAATTTCAGCGGCACGATATACTCGATCAAAGTCAGTCCTGAAGGGCTCTGAAGTGGTCGACGGCCTGAAACGCGAACAAAATTAACCAGCTGCGCTGTGGAACTTAAATTTGTGTTAATAATGCCCAGTAATGGAAAATTCGAAGCGCAGAGAATCCCTGATGCACTCTCCGTGACGCTGCTCTCGTACAAATAATTTCTAAGTACGAATTCTCGCGAAAACGAAGTTAAGCTTCACCCTTCGTCAACCAACTTTGGAGTTCTCCAAAGTTCTACTTCTGCTGTGCAGTAATTATTCATTTATATATACAAATTCTTTAGTATAACAAAGGATAATTCACGGTAAAGTAATTTAACATTCTTCGACAATATATTATACATAAAATAATATAAACAGAAGAAGCACTTAAGCTGATTCTCGTTTTTCCCTTTTTCTATTCACCTCTATATTTTTATTTTATCTCGTTATTATTTCAGTCGTATACCGTTACATCATTCTTTGGCTGCGATAAAGACGAAATAGATAAATAAATATCAGATAATCGAGAAAAGCTACTTCGCCGGGAAAACACAATCAGCCTTGAAACCTCTTTCCACGATCCCCTATGAATCGATACTCACGTGAGGAGCAGATGAACGAACTGAGAGGCCAGGCCGTGAACAGCATTGAAAGGCGCCGAGGAAGCCTCGCAGATCGCTCTCAAAAGGCAGGCCTTGCCCGATCGCGAATCGCCAAGGACCGACTCGAGGATTTCGTAAATTTCCCATCTGGTAATGACGCGTGCCTCTCCTGCTGGCAGAAAGCAGTCGGTAAGAACAGGAATAATGGAGAAGAGGAACGATTAATGGAGCCGAAGAGAGAGAGAGAGAGAGAGAGAGAGTATCTTTGGGATAAAGAGTCGAAGGCATTGTGCTCGTAGACGGTGTTACGAGGCACGCAACAAAAGTAGTCTTGTTAATATGTAAAGGAAGAGGATCTGCTTCTTATCCCAGCGAGCTGAGCTGAGTTCTCTGGCTCTGTGAGCTAAGGGATAGTCGTACGGATTTGGAGAAATCAGTCTGTTACGGTGGGATCTTCTCTTTTCACGATACGTAAAATTTGCGAGAAGAAGAGTGGTCTGATTTGTGAAGTGCAGGGCGATATAAAAGCAATGTTACTAGAAAATTATAACTACACACTGTACCAACTTATTTTGATTCATTGAAAATACGAAAAAATAGCGTGGTACTAGTCTAATAAATTCCAATAGTTTCTTCTTCAAGCATCAAAATTTAAGAATGCGTTGCTTTTGCAACATCCTTTAGAATATATTAGTTTCCTTCATAAGTATAGAATCACTCTTCATCGTCTCTCTCTCTTCATTTTCTTCTTTAACCCTCCCGCCCCAAACGAGAAGCGCAGGAAATCGTATCGAAAGGAAAATTAACCGATGAAAGAAGCACGTGTTTTGCCAATGAAAAAATGCCGGAAGCGCATTGAGCCAAAAGGAAGAGAGGCTGCGTTTACCTTGCTGATCCGGTTTCGGTTCGTCATTCCTGTCCACCTCAACACCGGGGCTGATCGATCTGTCATAGCGAACGTATGAATCCGTCAAGTAGGAGGCGTTATAGGGCAGGACGTAATTAAATTTCATCACATATCCGATAATCAGGCTGACGTCGACTTCCATGGGTAAACCGAGGCCGAGGATTAACTGGAACGGTTTTCAAATACACGAAGATCTCATCGATCGTTTATAATAACCGCCAATCGAATCCCAACTGGCAGGCTCGCTCGTTCGCTTGGCTATGGCTCGTGACATTCGGCTGGACGAAATTAGATCGGAGAAATATAGGCGTACGCGAATTTCGGAATCTGGTGTAGATCGACAATTGCGGTGTTTCCGGGGACGTGTTTATCGAAACGGCTCAAGCACGAACGTGTCGACGCGCGAAATTCTGTCGCTAGAGCTAGAGTGTCGATGTTTTCCACTGATTCGGAGAGTACACGGATCGTTCGGAACATTGCGATTATCGCGAAGTTATGGTTATTAATCTAAACTTCAATTCTATGCTCGAATTATGGCCGATCGATACTGTACAACTGATGAAAACGATACAGCGAGGTTTTAATTTAAATAGGCACGATGAAAGCAAGAACTCTGAATTGACATGGTATGGTTCTGACGAGGTTCAATGTCTGAAGCATGCATGTTTTGGCAACGAATTGATTTCACTACCTCGACATATAATTTACACCGACTATAGACTCTGCGATTGCAGATAATTGTACCGTGATTGTGTACATGCAACACCTATCAAGCTATCACCGGAGAGAGAGAGTGTCTTTTGAAACATCGAGCAGCTCTGTCTCGATATTTCTCCCACTGTTTACACTTCCACCGTTTATCGCACCACCGAGTCTACCACTTAAACAATTAGCAATCGATACCTAATTAGAATCGCGAGTACAATTAAACGTATAGATTGACTGAAGCAAAGATTCGAGCATCGATACAATTACTCTTTGATATGTGTGTACCTGTAGTTTAGTCGGCGACACGACTCCGGGCTTTGGAAACACCAAATACCTCTTATCTCTTTCGAAACTCGAACCAAAATGGTAACACGCGAGCAGAAGAGAAAGGACGAAGAAACGCCGCATGTTGACCGTTCGAGAAGACAGGAGGAAGTGTTTCTGAAACTTTTGGAAGGTCGATGATCGGGCAGCTAGGTAGCGATAGCTCGTTAATAGACGCAATTAGTTCGTTATCGCGAATTAAGCGAATAATGAACCGGCTTCGATCGCGGTTAACAGCCAAGGCGCGCTAGATGGACAGGTTGCATTGAAACTGCACCGGTTGCATGCTGTACCCGATGAAATTAATGCACTGATCAGTTTCCATTGATGGAATTACGATTCCTCTGTTCTCTGGATTGCGAAACTTTAGGCCATGACTGCAATTAACGTGGATGACCATCGTTAATAAACCGAGAGAAAGACAGTCTTTTTTTTATTCGAGAAATAAATAATAATAGAATATTATTAAATGTGAAATGAAAATTTAATTCGAATTAAAATCAATTCATCAGGTACGAAACAGAGATTAATTTAAGTCGATTCAAAGGAGTAAAATCTAGGATTATCATTGGTTCGCTTTAACTCGCGAATATTCCACCTCTTTTCGACTCCATCTTCTCAATCGTATCATCGCGTTCACACGACATTTGCATTATTTTCGTATTACGGTCGGTCTTGCTCACGCCGGACGCTCCGGCGCGATCATAAATCTTCTTAACAACGGGCCGCAGAGACGCTGGAGTGGAATATATTCTCCTTGAAGCAGAGCACCCTGGGGATTGATTCGAACCAGGCACCGATATCGCTGAGAATTGCCGCGAATATAAACGAGCCCGATGGATGAGAACTGCCAGGCTAATGAGAGAAAAACGCGGTTATGAAAGGTGATTATCGAGAGAATCGAGGGAATCGAAGCCCTCTCTCTTTATAGTTGTCCTTGACACTCGTTTTACGTCTGAATCAGGAACGGCTGATTCCGAGCAGCTTGAAGATATCGGTGAGAGTCTTACTAACCGAAGGAAAAAGGTACCGAGAAGAAAGAATCGGATTTACGAATCAAATCAGTCACGTAAATCGTTCTATGCGTTACCAAGGCCTCTCTGAATAGCTGACGCTGATCATTCGACACAAAGGAGATAAAAATTGTTTGTTTGGGAGTCGAACGAATCTCGTTTCTCGATGGAACCATAGAATTTCGTTTCCGGGGATAGATAAAAACATCGGTAGGCCCTTTTCATAGGTTGAACACATTTCGTCGGTCGGTAACTGCGGTTCGTGCATCTTTCTACAGCCCGATGATCCCTTTCATGGGTCCAGACTGCGATGCCAGTTTATTTCGGCGACAATTTATTCCCATCTGGATAGGAAACCCGAAAAATAGTGGCTCACTTTTATCTCTTTCTTCCTCTCTTCCTCACAGGAAATAGTTATTCTCCGTTGAATCCTGTAACGACACGTAGAAGGCGCGAAATTGTGTGTTCCACTGATCCGTGAACGAGCTTAAACCGCTCGAATTGAAACGATAAATTCGCGCAACACGCTACAACCTCGAGATACCGTAATCGCCGTTCTCGAAAACACTCGGCTCGCACCGTTACTTCCAATCGCGAATAGTTATCGCATTCTGTGTACCGAGTTATTTCAATTACTGTCCACCATTTCTGCCTTCGCACTTTTTTTCCCGAGGAACGTTTAAATATTCGGTGCTAATAAAAATTCTTCGAGCGTCGTCGAAAAAAATTATATACTGGATGTTTTAGAATCGATCGACCAAGAAGCGACAAGAGACATCGAAGAAAATCTTTCATCTATCACCTTCGTTATTCGGCGCGCAAAAAGCAAGCCCGCACAGCTATTTCATTGTGCTTCGCGTTATTCCTGTTTAGAACGCGTGTACGGATCGTAATTTCGACGCGCCTTTGAACAGATTTTCCGTGGTCTCTGAGAACCAGCCGAGGGAACGTTATATCTCTATCATTAAAATTAGAATAGTCGGTGCTCAGAGGAAATTACAGACCGGCGGAACTTCGTACATACGCGTGGAAACCCGACGAAAATCTAACGACCTGTCTGGACGCGAAACACGGTCCCGTGGATTCGTCGAAAAATTTCTTTGGTCAGATTTGTCGCTTAGAAATTACCCACTTTTTTCGTCTTTTTCGAGTTAAACTAATAACACAAAGGTTTCGTAATTGTTATGTGTAAGCTACAAATTTTTTACCCGATAAGAATTTCAAAATCAATGGAAACATAATCGATCGGTTCTTAAAACGATAGATGAAGCAAATTGATATTTTGCGCTATCGACTTTTGTAAACTTTCCTTGAATAAAAGAGGCTTTTATCGCGAAAACTTCACGAACGGCGTATTAGGTTCTCCAAGTTGGAATCCTCCATATTTAAACGATTTAAAGTTTTCCTCGGTCATGAATGGATGAATAGAAAATAGCTTGGATATTCATGGAGATTCTTAATCCAAAACCAAGAAACATGGAAAGAGGGAGCGAATAATGTCTCGGAGACACGAAGACCTAATAAATCGCTGTTGAAATTCATCGACACGCAAGCAGCATCAAATTCGATTATTCTCGGTAAAGAAGAAAAGAGAACGGATATTAATTCATGGGAATTTTTCGCGTGAATTATGTAGATCCAGTTTTATCGCTCGTTTGGATATCAGGCATCTTTAGAACGCATTGAATGATGCAAAAGATTTAACGAGTTGCCTTGGAATTTGAAAAATTGTGGAGTACATTGTTTTTTTTTAACTTTAATTCGATTCGTCCTGTCAAACACAAGATATTTTATAGATCCTTTTGTATCAATCCAAAGTGCAAAGAAAAAAGTTATTCACGTAACGTCGAGTAAAAGATTTTTCAAAGGGAAACGAAAAAACGCAGAGCGATTTTTCCACGCGAATTTCTCTACTTGGCCACGCACCGATACAAACTCTGTTCGCATATTACAATTTATAATCGCACTTAGAGATCGAAAACGGATTATTTTTTATTTCTGTGACGATCCATTATTCGTGAATTTGCGGCCCTAACGAAGGGTTTCACGGAACGATTTCGAGTAGAAGTTCCTTCGAATTTCGAATTCCTCGAGACTCGTTTCCAAGTGCTAAGAAACTAGCGAACCTCTTTCGCTTCAAAGGCTCCACTCAAAGAAATCAGTCTTTAATCGTGACCCATTAGGAACAGAGAATCTCGACAATTTGTCTCGATAATAAACTTATTATTTTCAAGCGGTGAGCGACAGGATCTATAAAGGAAATTTTGTAGCTACAATGGAAGGTTCCTGTGAACTATAGGCAGCACGGAAACGATGAAACAGTTACTGAACGATGGAACTTGGTGGTGGAAAAAAGAAGAGCAGCGCGACACGACGACGCTATGTCCCCGTAAAAAAGTAAGAGACACATCTGTGGTGAATAGGCACTTCGTCCTGGGGAGGAAAAATCGTCTCCAACCTGTTTATGAAAACGGAAATGTGTCGCTATATGTTATGTACAAGCTGTCGATGCACGAGGGATAAACGCTTCTGGAAGGAAACAAAGAAAATGGTGATGCGAAAGGGTCGTGGAGAGGGTCGTATTTTTTTTGTCGATGATCAAAAAACAAAAATTCCATCCGAAAGCAAGAATAAAAGTATCCGAGACAGTAAACCAAGAAACTAATTTATGAACTTCCAACTATTTTTTCTGTCCAGTTGTAACAAGGACGAATGTTAATTGGCCTTTCTGGCCACTGACACATAAACCCCTGAACGAACGCATTTTTCATCCCTTTAGTTCGATGCCCCGGTTTAACTCGTCACAGCTTCTTCTTCTTCTAGGTGTATTCACGTTTGTTGCAGTTTATTATCGTATTGCGGTGCTTAAGCGAACGCGCACTCGTTGGTAGAGAACGGCTCGTTGCCGGCGAGCGGTGTGTGTATTGATGTAAACGAGAAAGGGAATTAAAAACGGGGAATAATCCCGGCAAAGTGGGCTCATTTATGTATGCATGGTTAAACCCCGACAGCATTTCCACCCGGCGTAGTCCTCTTCTTTTTTTTTTTTTTTTTTTTTTTTTTTTTTTTTCGTCCGCCTCGCCAACGCTAAAATCGGTGAAGTTTTTTAATCACCACCACCACCACCACGAGCTTCCACGATGTCTGACGTGCCGCGCGTGGAGAATTGTAATTGCATTTCAAAACCGCGCCACTGCCGCTTTCGTGGCTGGTAACGCGTGGAAAGTTTTTGGCTGACTTTGGGAACCTTGATGCCAGAACAATCACGGAAAATATCCCCGGCGATGAGTCGACGAGAATTAAATTCCATCGTGAAATTTACTCGAGAACGATGCTAATAAAACTTCGCTCCCTGCGGTGATCCTAGTTCTTATCTGATAATCATTTTTCCGAAATATCTAACTATTGGAAATTAAACTTCTACGTTTCCCCTTCTTATATCGTTCTCCTTCCATTTTAGCAACTTCGCGCCTAATTATCGTTAAACACGCAACAAAGAAACCGGTTCCAGAGTGGAAAATGAGCTCGAGGAAGTCTCAGAGCTTCAGAATCGCGTCTCCTTTTCAAGTCTACGGTCACCTGTCTCGAGGTTCAGGGATGTTGAGCTGTCAGGAAGAATTTCTGTACGTTCAATAATTAAACGTAAACTGATTATCGCTCGTTAACGGATTCAACGGGGCAAGTTCACGCGTTAAAAGTTCCTAAAGAGAATTAAGCAATCTTTACCAGCTTCCGACTTCGCTCGATGAATTTTCATCTGGCCGACGAAAGAAGCTTTAATTTCCTTGGGCGCTTGTTAATTTGTGATGTTAATTAAGCCTCATCCAGTTCATACTTGCCGCAATATATCGTGGAAACATTAAAGGCCAGACTGAAGCAATTTGCATACACCTTTCAGTTTCCATTTCTACTCCTATTACAGGTTCCGCGGGAATTTTTACGCCCCCTTGAAATTCTTTTACGAGAAACGTGCACGGTTTACCGATCCGAACCCGTCTTCCTTTACAGCCTCTTGACGCTCAATCTGGCGCTAATATTTCATCCGACTATCTCGAAATCTCGAAATTCGGAATTCGCGAAGATCCTCCACCGACCTATCCGGTCCCTGACGTTTCCAGAAGAAAGTACGGCAGGTGTAAGTGTCACAGAAACAACGGACGAGAATAAATAGTAATTAACGTTGAAGAAGTATCGAATTAAAAGTGATAAACGTGTGCTTGTTAAAGTTATTCGTTGCTTTGGCGATACCACTCGAAGATCCTTACAAATCGATCTCCATAGCCGATTTTTTCGAAGCCACGTACAATCTACCAACGAATGCGAGCGATGAACATCTGTGGCTGGGTACCGAAGAACGAAGAAAAAGAAGAAGCTTGGACAGGGCTACGCTTTATCAAGTTGTAGAGAACAAGTTCGTTAAGTATGTTCAGAATTGATTATACTTGAAGCTGTTACAGTTTTGATTGATGGTGTGGTAGAACAGTTGATGAAACAGGGGATGTGAAACTTGTGGAAAAGCGTAGATGGAAATATAGATGCACGGATGCTGACCCAGAAGTCATACTAGGTCAGCCACGGACGGTCTTACTTTATTTTTCACTTTGCTTCCTTGACTTTCTGCACAGCTACGGATATCAGGGTCACGAATGCCTGCTGAGAGCCATTTGCGAAACTTCGGAGCATTCTCTGAGACATAACGGACTCATCGGTGACATTCTGCACGTGATCTTCACGTAAGTTCCTTCGTTAACTTTTACATTACCCTAAAACCCTCGTCTGATAATCGTCCCTCTAAATTGCTTCCATTCCTTCTCTCTAACGTGCCCTTTAACTTGCCGAGATTCCTTTAAGCTCGCCGTTCATTGAGCTAAGTTCATTTTCATACTTGGATAATTTCATCATTGCCTTCCTGCCTATTATACGGCAACTCGATGATAAACAGTTAAACGATCGAGACGATAACTAAACTAATGCTAAATAATCTCCATAGACATTCTTTTTCAAATAAAATAAAACTGAAAAAGAAATTTTCTACAGCTCCTACCATATTATCCCGAAACCGAAATTAACGCGGGCTCTTCTCCTTCAAAAGGAGCGTTTAGATCATTTTCAAGTCGCGAATCCAACCAGGCAAGATCGAAAAAGTCGCTATCCACAGTTCCCGCTGGAAGACCGAGCTCGGAGCGAGCGGGGCCATTGTTCGCGCGGAGCATAATGCGCTAAAGGATTCAGCTGGAAATTTCGTCGGCGCGACCTCCTTTCGCGCAGCGAAAAAAAAAAAAAAAAAAAAAAAA
>SMSQ01018559.1:1027238-1047586 GCA_019453375.1 Ctenoplectra terminalis | reverse complement strand
GAAAAAAAAAAAAAAAAAAAAAAAAAAGAGCCAGGCCTTTTTTCGGCCAGTCCAAGGCGGCGTAAATTGGAGTAGATACACAGACCGTGTAGAAAAGCAAATTTGGTTTAGCTTTCTCGCTTCTCACTGGCATTTCAGCTCCTTCCTCGTTCCTGTGCGCGCGTATACACGCTCGACCAGGCCTTTGTGTGTACGTGACGCTGCACGCGAACTAGTGGGTGGATAAACTCTCGAGCCAGGGACGTATGAATAAAAAAGAGGGCCCGCAGGCGGCCGTGACGCCGCATTGTCGTCGTCCTCGCTCGTCGACGACATCCTCGTCGTCGTGAAAATTCCACGCGGTTTACCCTACCCACCGACGAGAAAATGGACTGGCTTGGAACCAAGAAAATGGCGTATCAGATATACCGTGTGTCGCCGCCATTATTCTGCTATTATTCCCCTCTTACGACTTAACCGATTAAACCTGAAGAATTATCATTTATATTGTTCCAACGAGGTTGAATCGTTGCGGTGAGTCTGTTAGGGGTCTCGCTGTTTTAGACAGGTTCCGTGAAATCTGGGTCAGCATTGACACGGGTATTGAAGCTTTTGAGCTGTTTAAATTTGCGGCTTCTAATTTGACAGGCTTCCGAAGCCCTGTAGAGCCTCCACTTACATCGACTTTTTGGAAGTCTGTGTTTCTTCCAGGAAAATTGAGGTTGATATTGTCAATAGTGTTTCCCACTTTATAGACTATTTAGAGTTTGGTACTTTTGGTACAGGGACAAGCTTTACGATCTGAACTTGAGAAATTCTTCTAGAGCATAGAACGTTTCTACGTTTTCAATTGCATCGCGATACCTTTGAACTTTTCTCTAACGAAAACAAACTGGCAGTGATTCATGGAACAGAGATGGGTATTTCAACCGAGCATTTGCTCTGAAAAGCGTAAAAGGCGGAGTGGAAAAAGTACAGAGGGTGTTCGCGGAGTGAATAAAAATTGCAAATGAGCTTTGTTTTCCCGTTGAAGTTGATATCGCATTGGTGGAAGCGCTGTCGTCGTTCTTGAGCATAAATTCGCGCGGTCTCACGGGTAATTTGAGGGAATGAAACCTGCTAAGAAGGTATGAAAAAATCATAGGACCGGCTTATTTGCCTTCTAGTTGAGAACCAAGCTTTATTAAATCCACTTCAATTCTCGTTACTCCCTAATAAAGACGACGAATAAATCCTACCGGTGTAATACAAATCGACGTTCAAAGAATAATGGAGAAATTTCAAGAAATGCATCGATAAGTTTGCTATTTCTAAGAAAGAACTTCTGTTTCAAGCTCCAAGATTCGTAGGACAATGAATATAAGAAACTTCTGTTTTCCTATTCCTTTCTTGCCGAAAGAAAAGACCGAAACTCCGAGATTGTATCGAATCTTTTAAGTTTTCCTTTGAGCAAACGTCTACGATTTTCTTTTTTTTTTTTCTGCTTATATCGAGAAAATTCTATGCATTTTGCAATAAATTCCAGAGAAGCGATGAATTTTAAAGAGGCCATAAACGAGTATTTGTTAAGCTGTTGCGTTTCGCTTTGATAACGAAATTATATTGTTTTTCACCTCGTATCTCTGTGTCGCGGAGCTTGGAATAAAGCAGAGAGGGAGAGAAAGCAACGAAACGCGCTTCTCTTATCTCTCGAGTCTTCCCGATTCGAAATAAGAGGGAACAAGAGTCGAAATAAAATCGCAATGAAAGTGTCCCGTTCGTTCTTGGCGAGTTTTTACGAGCGCGTGAGATATGCAAGACATATTGTCATGTTCGCTGGTACAGTTTCGCATAATCATCTCTCTGCTAGAACAGGGAAATGGTCAAGTAGTAATAAAAAGGGAGAGACACGGGAAAATTTCGTTTATTCCCGTCCAATTTTTCCACGGGCTCACGGCGAATCCTCCTTTTAACAAAAACTACTCAACCCTGGAAAGATTTTCAACTCCCGGAGCTGACCTAGAAAACTGTAAATTCAATTTTCGAAAATCTTAGTAAGCTCGGTACAGTGTGGCTCAATGACGACAAAGTATTCTGAGGTTCTTTGAAGACCAACAGAAGTATAAAGTCGGTAATAGATTCAGACGCTTCTAGTCAACCCCTTTGACGAATTCTTCGATACAACCATAACCGATTCTTACTTCCTCCTTTTCTACCATTTATTCCAAGCTACCGAGGAAAACTTTCGCGAGATAATGCAAATAACGATCCCTTGAATATCATTCCTTTCGTTTCCTTTACGCCAGACGACGCAGAGCTCTTCTCTGGCCTGTTCAATTCGCCGAACACTTGGCCGGCATTAAATTGGCCGGAAGAAAGAATCGCATACTACCGACGATTTAATGGTCGTCCGTTAACGAGTCGTCTAACATTACGCAGGGGCTCGTTACAGCTCCGTATCAAGGCACGGATAGAAAAGAAAGAAAAAACTCCTTATTATCGTCCAGACGTATGTACTGTCTACGTTGTTGTTTTCAGACCGACAAGCTCGCGACACGAACTACTGCCGCAGGACATTCTTCAGGCTGAAGTGGTCGGACGTAATGGAAGCTGCTTCAAGTACCGACCGCAATGCCCCGTGGGACTCTTCGACTTGATTGGAGTCCTCGGTTGAGCCTTGAAAAATCACCGCGGTGCATCACAGTTGCATTCAGATCGGGTAAACAGTTCGATTTTATGCTCGTACTTTCCCAACCAGTCTCGTTTCAACGCTTCAATCGGAAGGAATAACGTGCACTTGACGGATCGATCGTTTCGAGTACTGTCTTTCTCCAGTGAAGACTTTGTTTTTGCAGCATTGAGGTCTGAGAATCTGACTTTAGACTTTTAACCCTTTCGTTACCGAAGATATCGTAGTCACACATTCGATCATGACCGTCCAAAAACCTTGGTTGGCCACAGTGCACTCTTCTTTCCCATTCTGACCTCGAGCACTCGGTTCAAGCACCCTTTTCTCGCATTTCTACCACCCGAAACTCCGTCGCTCGCTATAAACATTCGTACAAAATTACTGTTCTCACAGTGTCGACGGTCAGCTCCGCCTTAGCGAAAGGGTTAAACGAAGAAGTAAATCTCAGAGGATTTCTACGTCTATCAAATTCGCTCTTCGTAATTCACAGAGCTATAAATTCCTGAGGTTTCGTGCCGAGTTCGCCTTCCTGCGTGTAAGATTGTTTAATTACAACACCGGAAACAATGGACGAAAGAAATAGCTATCGTGCAGGCACGCGGTGCTGTCGCAACAATACGAGGGTCTAAATGCCTCTCGACTAACACTATCACGGATAGACGGATAGATGGCCACAGTTTATTGTCCCCGAACAGGGACGAAGGTACGAGAAAAAGACGTGGCGTTATTGAATTATCTTCTTGGAACCTGTTTATACATCTGCACGTAATTGCTCGACAATCGTAAATCTCAGGCGTGCTGGAAGAAGGATCGTCATTTTTCTAAGAGTCTCTCGAGAAATTCAGCAAACGTTTCGAGTAGAGTCTCTTTCTTAGCTTTTATATCGGTATAAACAAGAATTCTTTGTAACTAATGCAACACCTTTAACGAAAGAACAGAATCTACAGCGAAGGTTTGAAAAAAGTTCGAGTCAACCTAACTTCATACCAGAAGTTCGTAAAGCCAGCTGAATTTTACAGCTGCTATGGACGTGAAGTCCGCGAGAATTTCGACACCGACGGAAGTAAAGTCGGATATTTTACAACAGTAACTTCTAGAAAACTTTCGCCAAGTTTCATTAGAGATTCAAAAGCGAAAATGCTTAAGCGTATGTAAACGCGAGTTTCGACACTCCATTTTGATCGTTGGATCGCACACCGGTTGCTAATTTGTTATCGTGAGAATATTTTTACCTATTGATCACCGGAAAATCGTTTGTACTTGTACAATATCGTAATATTCATTGACACGTATGAATCGTACGCTAAGAATGATGATTTATTCGGTTCTGTTTATCACACGGTGCAATTACTGTAAAATATAGCAATATTTCAGGGACCTGTGAATTTAACTCGTAGCCCATAAATGTAACTTCATCCGGCAAAATCAGGATCACAGATCCCGTAATCTGGGAAACCGGAATTTCCATTGGCCAGAAATTCTATGCTACAAGCTGGACAGGACATTGATCGCATCAATGGGTTCCCCTCACCGTCTCATTGCCAGTTATTATGCTCAAAGCTCGCACACGTGACTGTAATCTGATTAGAAACTTAACAATATCACACTCGGTTTTGTTATGAAATTCTAATTATGTACTATTCTTCGAATGCACTGCGTTAAATACACCACGTTGGTCTAAATTTCTCCATTTGGGTAATTAAAATGTATCTTGAAAACTGGTTCCAAAAAGAGTTAAGCAAAAGGCTGAATAAACAACAAGGAGTCACTTGTTCCTCAAGATTAGAATATTATTCGCATCCACAAATTCCTTGCGGATTTTTTAAAAGTGTAAATAGAGAAGAATGTAAATTAAAAAATCGCTTCGCATATCCTCTTGCTGTATTACGTTGTTACACACGCTTTCAATAAAAATTGATATCCACGATTGTTTTCTCAAAGTATAATGAATAAACTAAGAACGATATCGTATTCTTTAAAGTGTTTTTCCAGGTATCGTCGACGCGTTGAACGTTCACGAGTCAAGTCCTGATTAATCAGTTAGTTGGCATGCAGCAACTCCACGATGGTTCAAACTCGAACAGCTAATGAATTCCGAAAGTGGTCCGTTAATCGATTTCCTTTACACACTATCCTCCTATGGTGTACATTATACATAGTGATCAGCCCTGGACAAGATTCCGTGACGCTGCTTGAATTTACGACTAGTCGAAACTTTCCCTCCGGTCTCTGTTGCTTGCGAGAATTATCGCGAGACCTTTCCATGGATTATCAAACAACTATGGACGATACGGTCTTTGGAAAATTCAAACGTTTTTAGACTAAGATCCGTAAATCCTTTGGCAATTTAATAGTTTAACGTTACAAAAGAAACTTTCCCTTATGTTCCCTTACTTGTAACAAAAAAAAATAAAACTTGTTGTTCCAGTCACTGTAATCAATCTAACCATAGTACGAATCATCTGTTATCGAATTCTTTCCGGTAAACGATGACGAGACAAATCGTTGATCCACAAAATTATGAGTTTTTCACGGTATGCTGCGTTACGTGCACGGTTTTCTTGTTTGTCTAGCAGATAGACACGCGTTACACGCTTCCGTTGCTCGCCAGGGAAAAGAAAAAGGGTAAAGTGACGAACGACGGAGAAATTGGATTGAGTTTACCGGGTAGGATGGGCTGACGTTAGCTATTTGCTACGGACGGACTCAGTTAAGAAGCTTTAGGGCGATGCATGTACGTCTTCTCGTATGAAACAAAGGGTCGCAGACTGAGCTGAGGATCGAATTACCCGGAGTAGGAATGGGATCATCGTAAATCGACGATTATTCGTGGGGCGTGAATCGTTTGAGGGTGAAAAAATGACAGTGGAAATAAAACTCCCTTCTGCGTTGTTGATTTCTGATCGGCAAGGTGAGGTACACCGCTAAAACGTTCAGATACAGCGTACAAATGGTTCTGTCGATAAGAGGACAACCACAAACTCGTGCACACATGTAGACAACACTACTGTCCCAGCAGGTGCATAGTATCTAATTAATCGCCTGGTCCAAGGCTGTTCCCCTGGTGCAATTCATCTTATCAGTCGCGAAGATTGATTATCGTTACACTTCCCAATTTCGTTTCATGGAATTCAGTCCCCGAACAAGCTTTCCTCGCCAAGATCAAGCATCCGGCTGATCTCTACCTGCTCTGCTACGTTTAAAATTTTGCAAGAAGTTCGGTTCTCGCGTAACTTTTGTTGCAAAATTATTCGTCAAAAGAGCGACAGGTAAGTTGTAAATAAATTTTCAGTTAAACATTTGGGCAAGTTATTTGCAGCAAAGTGTGGTTAGAGACTGGTGCTCTTTGATGTATCTGTAAGCCTGAACACGGCAAAGGAAGAACTCGAAGAGTGTCTTGAGAACTTTTCCGAGAACCTTTTTATTTCGATCGACCTTTGACTCGTGAGCTTTCCTCTAACGCAGCCAACATAGATTTTCTTTTAAAGGATTCCTGTACGTTACTCCCTCGCATCCTTTTTCCGTGCATCGTGTCCCGTTATTACAGCGTATTCGCCATGCACAGTGTTTCACGTGATCCAAAGGTTTCCGTTAACCATCCTTTCATTAAATATTTCTAGTTTGATAAAAGAAGATTCGAGAAAGAATTTGTAACGCGTAAATGGAAGACCAGCATCGGGAAGGAACGCGAAGAGCGTTCCAACAAATTCTTGACCAACAACAACCACTTTGTTTGCAATATCTTCCTCCGTGGATAGCGTTTATTAGGGAAGGAATGCGCTTCATTCGCAGCAATGCTTTCTTCTAAAGAACTCCTTCTCTCGTAGATTTTAATAAAAAGAGACGAAGAAAAGAAGAGAAAAAAGAAAGAACAGGATAAGAAATCACGTGGAACGATAAATCTGAAAGTTCGCCAGCCCGTTTCCCGCAGGCTTCTTCTCGCGAAAGAAAGAAAAATGTTCGATGAATTCCACGGCTTTTTCGCGAACTTTACTGTCTTTTCGAACTTCTCCAACGAATTTTCAGAATACAAATTTCCACCCACGGTTTTCTCATTTAAAAATAGTCGTCAATGTCGAAATCAGTTTGTTCCCCCGCTAGGTTTACGAGAACTCGATCGCCCTATACGACGGACAGCTCTTGCACACTCCGTCGTGGTTCGAAGGCTGATTTTTGCCGATCGATCACCAGGGGAAGTTCGTTAACCGACGATTACAATATTTATACGGGCGAATTGAATCCCCTCTCGACAGCCAGCATTAATTACTTTCCGCGAATTTCCCCGAATAATCCAGCCCAGTAATAGCTTCCATTGATTCGCCTCTCGACGACTCCGAGCCGCGCTGAAATTTGCATATCGACTAGAGAAATTCGCATGCACGCCTCCGAATCTACCAACTCGCGAGCTAAGGATTCATCGCCACTGGCTGGATTATCGCGAAATCTCGGAGTTCTAAGGTCGCGAAAGCTCGTGTCGAGTACAGATGAACGAACAGATATTGCGGTTTCTCGCGGTTCAGGATAAATTAAAAAAGCACCGAGATAAATCGAACCTGAGATGTAAGGTAGATTCGCGCGTAGTTTGACTACGACTCGGTTAGGTTCCTGATTAAAACATTCATTTACATGAAATTTACAGCTGTTGAACTTGGATTACATTTCGTGTTGGAATGAGATTAGAATCGAGTCATCTGTGCCTATTCTTTTAGTTAAAAGAATATCTCATCAAACAGACAGACGAGAATCAAAATCGTATCAAAGCGACTTCACATAAGTCAGTAAAAACCAGACTCGTCGGCAAACGTAGAGGTCACAAAGGAGTTGGCAAAGTTCGTTTTGAAATGTAATCAACGCGAAACCAAGAACAAACCCAGATATCGGGCCCGGTGAAGGTCGCGAGTTTCAACTTCAAAGAGTTACGCGACATCGGAGACACGAGCCAACCGCTAAGCTGGCGGCCGTGTGTTCCGCAACGATGAAGCAATCTGATAGGATTCAAGTTCGGGCCGGACTGAAAATAAAGCCGCCGCGGCCACGATTAAACCCTCTTGGTACGTTGATTACCAAACCGGACAGTTCTGGGAGGGCAGTGGTTGGCCGGCGTTTCCGCCCGGAGAGAAACGAAAATCGATGCCAGACCCTGTCAGTCTTCCCCTTTGGAGCCTTGATTTTTCCGCCCCAATGGCCAACCACCGATATACAGCCAATCTTTTATTTAAAACTCAACTCGTAACCATGTCGTTATCAACTGTTCTAATAGCGGCAATTAACCCCCTGTGACCGAATTTTGCTAATAAAATTTGCTCGCTCCTAACTTTTTGTATGGATCAGAGCATGTCGTTTACCAAAGAAGAATAATCGCGAGCAAAAACACGAATGAGGTGGCCGTAACAGCGGGAAGAACTAGGATGTTACAAAAAGGAATCGAGAAGGTGGATGAAAAATATAAAGCGAACGATAATGGTGTGGTCGAGGAAGGAGAGGCAGGGCTGAGCATAATCAAAGAAGAAAGAGAAGACAAAAAGGGATGGAGGGGAGAAGGTGACGTCCGCGGAAACGATATTTCAATCTTCATCCCCTGGGCCGTTGAGTTTTTTCGCAGTTCACAGGGTAATCCGCATATCGCGACGAACAGCGGATAGATTTCGTTTTGGGATGAACCGCCGGAGAGAGTTGGCGCGGCGATGAAAGAAGAGAGAGAGAACAAAGACCCAGGGAGTGGATGGGGTTGATTGTAGCCGGTCGAGCAGACCAGAGAGAAATTGCATTTCCCACCGCATATATCTACGAGCCTTGCGTCATTTCGTTTAAACAAACCGCGTCCATCCACCGCTACCAACGACCATCCTTTTCATCCCGGTCTCGTCTTTTTGCTACCCACCACCGCCCTCGCTGTTCTAGGAAACCGCGAAACTTTCATTTGCTAGAACCGTACGTCCTGCGATGGACACTTTGATTACGATTCCGCAAATAATTGTGACCGGCGAAAAGTCGACTAGACAACCAACTCTTTCGGGCCATCCAAATGATATCATGATCTCGTCTACAGATTTTACTCGTTTATTCTAACGAGCAAGGCGATTTTGGTTGATTTAGTTAAAAAAGGGTGGAATTTGCAAACTTTCTGGATAATGTAGAGACTTTTAGGGCGTGGCACTAATATTTTAAGCAGTTTATAGAAGAAAGAGTATAAAAATGAGAATGGAAATCGATCAATTAATAACTTCTGCGATTGCATCATAGAAACTTCCAAGCAATTCGAACATAGTTCTTCGATATTTCCCAACCTTCGAAAACGAACGTCGCCACGCATTCTCGCGTAACCATCCGAAAAACTAATTGCATTCCAATGTAGCTGGTTTTCCCTCCAAGCTAACTAACGCGCAATCATCGACGCCAGCGCGAAGCTTTTGTCATCCGCCAACTTTGCAGATTGTAATTTTGCCGTAGATTAACTTTCCCAGATCGCGATCAACTTCCTTTTTCCTGGGAAACTTTTACCCCAATCATTGGCACGGAACTTGCTCGAAATGAGACGGACATTACCTTTTACCGAATACTTTCGTTCCTCGTCTCCTCTTCGAAATTAAAATTAGAATTATCTGACGGATTTTTTTTATCTTCTCCTATTCTTACATAATTTCCGATCTAGTCTCGCCAATATTTAAACGTTAATATTCAATATTTAAACGCACGCGACACTTCGCGTTCTATAAAAGAAACCTCTTTGAAATTAAACTTTTTCGATGAGAATTAACCAAGCCAAAAATCCTACCAATATATGGACGATGAAACTTTGAGAGAAATCTCGCTAATGTCAAAAATACACCGACGAACGGCCACTAAATTACGTTCAACAAAAAATAAAAAGCGGGGTGAAAAAAGAAGCGACTACGATAAAAGCAGCGCGTCGACCTTTAACCCGATAACTGGAGCTAGCATCGGCGGGAACGAGAATAATTATCACGAGCAATCGATCACAGTGGGACGGAGTATCGGATTAAAACGCTATTAACGACTGCAACTGGTCGGATGCGATCGGTCCGTTCGGTTTACGAACGTACTCTCTTTCCGGATTGTCGTATATATCGTCGAATCGATTATTTCGAAGATCCATCCCCTCGCGAAACATCCTGCGGCTTCGTGGAACACCAGATTGGGGGCTGATTCGTAGAAGGAAGAAACGATTTTTCGAGTTTCCCGTTGGCCGAGCAATATCATCTTGCCAGCGGTTGCGTATTTCAGAGGCTGTGTCCAATTTCCGCTTACACGGCCAGTTACAAAACTAATTTCACCGTGAATTTATAATACCCGCCTTCTGTCATGCCGCCAATCAAACAACTTTGAATTCAGAAACCGTAACTACGTTTTTCTTCCCTCCCTCTGATCCACCCTTCGTGTAATTGTTCGTAAATTGAATGTCGATCTTCGCGAAACGATTTACGCGATGTTTGTAAAAAAAAAAATTGTTTGAGAGGAGTTCTTAAGTGGATGGAGGAAACAGATTTAAATAACTTTATGTTTGCAGGAGCGGCTATTTTGAGTAGGTATCTAGAACGCATTAACATCAACAATTCCAAGCACGTGGTCCATTGAATTAACCTCGTCAGCCCTTAATCTGATCTATATCTCCCTGGAGACTTCTCTCTTACAATTAGAAAGGGGAATCGATCGCTAAATCCATCATCTTGTAATCGACAAATCTCATTAATTATCTTGTATCACCTCGACGTCGTATCTCACAAGAACATTTATACACGCTTTCCTAGATTCTCGTTTAATATTCCTATTCTTATGGATGAACCATGAAATTACGATTCGAAGGGAGACGATCGAGAAAATTCCTTCGATTCTCGATCCTTCTGAAATTTTCAATTCACAAAACAACCCTTACGCAGCGGAATCGCGTCAGAAACGATTTCTCAAGCGTCTCAGGCAAACAACCGGCGGATTGCGTATTTCAGGATTCACCCTCCATTTCCGGCGACGGCTTCAATCCCATATTTTCCAGAATAACTCTCCCCACTTCTCTCCAAAAGCTTTCTTATCGGACCAGCCACCCCTTTCACATCCGTGGCCCGTTTAACACGTCCAGTCCCAGACGCACACTTTACAAAATTAGCTTTGTCAGCCCTTAACCAGGTATGTACAGCCGTGTTGAAGGCTCCAGATGGCGAAGATACAAGTGGAGCCCAGTTTCAACCCCCTTTAACTGGCCAACCAGAATTGAGATCGAGTCCAGTCGACGAGTTTCCTCGCCATCGGACCGACACCCCTTTTTTACTCGCTTCCTTAACACGTTGTTATCCAGACGTATTTTTTGTTGCGTTTTTTTGGGGGCACGGAAAAGGTTGCGATCAAGTTTGAAGAAGGGTGAATTAAGCGCAGTGTGTGCCAGGGTAAAGATGAAAGGTTCTTCAAGATATTTTTATCGAAAAATAAACAAGGTTTGGATATTTGTTTATAAATCATTAATTATCCAAGGTTTAAAATTAAACCGATTTTAAACAATCATGTATTTGTCAAGATTTAACAAGCTGCTGAATTAACAAACTACTTGTTGAGTGCAACCCACCGATACAGAGAAATTACCATAAAGGATTACGCGCCTATTATTCACAAGTATGTAATTGAATTTGTAATTAAAGCGTTGACTGAATTATCGAACGAAATAACAAGAACACAAGTGTCAGGTGTTTCCAATCGATTCTCATACATCGCAAAGTGATCCCAACGAAAACATAGTCGATAGTGATTTATCAACGGAAGAAGAAGTAACGAGAGCAGTCTTTATGATTCGTAAAAAAACAATTTCCAATTAAACCATTATGATTGTTAATAAAAAATTACTGAAACCGGTGAACGATTAAACATCGAACAATCGTTTCAAGTACAGACATAGTCAGTGACGAATTCGTTAACGTTGAACAAACTCGTTTCACGTCCGTCCTCGGGAAATTGTGCGCTCACC
The DNA here is from genome assembly GCA_019453375.1 of Ctenoplectra terminalis. Lineage (NCBI taxonomy): Eukaryota > Metazoa > Arthropoda > Insecta > Hymenoptera > Apidae > Ctenoplectra > Ctenoplectra terminalis. The sequence continues at coordinate 1,035,968 of SMSQ01018559.1, read as the reverse complement.
GTTTTCCGTGCTGTACGTTAAAAACATTAGCGGCAATTTTAAGCGTTTTCGGCCGGCCAATTTGGAGGGAATGTCAATTGGGGCATGTGTTCGTGCGATTTTTCCTATTTTTTTCGCGCAAACATCCAGCCATTGTGTAAAAATTACCATCATTTCGCGTCGTTTCGATTAATTCTCGTTCAATTGCTGTTTACGCGGACCGAACATTTTTTGTTTTCTAAGTTTATTCTCAAATTTCTTGCAATTTTAATTCCGATCTGTTTAAAAATTGACCTATCTCATTTCTCGGCAGACTTAATTCCTCTTTAAACTCGATTTTCCACGAGGAAGATCGTCTACGAGCGACTTTCAGTCGACAACGGACAAAACGCGGTCGTTTAAATGGCAAACGTCCTTATTAAAAAAGACGCTCCAAAGGAGAAAAAAGGAACGAACAACTGGGCGCGTTCACGGAACGTTCTATACCTTGGCCGAGCACGAAATTACGCGGCTTATTATTTAAAAAACGGGTACGCACCAAAAAGAAAGAAAGGAGGAGACAAAGAAGCAAAGGGAGAAAAATGGAGCGACGATATCTCGCGGAATTTTCCTTTTTCCTGCGATTTTGCTGAAAGTGGCGCGATACGATTTTCTGTCAAATGCAAAAATGCAAAAACCAGGAAAAAAGGCAGAAGAAAGAATTGAAGAAAGAGAAGTAAAAAAAGAAACGCATGAGAGATAATTCCTCTCTTTCTTTCTTTCTTCCTTTCTTTTCCTCCTGTGCCGACTAATTTACAACAAACATTAACTTACCGAAATGTGTACGTACACCTGGCGAGAACGGAGGTGTGATTCTTCCGGCTGAAAGTAATTTCTCTTGATAGTAACCTCGTCGGACTGACGCTCACTCATGGAAGTTACGACTCCGCGGACGGCTCAACCGGAATAAACGCTTACAGTACACTTTTTCCCGGTGATTCGAGGCATTCCAGGCGACGAAAGAGGACCAGCTTCGCGCTCGAGCGGAATTCTTCCGCGTATCGCCGTCGAGACAGACGAGCAACGTGATACGGCTTCATCCTGCAAAATCACATTAACTCTCTTAATATTCCGTGTCCAATTATTGTGACTCGTACGCGTGTCATCGTGAATTTTAGTTAAACCGTCTCAAGTTTGCCACGACAGGAGAAAACTGTTACTAGAACGATCAATTTTAAAGTCTAAAGAAAAAGATTCTATAGTGAAACTATGTTGAAAACGTGACGATGGTTACGCTTTTGGTAGCAAGAAGTCAGGTTCGAATTTTACAAGGTGCAACGATTAAGGTTCCTCTTCGTTCGAGGAAGGATCTCCAAACGATCGGAAAAACGGGCAGCTTTTTTATCGCGGGAAACGTACGAGATCCAAAGAGCGAGCTTGTTAGCTTTTATGGTCGGATTTTCAAAATGTCAGACGAGATCAAACCTCCGGAACACCTAGTCTTTTTAAAGTCACGTCTTTGAGATGTCGATGATTCGTCGCCTTTAATTAGTACAAATCTAATTGTAACACCTAGTAAACTTGTTATCGTAAATAACGATGTACATATAATATAGTCATCGGTACTATTCCTTGGAACTAACAATTGATTTCACAGAAATTGATTTGATTGGCCATTTTGGTTACAACAGCCTCTGCCTTTCAATTGACGTTTTTAATTACCAAATGCAACCGATCAATTTCTCAAATGAAACATGTCACATTGTAATTGAACGATCGATACGTTCAATTTTAAAATGAGTTCATTTGCAAATGGATACTATTTTTAGAACATTAAGGGGATGAATTTTTTTTTTCGCCTTGTTTTAACTGGCAATGAAACGTCTAAAATCACTTCTGAAACAGTCTGTGTTTATCGAGGGTATTCATAGGGTTAAATCCCCCGCGATATCGTCGATCGTTGGTGCGCTTGACGTTGAGCAAACTCATAATCGTTCCGATTCGCGAGTCCTCAAAGCAACCCTCGAACTTCCGCCGTAGAAGAGGAACTTGTTTGACGCAGCCTAAGGCGGTTCGAAGTCTCACGCCACGGATTCTGGCCAGTACTTAATGTTGTTCTACTTGCAACTGCAATAAGTCCCTGAGATGCACTTGAAATCTATGCCGGGTTATAATTAATCACGCTCTAAATCCTTTAGCCATCAACCGATTACTCTTAGCAGATATTCCATGAAATTATTATTTTTTCTTCCGTACCATGTTATACTTAACTGGATACATATTAATGATAATTTATTACTTTGTAACATCTTACTTTGTTTTTCACTTTTTCATTCTTTTTATTATTTAATCTTGTTAATAATTCTGCATTGTATTTTATACCATCTGATCCACTCTCTCTCTCTCTCTCTCTCTCTCTTTTCAGGTCAGTTTGGTTCACTAATCATTTTTTGTATGTTTTTGAACACGTGTTTCTATACTTTGATATATATATATATTTTTTTTTTTCATAAATATTCATAAATAAATAATTTGCAAAATTTTCTATATCTCTAATACGAAAATTCCTCATGTTTCGCTTGCATTAATTGTTAAGAGTGTCTCATTATTAGGTTCTCGTAATTCGAGCAAGATAATTTAGTTCTTAACTTACATTAGCCGCGCCCGTTTTACAGCTGTTCTCGGTTGCCTCCACCTTCCGTTCGCGGAATCTCAACGGCAAACAAAAGGATCGTATCCATTTCCGCAGATCCTAACTCGTGACATCCCCGTAGGGATATATTCTGTGTACACGCCAGCACACCTTACAAGTACTGCTTAATTCCGTTGTTTGCCAGTCAACCGAAACTCGTCGCTTTATTTAATTAGAAGAGGCAGAAACACTTTTAACGTCCACGAAAATGATAAATCGCATTTATTACAATCTCGCTAGTTCCTAGAGTCATCCGTAACCCGAATGCTTTATACCGTTTCATAATATTTCATACATCAAACCAGTTCTTAATTAAAAACTATAACAATTCTTCTTCGTTCCATGGTATTCGTATTTAACGGTGTTTTTTTTTTTCATTTTTCCCACTAACGATTAAAGTTGGTCGAACTCCCATTTTCTAAATTCAATATGTTAATTTTATCGTAGAATATTTGTCTGGCTCGAAGAAGAATATAAAGCTCTTATTCTTTCGAAAAATACTTTGTATGCACTGCGTACATTCTCCAGACTGTATTCATAGTTCACGTCTGTTTCTTATCCTCGCCTTTTCTTCTGAGAAAAAACTTAAACCAACGAATCGATAACTCCAGCTTGTATTGTGCTTAGTATTATAAAAAAAGATGACTTTTTTTTTAATTTCACTCCTTCACATTCGACTGTATTAAAATTCATTTTTCTTTTTTCCATCGGCATAATCTTGGACAGATTGCTCGCGTTAATGATCAATTCTTTTTACTCTTGCTATTTGAAATTATGAATGCTGAATTGTTTTCTTAGAGAAGAAACGCATAAAGGCTCTCGTTCAATTCAAGGGATGAAATTCCTCGTGGTGTTTTCTCAGAAAATTTTAATCGAATTCCCCACCACGCGAGAGTTAATGGAGGTGCGGTGGTTAATCTTCGAAAATTTTGACCTCTCCACTCGACGAAGCAGGCGAAAAGGTTCTTGTTCAAATTAGATGGGCGGGGCTGAAGTCCCTGAATACCAACCATCAGCCGCCATCTGCGAACCGCCGGTCGAACAATCTTGGAAACTGCAGCTCGTACAGCACAGACTGCAATCGTGCCGCGTTCCAACCACCGAAACGGAATTCTGTGGATTCTCCTTTTCTCTTCAGGATTCCGTCCTACACACTTGATCGATGAACAAACCAGAAAACTAAATGACTGTTCGAGAGATTAGAAAACATTGCTACGCGCTTGAAAAAAAATTTTATCGATGCTACCCTTCCAAAGGGGTGAATGTTTGAAAAATAATTTCATCATAATTCTTAACTACGTATCACTTAGATTAAAATAATTGCTATTTCTTGAAGCACAATATCAAGGTCCAATGACCAGTAATTTTAATTCTAAAAAATAATTAAACCGTCCATCAACAGAGACAAAGGAGCAGAAAGGAAAGGATTGTGGTGGTCGTAACGTTGGCGTCGCAACATCGTGAATTTTCGCGGCTGTTTTCCGCAGTTTGTCCACAAAATATGAGAATCAAGCCGACTGCGGACGGAACCGAACGTCGTTTCGCAAGAGGCGTGCACCATGGAGAAATTCGGAGACCGGTGAATTCGCGAAACCGCTAATCAATGATGTATCTTCGGCTGCGTGTGTGCACGTTTCCGCGAGTAACTTCGTCCTAGATATCCAAGCCCCGCGGCAGGCACGGAGGGCAGGTTTCCGCGTATTATTCGGCCGGGGGTTGGAAACGAGACGGGTGCAAAGTCCCGGAGAATAATTACAAGTTCGCCATTGAATCAGGAATGTGCTAAACAACGCAGAAACAGCCGCATTGCGATTCAATGATTAATTCAATCTCGGGCTAATGCATACTGATCTGCTCGGGGCCGTGTATTTGGATTGTTTTAAACGGCGCTCCGATGATAAACGCGACTACAACCCCTCTGCGTTGCTCTGACCCAAGAGATTTTGCAAATTTACGGAAATGAACCGGAGATTCTGGGCGAACTGGCAAAATGGTCGTTACTCGGATAACTCGGAAGATAGAGATTGAAATTTAAGTTCCACAAAGATGTAACATTAAGATTGGATAGTTTAATCCCCTTTTTAGACTCAACCTTTAATGTTTGCCTCCGGCGTGGCTCCTGGTTCGTTCGCAGAAAAATGTAGCGGTATTTTAAGTCTGAGCATTTACACGTGCACGCGAATAAATCTAGTTACAGCTCGTTAACGATGGACAATTATTAGCCGCTTGTAAACTTTCACAGTCTCCTTATTTAATGAACAGTCGGAGATCTTATATAATATAGTTTCGCTTAGAACACGAAGCAAACGATTCGAGCAAACTTTGGTTGATTAACGCGATGTCGTGTGCTTGGTAAAACGTGAACTTTTAACGATTACTCCTTGCTTCGTCATATAAAGCATACTCCAGGATGATCGAACTATAATTTGTACACCGATGGGATCACGAACATGATCGATCACATTTATATTCCTTTCAAACATTCGGTTGCGATGTGCATCCTCGTCGTGTGCTATCTCATGTGGGTATCGCGTGTTTCAGGGGTAAAAAACATCACGCACGGGGTATCAAGACACCTTAGATCTATTGGATTTCCCGAGGGCAGCGGCATGGGGGTAAAGTATCGAATAAATCATTAATTTTTCATCGACTAAAGCCGCCACAATTTTATCTTTCGCTCCATAAACGTTTACAATGATGGATAATTAAAAAAAAAAGAAAAAAAAACATGCCCATCGCATCGAAGTCGTTTCGATGAATTTTGTAACGAAGGAAATTACTGTTATAAAAGAAATGACTTACATTTTCAGATATTCTTCGCCCTCGGAGTACCCGTTGATGTTCCTAACAAATCGGTGCTATTTTCTTTGTACTTCGAAGCAAATTACGCTTTACCAGGGGAATGGAACTCCAGTTATTACTTGGATGAACCGTATCTCAAGAAGCGAAGTCTGGATCGACGGCTGGCATACGACATTCTTATAAACAAATTAGAAAGGTGAAGAAACTTGTTAGAAATGAACGGAAAAAGAAATTGCAATGAAATTAAGAAATTGTGCTACTTTTTTTTTTTTTATAGTTTTGGTTATTCAGGGGAAAATTGTCTACTAAAAATGATCTGCGAAGTTGCGAACTACCCCTTAACTAATAATGGGGTGCTTGGCGAGGTACTGCAAATTTTATTTACGTGAGTACTAAACCTACTTCATGAAGTACAGTTTTAACGTAAATTTTTTAACAAATTAATTTGTTGACGAGTTTTTAAAACATGAGTTTCGAATATAATTTTCATTAAATAAAATATATCTATAATATTATGTAATTTTTGTCACAGTCCATCCTCTTCGCGAGATGAAAATCTTCCGAGTGAGATCACCGAGGCTGAGTACATGAAAGACTGCAATAGTCGCTATAAAAAATGCCCTCAAAGTCCATTAACTTTGATAAGGCACTATGATCTCAACGATGGTAGTTAAAGAAGCCATGGTATTAAACGCTATCTATCTTCATAATACCCGGTATAGTTCATGAACTGACGCCCGATAATGAGTCTCTAAAAAAACATGTAACGTTAGGTATATCATCAGGATGAGTAATACTTATCGTCGTTGAACCATAAAACATCATTTTTGTGCAATAATAGTGTAATATTTATTGAATCGAAAATACATGCCTTTCCCCTCTTACTCTGCATTCGTACGATTTATTTTCATTTCAAGGAACGTTTCCAAATTCTTTAATAAACCAAAAACTTGCGCCAAATACTCGTGAAAAGCGCCAACTCTGCTGAAAGAATGTAGCACAACGTCCAACATATTCACAATACTTCTTTATCCGCGTAAAACGCATTAAATACCAACAATAGGATAACGAAATGAAAATACTTACGAACTATGGAAGAGGAATATTATCGAAGCTAATTCTCTTCGTATTACCGAAAAAATAAAATTGATCACACAGACACCACACGCGATAGGTTTCGAACTGAAATCTGATCTCGATTCAGTAGAGTATTATTAAAAATGTACACGAACTTGTAATTTCATATAGCAAGTGCGCAAACAGCTCGTTTAATGTAATCTTATCGTAATAAAAAAATTTTGGCGACGTTCAAAGTTTCATAAAATAAATAAAAAACTGATTAGTGGTAAAAGACCGATCGCTGTATTCACAGTTGCTTTTCACAATAACAATACATCGATAATATGGATGTTACAATGGTGATCAACACCATAGATCAGTGGACAAAGTGTAATGTGTAATTAAAGGAAAATTTAATCGAATTTTCGGAGACGTAAAAGTGAGTTCCTAACAATGTCAGATAAACAATGTTAGATTAAATGCATTCCATTCTACGCTGCTGTAATTTCGCACAAATTTTCACTCGTAGATCTCAGACGCTTTTGCGTCGACCGGTCCAAACAAATACAGCCTTAAATTTCCTTATTTAAGGTGGCACCGGGATTTTCCAGAGTGCAATTCTTACACTAAGTACGTCAATTCTCTTCGATTTTCTTCAACAGAATGGGCAACGTTCGGTCTTCATCCCTCTTGTTTCTATCCTGAAGATAGTGAGATACATGTTCGTAGACCACGAAAGTGATCACTGTCGCTGGAGTCACCCTGGTCAGGTTCGCACTCAGGCCCTTGTAAAAGCCACGCCACCCCTCATACCTGCAATTAACCACCAGCAATACCCTTTTGTTAATTGCTTCCTCAACTTCCATCGCTGATTGCATACGGCTTTTTCAATTGACTATGATGCACGTTCTCATTCGCACTAAACTTGAACCGGCGTACGATTCTTGTCGTGTTTCATTGTTCAAAGTGTCTCTTTCTGTATGAAGAGAAGGCAATCATGCGTTAGAAGAATTCTGAGCAACAGTCGGGTATTGAAAACAATTATTGCGAATGATACAATTATTTTTAATGTTCAATGTAAATGACGAATGCCTTACATAACTCCATTATATATTTTAATCCATGTCTTTATTAGTTTATCCATCGTCGATGCGAATTTTTCAACAGTTGTGAATTAGTTTGTTAAAGGAATGTATTCATATGCCTGACATTAAAGATGTGGATAAAGGAGTTTCTCAAAATTTATACAATTCCAATTCTGCATAGTTTATTTCTTATCCAGATGATTTTATCTGTTTGATATGTTGTCGGTTCACATACAACGTTGCAAATCATATGTAATACGTCCAAAAATCGTACTGCTGGTGGTTTAACAAATGTTCCATCTAATCGCAATTACATCCCATGTCTCACATACACGCAAACACGCACGCAACACATTGCTCTCTTACATATTGTTCGTGCGTCAATGCTCGTGGACCTGCCACGGCAATTAATTTATTCATAAAAGTAGTCAAGAAAAAAAAAAAAAAAAGAACAGGTGATCATCGCGTAGCTGCGTTTGAAAACGATCATCTGACTCGAAAAAAATATTCGAACAACCGACAGAAAATCGGTGTATGTTCCCTACGTTCTTCATCGTTCAACAAGTATTTTTCTTCCATGAAATTCTACAAACTTTACGCACGATCATTAAAATCTTTACGGTTACTAGTATGAAATCCAAGAGAAAGAGCATCTAAATTATTCAACAGCTAGTTTATAGTGAGAAACAAGTAAGTGTTGCTGCCAATTTTTATTAAATCCTTCGTATAAGTAGTAAGTTCCGGTCACTGCCAGAAATATATATAAATAAATTGAACCTATTGTTCAGGAATTGCAATGACATCAAATTTTATTGCTACACTTTAGTCGCACCGAGTACCAGACTCTACGACGAACTTTGCAACGTTTACCTATTGGTTTCCCGAAATGAGGTACTTATTCATTGCATACAGAAATATAACATAGATAACAATTAAATCGTATATAATTATTACATTTCTACGTACACCACCATCTGAATTATTTTTAATTAAAACCTACGATCGTCACTATTGACTCCAAGATCACGTGAGGATCGAAAATTTGTCTATTATAATTCACATGTTCGCATCAAAAAACTGGTATGCAGTTATTGCAAGCATACGCGTTCTTTGTCGTTCGTTATTTTACGACTC
>SMSQ01018559.1:973216-1026780 GCA_019453375.1 Ctenoplectra terminalis | reverse complement strand
TTTTTTTTTTTTTTTTTTTTTTTTTTTTTTTTTTTTTTTTTTTTTTTTTTCGTGACACTTTGTACCTTTTGCCAGTTATAATTTTACAATAAAATACAAACTTTTTGTTAAATAAAATCATTCTTAATCCAGTTACAAACAATATTAATTTATGCTAAGTAGGACTATTTAAATGTAATTTCTTCTTTAAAAAATATTAATACACGTGACACATATACTTCAGTGTTAGCCCAGAGAAAAATTGCTAATAAAAAAAGCTGTTTGATTTTCTTTAAGACACATAAGTGTTCTGTTTCTTCGTGGTTTATGAAATCTCAAATAAATAGAACATATGCTTAAATGATTCGTATAATTACCGCTGTTCCAAAAATTAAATTAACTATCTTTTTACGCGATAAGATCTAAAATATCATTTGTTCACTACGCTTTTCTTCTTTTTATTTAAGAACAAAGTACTCGATCATTATTGGAAACAATCTTCTAATACATATCATGATTGTAATATGATGAATGTTAGAGACTGTTTCTAATTGTTCCTAGCAACAATAAAAACAAACTGGTACACTGCCTGTTCTCGAAAATAAATTTAAATAAATTAAACGCCTATCCCTAAAGCATCGAAGCATTAATCGTTTGAAGACTTCGATAAAGTGCTATTATTACAAACAATAAAACTGCTCTCGATAATATCATTTACCGTGCAAATGATTTTCCTAAAAGAGTTTCCAGAAATATTGTCTAAATTAATCGAGTAGCTGCATCTGTTACAAGCACTGTCTAACTCCTTTTCTTAGTTGAAACATATTTGCTTCGTTAAAGAAATGTTCGACGCTAATCAACAACTGTACTTTTTTCAATTGATTTATACAACCAAAAAATAAAAAACCGCACGACAAAAGTTTATACATCGAAGCTATAAATTGATATATTGCTTTGCCATTTGTATGAAAATATCAGAGCGTGTGGAAATAATCGCGTTCTTCTAGTATAATACTGTTTCAAATGTACCTCCAACTAATGAGACAAAAAAAGAAGAAAAACTTCCAAAATACAACCCATAAAAAACTGAAATAAAAATTATCTCTCGATTACTTCTGTCAATTAGCACATTATATATGTAGGGCTGAGAAAAAATCCAATATTCAAGCACAACTCCATCTCGAAAAATTAGAGTATTTAAATAGGACTAATATGTTCTTTTTCTTCTACATTAAAAAAACTTTAGATTAATGTAATCTAAGGAGTCAATTTGTAGGCACATTAGAAAATGTTTCATAAATTACGATTATTAAACAAATATTTGGTGTAACATGTAAAAGGTATGGTGTTAAGCCTTTATAAAAACCCTTTAATCCTTCTGACCTCCATATCGAATCAATGCAATGAATGCTGCCACTGTAGTTGTGATGATGGTCTTGAAGTCGAGCTCTAACAACTTGATAAGGGTAAGTCGAGGCGGCGGCAATCAATTTTGATACTGCCGCGAAGAAAATGTATTCCCATGTGCTCTGTAAATTAAAGACAATATTTTTTTTCGCCACTTTTCTTTCGAACGGCACATCGATTCAGCGTATACAATCGCACACTGAACGTACCAGCTTGGTGTCAATTGGTACATTCAGGTACTCGTTGTACCAATTTTTCATTTCTTCGTACACCATAAATTGAATGGCACCATGCGAGACACCAAACATTCCAGGAACAAAACCCTGTGAACATTCCGAAACACATTTAAAACGCGCAATTAAATTAAGATTCGATATAACTTCCTTTTTCATCGACAGGACGAGTTCACTTACCCGATACAAGCCTCTGACACCTTCCGTTCTATAGATCTTTCTAATCGCATCTACCATGCCGTTGTATCTAAGCGTTTCCGGAAGATTCTTATCGTCCATGTATTGTAAACACAAACGTGTTTTTACTACCCAAAGTGGATTAGTCATAACTAAAGTAAGAATTCCAGCATCGGCCGCAGCGAACATATGCATCGAAGGTCCCAAAGGCTTCCTACTGTTTCCCCCTTGGATCCAGGTTTTAATGGTATTGTAGCTAAACGAAAACAAAATTTCCATGTATTATTCACACAGCTCGATCGTCGACTTCAAAATTTTCTCTACTCTTTCTTTATTAACAGATGTATTTAAATCGTTCAATGTCCTTACAAAAAGAAGTAGCAACCCCACGCACCGCCAGATCCTAGAACATTTGGCGTTACACCTCTGTAAAGTCCCTTAACTCCTTCAGTCTTAACAATTTGCATGACCGCACTTTTAAGGCTTTTGTATTCTGGACCAGCGCGTGAATGACCATCGCTAACTGTAAAATAACAGAACGACAAACATGTTATTTACTCCCTCAATGACGAAGCTGCAGAGAAGTACACAGGGGAACTTGGTAAACTGGCATATGAATTTTTTTAAATTATATCATTGTCCGGAATATTCGCTATTTCTTCTCGTTCGACGCGTGGCGATAACGAAGAGGAGCCAGACGATAAGCGAAATCTAATTATTTTTTCTCTCATCACGTGCCTCGGTTTATCGAATAAATTTATTGCAACTTCAGTCTCGTAACATTTCGACTTCCCGTAGAAATGCTATTTTATTTTTAATTATCATCTCATTATTTCGTCAAACCAGTCGAATAAATAATAACATATCACCAGTGGATTTATTCTTCGTGTACGCAAAATGTTTATCGAGATAAGTTATCTGGATGTTACATATTTGTAAACGCCTTGGTAGCCCATCGGATTACAATATTGCAAAACTTTCAAGGCGTCGATAATAAATTCTTAATAGCACCGGTAGCGTGTTTTCCCGCGAAAGAAATTTTCTCAACGCTTGTGAAGTCCAGGGAGAAATAACGATCATAGCCGCAAAGTAAAATCTTCGGTATTTGAAAGACAAACTTGGTGTTTCTGAATCTTTGTAATTCAAGATACTAAAATCTGAACTTAAATTTGAAATAGACTGTGCATCATCGCGTTGCATTAAAACTTGTTATACTCGTGCATGTAGTGTTCTATATATAGGAAAACTAATCGTGTATCATCTGGATTAACCATTTCGGATTAAACATTTTCTATTCATCCTTCGATAGAAATTTTCCCAACAATATCAGCACTGTATTAAATAATATTAGGAAAGGGACTGGGATTATTAGTTTTCTTTTTTTGCAAACATAACAAATACAAATTACAAACAATACAATTATACAATGATTATTCCATAAAAATGATTCCAATGTTCTCGATTCGATTGTGATTAATTAATTTTCGTCCGATTAATTGGATTTTCTCACGAGACGCAATCTTAATCGCACAAGTAAACGCGCTAAAATGTAATCGGTTTGGGCTCACGTGCTTCTGACGCAATCCGCAGAATTTCTTGCTGTTTGGTATGTAGCCAATGAATTTTACGACGAAAATACGACAGTGAACGAGCCTCCTAGTGTCATCGTCACCAGCCTTTCGACCAAGATAACCAAATCTGTATCATTTTAATGCTTCCTCGAGTACAAAAGTTTTCGAACGTGTCGTGATAAATTGCTATTTTTACGCTGTATCCAGCGAAACGAACGAAACTGAATATTTGAAAGAACATACGCCGATAAAACGAGGGTTTGTTTCACGATGGCCAACGTGCAATAAATATTTAAGCTACGATTAGTCAAGGAACGAACAACGAAAAGAAAAGAAACAATACGCTGGTGCTATTGTGTTCAGTAACATTGGCGATAACCTGGCAATTCTGAGAATTCTTCGAGTAATTTGAACATAGCAATTCCTATCGAGTTTAATGTTATTCCGGCGATAATGTTTTTAAGTATAATATAATGAACGATGTTTCTGGAAGCTTCTCAAAATCTTCAATTTTCCTTTGCATTTCGAAAACAATATAATAGTTTTTGATTGCATAACACTGTAGGAATGAAAGGCAAGATTCGCAACGACGCAAATCAGAGATGTTTTTCAGTCGAGTAAAACCACAAAAATGTCTCTACTTTCCATTCCCATAACACAATCGAAAGTTGACCATAACTTTCCATTTCATTTCGCGACACAAACCCAGTCCACAACTTTTACTTATATTATTACCACGAGTTTCGAGATCGTTCCATTCGTTTGTATTTTAAATCATCTAAATTCCACGTCTTTCATTATTCTCGCGTCAATTATACCATGCACGCTAACGAGGACAAAAATATTTTTAACGAAGCTCAAATATGTTCGTTCACCGCTAACGTATCCATAATTTCATTTGTACTCGGGTCGCGAATATTTTTATCGATTTCTGAATTCTCAAAGCACAATTAAAAGCCAATCTTGGACACGAAATTTTTCCATTTGAAACGGAACTATCGGATAAGATTATTATTCTTTTCTATTATACAAAGTCATATTTCAGCGATAAGAGGTACTTTAAGGTTTGCTGGCCAGAGGTTTAACGAACTAACTGATTAAAATTGAAAATACTGTAAATATAAATTGCGTTGATCGAATTATCAATTGTCGACTGAGGATTAAGACGAATCGTTTCGAGGAAACGAGTGGAAAAATCAACATTCCTAAACATCACTTTTAATCGCATTGAGCGTGCAAAGTTGGCGTACCTATAACAGCTCGGAGTAAACAAATACGGTTAATGGATCGATACGTGTCCTTACGTTCCAAAATAATTCTCGATTCTTCTCAATAACGCGCCACGTGCTTTTCTCGCCTGACCTTGGACGCTCGAAACGATAGGATCGTCGACCCGAAACGTTACCATTTTTTCTACTCCATCGGCCAATTATGTTTGCCGAATCCGTTAACAAAACTACACGTTGTTTCGATGTATTTACCTATACATTCACGAGACCGCGTCAACTGCCTATTATTTCAATTTAAATACGGTTAAACAATGATTAATGCTCAGATGATATCCAACGATATCTAATTTCCCAACCAGTTTTGCCAATAGGATTTTAAGCGTTAAGAAGACAAAAGTTTCGCGGTAAATGGCGGGTATCGTTCGTTTTTAAATGCAACGTATAGCAAGTTTGATCGATTGTCTCTATCGAAATATCGCACGGCACAGTACGATGCCGTAAGCGTGACTCATAGAAATTTCCGTGTTTAACAACTATAAGTGGCATAAGTATAGGAACACGGCTCGTGCACCACGTGTGTATATCGAACACATCGAATCTCGTACCCGCCATTTGTACCCGCATTCGTTATGTCGTCAGCAATGACAAACTCGTATATCGCTTACCTGCGAATCTGGTTTTGATCAGGTCAAGCGGATGTAGCATCAGCGTGGAAACCACGCCGCCGGATATACCAGCAACGAAATGCTCGTATTTGCAGTGGCTCAGCACAGGAAGAACACGAGTGGTCCCCGGTGAACCACTGGACTTCAACGCCGACATTTTTACCGTGTCAAGCTGCTCGTTGTTCGCTATCGATCCGCCAGCGGGAAATCCAGACGCATCTTTCACAGCGCTAGCAATACTTGCATCCACTCTGCGGCATATCTCCTGATCCGCAGCAGGCACTGTTGTTGGGTCTATGGTAGCGCGAGGCACGGTTGAATTCGCCTCTATAGTGTATCACCCTCCTCTGTCGCGCTCGCTCCTTTTAACCGATTACGCAACACGATAAGACATCACACACACCGACCACTACCACGCTAAGTGTCTGACTGACCACGCTAGACGTTCTGCGCATCGCGTTTGACTTCGACCGCAGCTGCCCTCTATTGGAGAAAGAGAAAGCAAGGACGCGGGAAATTCAATTCAAATTACGGACGCGTCCGATTTTCGTACGATTGGAGATTATGATTTTTCTCGTCTTTGGTTTTTTTGTTTTTTTTTTTTTATCGTACGATGCTTTCAACTATTTTGTAAAAAAACTGTGCAAAGAAAGGTATCGGCGCTTAAAAGTATCATTGTTCGGTGATAGAATTGTCGAAGCTTGATCGATATTGTTCTTTATATGTAATAATGTAATAAAAAAAATTTGTAAATTAAAGTAAAGAAAATTAATAAATAACGCGACAGAACGTAAAGCTGTAAATAATTGATCTGTAATTACTTGGTCGATAAGTTTTTAAATATGTAAATATATATAATGACTGGTAAATTTCTTGTTAATTATGTTCGTAAAAAAAATTAAAAGTATCGATGAACAAATTTTGCGATAAGTGCAAAACTTGTTCGATAACATTGAGAAACTTCTTATCTTCTCGATTTCTGATAGGACGAAACATGTATTAGTGATTGCCGATGAATGGATAACAAATTTTTTATCCGTTAACACGATAGAATATCTCAGTAACCATTCTCGCGTATTCTCGCGTTAAGCGCCAGTGAATTGTGCGTTTCGCCTAGAAAATTGTTATAAAGAATAATTCTTTCAGATTAACGAACGATTAGTAATCGTTAGTTATTGATGTGTCATTTTTAATACGATAACATCAACAATCAACATTTAGTTTCCTGCGAGTGTTTTTACGACAATTGTCTAACAATTGTTGAAATGTGTAATTATGTTATGAATCGAACCAACTTTTTTTATATTAAATAAACAAGTTTTCTATTTGAGATCTCGTACGAAAGTACCGCAATTTTTTTATTATGTGTGATTTAAATGACATCGAGTGAAACGAAACAAAAGGAAAGCAATTGGTTCATCTAAAAATAGCAAAGATTTTCTTAAACTATACGACAGTGGTTTCAAAGTCTATAATCAACATGGTGAGGACCACTAAATAACTTTTTATTAAGGAAACAAAGAATTTTAAGTACTGAAACTATCAAAATTCTGAAAAACATTTAATACGTATATAAATTAACTTCCTGGTTTGATAACTATAATCATAAATTTTATCGATCAAATCGTATGTTTAAAATATGTATCTTCAGTTTCGATTAAAATTAACTAAATGTTAAAAACAAGTTAGTTTCACGACTGAATTATTTTAGTGCCAATTTTCGTTCTCATCTGTAGGTTTGGAAAAATATATAAAAAAAGAAAAAACTTGTTGAAAAATTTATGTAACGTTGCCTACGGCAGAATACTCAAGGTCACCCACATTTAATCGCTTCTCGTTAAAAGCCATGAAATACAAGGTTGCATAAATTGATTGCACGCTGAGTTCCTTAATACATTCAATGCGTCAAAGAAATCCGTTCCAATGATATTTAGAGTGGAATATTAATTACAGATTGATCCAGAAAAATAAAAAAAGAAAGAAACAAGAATACAGTTCTTTTTTCCTATGCAAATATGTTGCGTGAAAGAACAGTTCTCTCTTACGTATAAAATAAAACGGCACTTGTAACAAATTATTTACATTTATTTGGTGTAAAATAGAAAAGCTATACACAATAGTACATCACAGACTATTCTGGACGATACAATTTTTCTTACTGAAAAAAAATGTCACAACTGTATAAAAGGATAGGAATAATTGATCTAGATGCAACAATCTTACAGCATGCATGTGTGGGCTATGCTGACTATTAGCACCGTTCACCCAGAGAGATCTCAAGTTCAGTTATACTTTACGCGTCGTATAGCTGTTTGCCTCGCCTACGATATCTCGACTAATTGTGAACCAGGACAATCGCGTGTTAAAAAGAAAGTACTATGTGGAATTACCTCGAAGAAAGGATTTGTTCGTATTACAAAAGAACGCGTTATACGCGATACTTATGCCTTTTGGTGAGTGTCAATAAGTGTTCCGTTTAGTAGACATTCGCTGTTAAGAAACTGTCAAAGACGAAGGCCAAGGAGGAATTCATTATACGACTTAATATACGTTCAGTTCGATTATTTGCTCATTCATTCGTGTTGTTATATTTGCTGTCTTATACGCTTCCTTCTTTATTTTTAGACTCTGACATACGGTGTATTTTTTGTTTCACATTTCATTAATTCTGACTCAATCGAGTTTTAGAGCGATTGTAATCAAATCACTGTACTCGTTAGCGTGGATAACTTTGCTACCTGTCGCTGGTGCAGCCGATGGTGGTCTGCCACCATAAACCACGTCTTCCAAACGTATTCCCAGAGCTAACGCTATTCTGTCCCTCACGTAAGAGTACGGACCTTGATTTTTGTGTTCTTCTTGTAACCACATTAGCTAAACACACATCACAATCTTTCAACTTCCGTCGAAAAAAAGAGCTAGGTTGATTTACCTTGGCGTTTGGATACTTCGCCATTTCCTCCGCCAGAAGGTGATATGGGAATGGACAGAGTTGCTCGATACGAATGATAGCTATTTTATCTTCCAATTGCTTCCCTTGTCGTTCCGCGACCAAATCGTAAAATACCTTTCCGCTACAAAGAAGCACCTTTTGTATGTTCCCTGGCTTGACGAAGGGATCCGAGAGAATAGGTCTGAACGAAGTGCCAGGTTCCATTTCTTTGAAAGACGATAAGGCCATCGGATGACGTAGCAAGGATTTTGGGGACATAATGACCTAATCGGACAGACAAATAGCCACACCTGGGTTTAACCAAATAATAGGGACAATGGATACAGGTATATACAATTGATGGAAAGAATATCCCGAGATTGTAAAATCGGTAGGAGAGTTAGTTTTACTTCAAATATTACTATTATTAGCACCGCTAACTATAAAATAAAATGCGTCTAACCAGTGGTTTTCGAAAAGGCATATGAATCTGACGACGAAATGCATGAAAAAGGTTTGCGGGTGTTGTCAAGTTGCAAACGATCCAATTTATTTCGAACAATTGTCTTGTCATAATTTGCTCCGGAGTCTCTCCCGGAGGTGCTCCTGGTTCTTTTCCGGGTATGTGGGTGTAATCGTCGTCACAAAGTTTGAGAAATCGTTCGACCCTCGCGGACGAGTGTTCAGGTCCTTGGCCTTCCATTCCGTGCGGCAAAAGAAGGACCAATCCTACTTGTCTACCCCATTTCGCTTGCCCGGAGCACAAAAGAGTATCTAAAGTGACCTAAATCAATCGTTTCGTTCGAATAATTCCAATTATTAATGTTATCGGCCGTTAAACAAATTTTTAATATTTAAGACAGGATAATTATATAACTAAAGTGGCAACAGAAACAAAACTCGTGACATCTATAAATTTATTGCGTTTAGACCTTCGGTTTCTGATATAAAAATTTGTACGTAACATATATGGTATCACGATCGAAAAACGATAATGTACAATTATATTCTGTTCCAGAACAAAATAACACGAACCGTATACGTATCGATTACTAAAAATAAAACCTTTTTTAACAAGATCTACTTTCGATTACCTGGCATGTGTTTGCGAAATCACCAAATTGGCCTTCCCAGATTGTCAAAGAGTTATGATTATAAGCCGAGTAACCCAACTCGAATCCTGTATTCACGATCAATAATTTATCAGTTTCTTATCGTTAAAGTAATCGCCTGCCCGTCCACGAGACTCACCGCAAACGCCATACTCCGATAACGAAGAATTCGAAACAGTGTATAATGCCTGACCCGGAAACACATCGTGCAAAATATTTTTCCATGTTTTATCTCTGCTCTGATCGTGAACAATGTGAACGCGATGAGAGAAAGTGCCTCGCTCGACATCCTCGCCGGATAATCTTACGTGGTAACCTTCTTTCAGCAAACTGAGAAACGCTAAGCATTCACCCATTGCCCAGTCCGCTTGCCGAGATTCCATTAGTTGCGCTCTTTTGTCCATTACCCTCAAGACCTGCATAGAAATTCCAAAACGCTTCTGTTCTTGTCGTCTTTGTCATTCAAAATTCTTAAATTCAAGCTGCTTTACCGTTTCGAAATAGTTGAAGCTATCTTTGTCTGACGCTCAAGAACATTCTGATAGGATATCAGTGTGTACTTAAATTTTCAGAAAATGAGTTGGAACATCCAATATAGCGAAACACTGAAATACTTTTTCAAAAGAACACACCACGCCTTAAACGTTGCTAGCTTAATAATCACGTACTTGATTATGGGACTCAATATCTTTTGGTGGAGTTGATATCGCCTTGCAAATAGTCTTCATAGTCTCTATTTCTATACCAGTTGGTGGTATAGAAATGTGGGGACTTTGATTCGCGAAAAAATCAGTCCATGGTACGTCGTGCCAATCGCTCAACAACATCGAGTCTATCGTTTTCGCCTTCTCGTACTCTGATTCACAATAGTTCCAGTACTTTTCTATTTCCTAGAGACATGCAAGCAATTCAGGTAGAAAGAACATTTGGAAACCTATTCGCACGCCAAATAGTTTTGACATTTTTACGTACTTCTTTAGCAAACGCTTCGGTAATCACTCCCTCCTTGAGCAGCTTCTCGCTATAAACGGTAAGCACATTTGGATGATCTTTTATACGTTTATACATTAAGGGCTGCGTGAGCATAGGTTCGTCTAATTCATTGTGTCCAAATCTTCGGTATCCTACGACATCTATAACGACGTCGTTGTGAAACTCTGCCCTGTATTATTAATTTGTGAGCGACAGAACTGTGGTTCCCATTCGGGTACAAAAAAAGATACAGACCTGTAATCTCCGGCAATTTTACTACAATAAGTTACTAAATCAGGATCATCACCATGTATGTGGAATATTGGGGCATTTACAACACGTCCTACATCCGTGCAATGTGCACTAGATCGGGAATACCTGGGATCGGTGGTAAAACCAATCTGCAATTGTTCGGTATTGTTAGAATAGTTGTTCGTTTTTAAAAAGGTAAGTCTCATGTTCCATCACAGATTAAATTAAAATAGAAAATGAGGAATATTACTTGGTTATTAATAACGACATGGATAACGCCACCGGTCGTGTATTCTGGCAAATTAGTTAAATGCATCGTTTCGTAAACGATACCTTGACCCGAGAAAGCTGCGTCACCGTGAACCAAAATGGCCACCGATTTCTTACCAACTGAAACGTATCAATTTTGAATTGCAAATTTTTTTATTCGTTATTTTACACTTCATATACGTACACTTAGCATCGTTTTTCTCGACTTGTTCGGCTCGAACACGACCAACTACGACAGGATCGATAGCTTCCAAGTGAGAAGGATTAGCCATCATAGAGACGAGAATTTGTTTTTTACTCCTGCCAATAATCGTAGCTAAATTATTTTATAGCTTCTTCGACTGCACCATCTGCATTGCCATATGACCGTTCACCTTTCTAATATTCTTTCCGAATGCGTTCCTAAATGATATTTCACGTCACCAGAACCAAAACCTTCCAAAGGAATCGGATGAAACTGAGTAAAGAGTTGGTGCAGTGGCTTCGTACAAACGTTGATCAAAGTGTTCAATCGGCCACGATGAGCCATTCCTATTACAGCAGTTTCTACCCCTGTAAAATCGTTCTGCTGTATCCTTTTTATATCTTTTAAATTGCACCAGAGTAATCGTTCTACCATGTTCAGCTGATGTTTCTAAGCATTGTACCATCGATGGTATGAAGGATTCGCAACCCTCCAGACCGAATCTCTTCTCAGTGGGGAACTTTCGCGCAAGAAATCCTTCAAACGTTACTGCTCTCATAATGTTCATCCAAATGAATTGTCTATGATCCGCTGGTAGCTCCCAAGCACCAGGAACTTCAAATTTATCTCTCAACCAATCTAACTGGAAAATATTCGACAACCTTACGTTTGAAGTAATCTTCATTCACCTCAAAATCCTCTGGTCGATTATTTATTTATTTTTTTGTTTTCGCTTTAATAACCACGTTATTTGATTGTTCGCTTTCTTTCATTGTATTCTTTTTGATATAAAAAAATTAACACGTACCGTAACAAGATCGTGGATGTACGTGTACTCGAGACCTAAATGACCACAATAGACTTGGTTCAATCTCATCAATATGTCCCGCAAAGAAAGACTACGTTTAGGACCACCGATCACCGTGAACGGTGCAAGTGGAAACTCTCTGTTCATATCAGCCTCGGTCATTCCTTTCAAATGTTCTCGCACCACGATTGCGGGTGGTAGATTAGAGGTACCTTGAAGCTTATTCGATTCTGGGTTCTGTATGCCTAGCGGATCGATATCGGCTATTAAGTGGCCGCGTGCCTTGAACCAATAAAAACGGATCAATCCCAACTATCTATTCGAATGGATTTATTAGGTATACTTAACCTTATACCTTAATTCAGGATGAATACCTGATAAGCTCTAATCGTGGCATTGATATCGAGAGCTCCGTTTATAAATCTTTCACCCTGCATGTCACCGTCTGATTTCGATCTTGCGCTCTGCTGTGGAAATGCTGGTGCTGATCAAAACCAAAAGAATACCACTAGATGCGTGTACTTTTTTTTTAAACGAATATCAGATAAGCGTGTTAAGATTTGGGAAAAAATCCACCTGACATCTTTGTACCGGCCAAATTTGCTGGTACTATAGCAGACGATGATTCAACGCGGACGGAGGATGGTTTAGAGACTATCGATTCCGTCGGGCTGTCCGCGAAAATTAATTTGAAGTACGAGTCCCACGACGAGGTCACGGAGTTCGGGTCCTTTCTCCACATTTGGTACATGTTATCCAAATACTGACTGTTGTTCATAATCAACAAACTATCCAGCTTGCTGTTTCTACGACCACCATTTTGGTCATCGTGCTTGAAACGCGAGACACACTTTTGTGGGCCGAATGCCGTGAACGAGAGACGTTTGAACGTTCGCATTTCTTCATTCTGATACTTGAATCGGCGATACAGGTACGAGGCAAAAGATAGAATGTTACGATGAGATTTTGGATTCGTGTACATGTCCCCATTTACTGGTACACACAGCCAAGATGTCACAAGACCGGAAGCGGGCAAATTCTGGCTGTCACTTCCCAAATTTCGAAGTTAATAACCGAACCTGTTGAAATGCATTTGCACCGAGAGTCATGTCACAGTGACATGTGAATGTTTCGAAAGTTGATTTTACGACCAACTTCGGATAATATTCTTGAAGTTCTTGTACGAAGTTGTTCATTTTCCAAGATTGAAATCGAGTACTTTGCCTTTTGTCGGGGTTGCTTAAGAGAAAAAAAAATATGTTCGTGAAATTACAGCATCGTTGTTAAGCTTATAAAAACGTATGAGATTAAATATTCAAATATTTCTCAGAAGAAAATAGTATTTTATCTAAATTGTGTAAAGATTTATTTCCACACTTTTCTACGACTGCACGTACAAAAAAAAAAAAAAAAAAGAAAGAAAGAATAAGGAAAAAAAACAAAACAATTGAATCTATAGATAAAGATGCAATTTCTCTCGTTTCTCATGATGCAACTTTGGTATGGCATAGAACTTTTTATCGATACTCATATGCAGAAATGTTTGAGATAGTGATCAACAATTCTATGTTACAAGACAAAGTGAAATGAAATAATGACATGATGCAACATGTTACGCAACCCATTGATGATTTAGTTAACCTACCGTACATAGATGTGCAATTGGATATAAAATCATTTGGTATAAGGGTGTTGCAATTTATTCGCAGAAAATGGTTTAAATCGAAAAGATTGTTGCGTGTGCCAGTTTTCTTAAGGACTCAGTATTCCGTTTCTCATGTGATACTCTTCGTACAAGCAAGTTTACAAGTTTCTCACCAACAATCTGTACAACAAACGATGAGTCGCTTATTGTCTATTTTCTAATTAATTGAACTATTTATCCACAGGGTAGTGCGACATCGATATACACGGATCATAGGATTATAACTATCAGTCCGAACAATGACCCAAAGCAAACAATTTTTCCAGATAATCGCATCATCTCTAAAAAAGTAAGTGTTATGTGATAAACGAAAATAAACACGATGATCAAAAATATGATTCAACTTTCGATTACTTTATTTACAGTATACATTGTGGAATTTTATACCAAAGAATCTCTTCGAACAGTTTAGACGAATTGCAAACTTCTATTTCTTCATAATGACGACAATAGCTTTGGTGATAGAATCCCCAATTTCTCCCCTAACTAGCGTTTTACCCTTAAGTTTCGTCATATTAGTAACTGCATGTAAGCAAGGCTACGAGGATTATCTTCGTTACAAAGCAGACAAACGAGTGAATCGAAAACTCGTCACGGTTATTCGCAATAAATGTGTACAAGTGAGTACAATTACATTAGCATATCTAAATAAATGCGTATTCTTGCAATACGTTCCCTTATCTAAGTCCACTGAAAGTTTCAACTTGAAAATCACAGAACCTACAGTTTATATAACAAAGAATGCGCCAGTTACTACATCTGATAAGTTATCAATGACACTAGAAATTAATATGTGACTCTTCAAGTTCATTCCTTTGTGTACTATCACACATTTTTGTAACACACGCTTTACCAGGGAATTTCACGATAATATTTACCATCTTTTTTTTTTTTTCTTTAATACTTTTAGAACATTAATTGTGAGCAAATAGTAGTTGGAGACTTGGTGAAAGTACGCCGCGAGCAAGATATTCCTTGCGATCTTTTGCTCCTTTTTAGCACGGAAGATTCAGAGCGTTGCTATGTCACCACGTCAAATCTGGACGGTGAAACTAATTTAAAGGTAATATTTTCTCAATTGAATCGAACAATGTTTCGATGATTCAATAAACAAATTTTGTGTTTGCTGTATCGAAGATGGCTACTAATTAATCGTTACCTATTTAGACGGTGTTGATCCCAAAGGTGGTCTCAAAAATGACCATGTCACAGATAGTATCCACGGAGGCCACTGTCACTTGCCAGCATCCTTCGTCCGATCTTTATAGCTTTCACGGCAAGCTGGAAACAAACGACAAAAACAATGAAGTAATTAGCGGATATTTGACGATCAATCATTTATTGCTCCGTGGATCCAGACTGAAAGACACAGATCATATTATCGGTTGTGCAATTTACACCGGTCACGATACAAAATTGTCCCTTAATTCCAAGATCAGAAGCAATAAATTTTCTACAGCTGAGAAGTAGGTAGTTTTGAGTAAAAGTAGAGAATGAAAATAAACATATATGAATTCTGAGATAATCGCATTCCGCGTTCAATCACAGGTCCATTAACAAACACATAATTTTATTTATCGTGTTGTTACTGGCTGAAGTGATAGAGTCCTGTATGATGAAAACGATAATACAGGAAACAACGAATTGGTCATCGTATCTCGGTACCACTGATTCTACCACTTTCCGCTCAGTGATCATAGACTTTCTGAACTTCACCGTTCTGTACAATTACATCGTGCCCATATCATTGTACGTTACCATAGGTAAAAATCTTTTTTTTTTTTTTCACGATACTAATGCATCATCGTTTAAAATTGAAATTTTATAATCTTTGAAACATCTCGTTTCCTGTAATGACATTATTATTATATTAAAACTGTATTGAATTCTCGAATCGACCGAGATTAAAACAGATACACCTGACAAGCTCCGATCAATTGTTCTCGTTACAGAATTACAAAAATTCCTCAGTTCGTTTTTCTTCAGCTGGGACATCGACATGTACGACAAAGAAACGGATCAGCCGGCGTTGACCAACACGTCCGACTTGAACGAGGAACTCGGTCAAATCGAGTACCTGTTCGCGGACAAAACCGGCACGCTCACTGAAAATCTGATGGTCTTCAGGCGTTGCTCGATCAACGGGAAAACTTATTTAGAGAAAGATTGCGACGGCAGCCTGTATTTATTGCCTCCTAACGGGGACGAAAGTCAAATTGTCAAGTTAACAACTTGGGAGGTAATGCCATGCTCCTGACTAAACCAATCGAGTATCATTATTTAAATCTACGTACGATATAGCATTTAAAACAAATTCCAGCCAGAGATTTGGCATTTTATGATAAGCCTCTCCCTGTGCCATTCGGTCCAAATCTCACCTCCTAGTCAAAGGCTCAGCGTCATCGCAAAACGCAGAGAATTTCGCGAGAGCTTCAGGCTAAAGAAGATTCTGCAGGTGAACAGTTCTTTGTTGATGGATCCGGATTTACCGGAGTATCAGGTAAAAATATCTATAGGGTCAACACGACTTACGCGTATGTATTGACTCCGACATTTATTTTTATCTCTCGTAATCAATGATAAACAACAGCTGACGACAGATTAGCACGTTGAATTGTGTTAATGCAATCTGTGAAAGAAAAAGTACAGAGTTGAGTTAAAACATCGATGTTTCCTTGAATTTATTTGCGGCTATTTTAAGCGTTGCTCGAACTTTTAAAAAATATGTGATCACTATGCGGTAGGCAGCATCGGCAGACGAGAAAGCTTTGGTCGAGGCTAGTGCCAGATGCGGGATCATTTTCCAAAGAAGCACCAGCGATATGATAGAGCTTACAGTCGACGGGAATATAATGACTTACGAGAAACTCGAAACTTTAGAATTCACTTCTGGTTAGTATTTGGAGATCCATAGAACTACTAGATATCACGGATCGAAAAAAATGATATGTTTCTCGTCCACAGAACGTAAGAGAATGTCGGTAATCGTGAAAGACACAGCTGGTGATTTTTGGTTATACTGCAAAGGAGCGGATTCGGCTATCTTGCCACTGATTGTCTCGGGAAAGATCAACGAAGCTATTGCCCATGTGGCCGATTTCTCTATGGTGTATCAATTAATTTCTACAAATTTTATTATAACGTAGAAACTGCTTATCGTTTAAACTTTTGTTAAAAAATGTTTCTCTCCTCAGAGAGGTCTTCGAACATTAGTTGTCGGGTACAAAAAAATGAACCAAATAGAATACGATCAACTGGTACAGAAAGTGGAACACGCCAGGCAAATAATAGGAATCGAGCGAACAGTGTACATGGAACGAGCTTATAACCAGATGGAAAGCGGTCTCACTTTACTAGGTGTGACCGCTGTTGAGGATCGTCTTCAAGAAGAGGTACCGGAAACGCTAGAGTCGTTGCGAGTAGCTGGAATTAAAGTTAGTAACATTAATAGAAAAAGTATAAAAGATAAGAAGAAGCGAATCGGTATACTAACTTTTCGAACAACTTTTTTTTTCTTTCTTCAGATATGGGTATTGACCGGTGACAAAGCAGAAACCGCAGAGAATATAGCATTTCTCTGTGGCCAATTCAAGAGCGGCACCGAACTGTTGAGATTATTAGAAATAACCGTGGATCGAACTTGCCTCCACAGACTTACGGATTTTGAGTAGGTACAATTTAACTACTTTTTATAAGACCATACCAACTTGGAATTTCGGTTTATATCTTTATTCTATCCCTATCCATATAATTCTAGACGAAGAATAAAACTTGAACCTTACAAACAATACGGATTACTAGTCGATGGATGCAGTATTACAACTGCATTGAAGAACAATGCAGAACAATTCAGATCGATCGGAATGGCCTGCGATGCAGTTGTCTGTTGCAGGCTAACGCCGTTACAGAAAAGCGAAGTAACTCTGTCCTCGAAAGAATAAATTAACTTTTCTATAATTATGCGTGTAACTGTTTTTTTTCTTTTTCTTTTCGTCATCTATGTAGATTGTAAATTTAATTAAAAAAGCAAAGAATCAGCCACACACAGCCGCCATTGGGGATGGAGGAAACGACGTTTCGATGATACAAGAAGCTCACGTTGGAATCGGAATAATGGGAAAGGAAGGTCGACAAGCGACCCTGAGCTCTGATTTTGCAATAGCAAAATTTAAATTTCTAAAAAAAGCTTTGCTGGTACATGGACATTGGTACTACGTAAGAATCAGTACTTTGACGCAGTATTTTTTTTACAAGAATTTCATGTTTATTACGCCACAGTTACTATTCAACATATACTGCGGATTCTCCGCGCAAGTAAGTTTCAAATTGACAAACGGATCTCTTTCCAATTACGTTTTGCTCTAAATTGGTTCACTCGAACTATGATCTGGTTGCAGGCACTTTACGACGCCTTGTTCTTGATGCTTTACAATGTCCTATTTACGTCTTTACCGATATTGGTATACGGATTGTTCGAGCAAAATTACACTGCTGATAAATTATTACGGAATCCGTACCTGTACAAATTGTATCGACACAATTATTTGCTATCGGGAAAGCAATTTTTCCTGTGGACTGCTCTAGGTAAACGAGATCATTGATTAACAGTAATTTAATTGAAGATTTCACGATCTAATTTAACGTATTATTTCAGCTTGTTGGCATACCATTACTATATATTTCATGACGCATATATACGTTTATATCAATCCTGTTACTTTATATAATAACACGCCGATAGACCAGTGGTCATTCAGTACATGTATTTTTCATTTAGTTACATTAGTGGCCAATCTGCAGGTACGTCAAACAAGTAATTTTATTTTTATATTAAAATACCTTGCACAAAATTCTGTACGAACTCTAGTTTTCAGGTACTATTACGTAGTTCTTATTGGACACTCCCATTAGTGTTAACAGTGACATTATCAGAACTAACGTTCCTTATACTTACGCTTATTTATTCATTGGTACACAAGTAAGTATCGATACTTGTATCTTAAATTTTGTAATTGTGAAATTTTTAATTTTACCTCATATATATTTTTTTCTTCCATTTTACAGGAGGTATGACGGCGACATGCTGAGGGTTTTCCAGATGCTAATATCGTCGTTCACATTTTGGTTTCTGACCATCATCATCGTCTTCGTTTGCCTAATTCCCGATTACTTAATCGTCACGTACCACAGTTACAGACCTGTACGTATAATGAGAAGAAACGAGGAATCACCGCGATACACTGGTAGCAATAACGGCAACGATAACACCCAAGAAGTACCGTTGCAGACCATGGTAATTATTCACGGCATGCGTCCAGATAAGCTATTATTTCTAAACTAACGATAATGAACGACCAGTATACTTTCGATTCCAGAATCAACGCTTTCTTAACATGCTTCCATGGAGAAATATCTATACATTGCAAAAGGCCGAATAATCTAAAACCACGTCGGGGAGCTTCGATTTTAATTAAGTTAGTAAATTGTCGTTCATATCATAAGAAACATCAGTCCTTTATTAATTTATCGTCCATTCATGAAGTATAACACGCGGATATATTATTATTATCCTGTTATCGAGTTGTAACGTGTAAGTAACTATTTGTAAAAATACTTTATACGCGTATTCTCTCTCAATTTCTCAATTGAAGAAATTGAATATCGTTGTAACTCGATAAAAGTAGCAACACGAACTCGAGATTTATTTATACGTCCATTTTTATACATATACACGAGACAATATAATAACTATGCACTAGGCCCGTTAATAAATGTAAATCGTGTTTTAACAATTTACATATAATAATAACTTTTTACATAACTCCGAGTAACTAAGCAGTTGCATCGTTGAATGCTCAAGTTACGTAATATAATACTTAAGGCGATTCTTTAATTACATCAAACAATATAATCTGCTAAGTGCAATGAATAAACTATTGCAGAGTCCAGAGATATAATGTAAATATCATTTTACGTCACGAGTCTTGAAAATTATCGACTGTAAACTAATGTAAAATACAACTGCAAGATAAAAAGAAACAAAAGATACCTGTTTTTGTACTTTGTAACTGAAACACATGTATTTTTTTCATTCCTTTAAGCGAATCAGTTTTATAATAAAACTTTAATAAATATTTCTACCGATAAATCTTAAGTTCAAGAAACTCATTGTCAATCAATAATCGTGCCGAACAAAGGTGATAATCTAAAAGGACAGTTCAGTGCTGCTGTTCTCAAATAACCCAATCCGTTGCAAATATATCTATGCATAGTCTGAAGCCAGATCGTCTGGTAACAGAAATATACTAAGATACGACAGCATATTTTCACCGCTACAATGATTCGCTTGTAGCGAAAGCTGGAGGAACTCCACGAAATAAACAAAAGATCAATAAAAAAAAGTGATAGGAAGATCCGCGAGGGGTTGCGAGGACTAACCATCAGCTGTTTGTTTGAGCTACTGTCACAGCTACTACAGTCGAGTGCTCGCATACAATGCATCGTCTGAGGCGTTGTTCAAAAGAACTCTCGTTTTTGCGCGTCTGCATGTGTGAAACGTCACAGAGAAAAAACAATCTTCAAAAGATATTCAGCTATTAAATGTTTTTGCCTGTTCCTCTCATAATCATTTTATCGGTGAACGACAGACGCCAAGAAACGCGTAATATTCTTTACGTTTAAGATTTTTATTGAACGATTTTCAGTTATCATACTATATTTTATTTGTTAAACCTTGAAAATAGCCTTCGTAAAGGATATCTTTCTCTGATAACGTACTTATCTATTTATTATAGTTTTTTTTAGAGACCCTTCGCTGTGTCACAAGTTTGTTTAGTGCAAGGAATCAAAGCGACTCGAATAGCGTACTTGTATATATATTACTCATGAAAATTATGTTTCATTTTTTTATTACTTAAATTAGTGTTTAATGTTAATATTATTTATTAGTGTTTATAATAAATTTTTGTACTCGTACATAAATGTTTTTATTCATCGCATAACATACACCAATATTGAAATACTTGTAGAAGTTTAAATTGGGAAGTATAAAATAAAAATATATATTTTGTCTTTCAGGTATTATAAATTGAATAAAGATGAGAATTATGTCATGTTATTTTCGTCGTCTCATAATAACAGCATTATTTGTCTTACTGCTGTTTTGTGTTGTTCAAGTTTTTCGTTCAGAACTAGGCTTCAGTGATAATGATTTGTCAAATCTGGATAAACTGTGAGCAATTAATTAATTCTCTTAGAATAGAAGAATGTGACCTTTTTCATTATAATAGTCTATATCGTTTCAGAATACACATATCTCAGATAATTAAGGAATCTGAACAACCTTATTTTGGGTATATATATATACATATATATATATACATGTAATTTTATTAGAAAAGTCATATTTGAAATATAAGAAAGTGAAAAAATCTATGTGTCTTTAGGGAAGGAGTTGTAGCTTGTAAATTACCACAGTTAGACGTATCTAATCCAGAAATTACAAAATTTATCCATGATGTTAGTCCCTTGCGATGCACGCCAGAAGATTGGGTTATTCTTCGTGGTTCGAGACTGGTTATTAGCAATAAACTGAAGAAAAAATATGGTTCGATAACTTGTTTTTTTAGAGGTGAGTTTTATAAAACTGCTAATAGTATATAATTATATTCACATTGTTGTGCGTAATTGCTTGAATCGTATCTATAGAAATTCTCAGAGATGATGACTACAATGTATCGTTCATGACCTCTGTTGAGTCTGATGATTCTTATATCCTCAGACATAGTGATTTTGTTGATGTTAAATGTGTATCAAAAAATGGAAAGGAGTAAGTGGAATATGTTGAAAATAATCAATTGATAAACTGGATAAACTTTAATTTTTAATCAATTTTTTAGGTGGCATAGTATTATGGCTGGAGTAAAGGATAATCCTGAAGTAAAAGAAAAAAGTAAATGGGAAAATGTTAGAAACAAGGGCCTCAAGTTAAATGTACTTATGTTTGGTTTTGATTCTTTGTCAAGAAATACATTCATACGTAAATTGCCAAAAACATATCAGTATTTGAAAGAATACTTAAATGCTTTAATACTAGAAGGATATAATATAGTAGGCGATGGGACGCCACAAGCACTCATTCCTATTCTTACTGGAAAGATTGAACTTGAACTTCCAGATACTAGAAAACGTATGGGTCTAAAGGCAAATTATGTTGATGTATATCCAATGATATGGAATCGGTATAAAGAAAATGGCTATATAACAGGATTTATGGAAGATGTTCATCATATTGGAACTTTTACATATCGTCTGAAGGGTTTTAACAAACAACCAACTGATCATTATATGAGAACATTCTATTTAGCTGCTACACCATATTTTAGACATTTCAACAAATTTTGCATTGGAAGCATTCCAAGACATATGGTATATTTGAACTCCTTTCAACACTTATATTATAATTATAGAATTATACATATATCATTATCATTTATATAGATTATGTTAAATTATATGAAAGAAATTTTCAATGTCTACAAAAGTCAACCAAAATTTCTATTTGGGTTTCACGGGGAACTTTCACATGATTCCTACAATGACATAGGAGTAGTTGATGAAGATTTACATAATTGGATACAGGATTTGCATGAATTTGGTCACTTGAATGACACAGTATTAATACTGATGAGCGATCATGGACACAGGTTTGTATAATATGCAAAATTCAATTTTCAAATAGAATTATACATTAACAAAAAGTTAATGCAAAAAATTTTACTCGAAAGATTTGCAGAAATTCGTAATACTCTGCAAGGTAAACAAGAAGAAAGATTACCATTTTTTTCTTTTGTTTTTCCACCTTGGTTTAAAAAAGTTTACCCAGAAGCATATGCAAACTTTTTACATAATACACATTATTTAACAACTCCATTTGACGTCCACGAAACGTTAGAAAGTATATTAAATTTTGAAACACCAAAAGTTGGAGATCGTCACCAACGAGCTATTAGCTTATTTGATAAGGTAAGTGCATCATGTACACATATTAAAATTACATCTAATGTTTAATATAAATTTAACACTTACCCGTTGTGAATTTGAATTTACACGGGAATAATCGCGCAACGCTTCTTTGTTCGTTCATAGTTATTTATAGATCTTATGCGTAAATCATTTCAATAGGAACTACTAGGATTTATATTTCTTTCCCCTTTTTTTTAATAGTAGAATCTAATTAAATTTTTTTAACCCCATTTTCATTTATTATAACTACTATTATTATTAAATATACACGTAAAAACGTATTTAATCACGATACAGGTACCATTAGATAGATCGTGTGCGGATGCATTCATAGAACCACATTGGTGTGCTTGCCTTAGTTGGCAAGAAATCACAATTAACGATGATAACGTGATTGCTGCAACCAAATATTTTATTCAGTTTCTTAATAGTTATACGGAAATTCATCGTGATATATGTGAACAATTAAAATTAAAAGAAATATTGTGGGCTGCTAAACTTATACCTAATAAAGGTATTGTATTTACTTACACCGTTGCATTTTTTGTTCATGTTAACTTACGATTGTTAAAATATAAAATTGTAGGTTTATTAAAATTTCGAAAATCTGGAGATCAAGACGGTTTCATGGGAGATTTTAGTGCAAAAACTAAATTAACTACTGAAACTTATCAATTGAAAGTAAAAACAGAACCAGGTGATGGATTGTTTGAAGTCAGTATTAATTATGATGTAAAGAAGAACATTTTTTCAACAAAAGTGAGTTTGCTATTAAACTATACTATTTAATATAAATATTTGTAAAATGGAAATATAACAAGAATAATTATATACAAAAAACATTAATTTTAGATTTCAGATGTTAGTAGAATTAATCTGTATGGATCTCAAGCAAGATGCGTTGAAAATTCTTTATTTCATTTACGAAAGTATTGTTATTGTAAGGATTAAACAGACAATTTTCAATAAGTTTCACATATATTTTAAGATGCTACATAAATTGAATAACAAGAAATAATATGAAAAAATTTACAAACCAAAGTTTATGAAAGAGGTGCTACAATTATGATTAATTTTTACATTTAGTTCTTCCTTTTTTTGGTCTTTACAAACAGAAAAATACCAATCTTATGCATAATACTTGTAATTTATATAATTTCAAATATAACAAAACGAGAATGTTCATATGTATGAACTATATAACAAAATGATATACGTATGACAATACGTTCTATATATTTATTTATTTATAGTAGTGCCAATTAATTATTATACTGTGCCAAAGTATATTTATAAATTATATGATCAAAATATTTGTTTTTGGTAAATTTGAAATTGCCAATGGTTAACATAAAATTTTAAGCAAACCAGTAAATATTAAGTAAACAGTTAATGTATAATGTACATAATGCACAATGTAGTGTAACGAATTGACGATTGATTTTTTTCAATATTTATATAATAAACAACATTTTATCGATAAAGTATGCTTGTGGTATTAGTTTTTAAGTAAGTTTTTCTTTTACATTTATTGTGAAACACAACATTCTCCAAATTGATGTAAAAATGTTGTAATTTCACGAGTAACACTATCAACTAACAGAAAACCCATGTTTTGCACATGAGATGGATCATATGGAAAATATGCTTTTCCCTTACCATCTTTAGCCACTACTTGTAGAACTATTGTACTAATTGACAAATCTGCATCTTCATTTTTTTGCACCCTAAAATAATAATAAATACACTTATTACATTAATTATCGAAATATTTCTAAAAGTACTCAACAACCTTATTAAATCTTTATAAATAGCTTTAGTCACTTCTAAGTATGGATTTAAAATATCTTCATATTGACACAATATTCCTCCAAGTACAAGCATTTGAAAAATGTAAAATATGAATTCTTCGCGTTCATTTTTTAAATATAAATTATATTCCGGGCATTCTTGATCTAGTAGCATCTATAAGTTTAAGATATAAATAAACTTGTATCGATAGCAAATTAATTATAATAAAATATCGTACTCCTCTAAGATTATCAGAAACTAAAAAATTTTCTACTTCCATATCGTATCTCTTAGAAATAGTCCCAGACTTGTGTACAATTCCATTCTTAGGATCTTTCAGCTTATTAAAAAAGGACATGTTTGAAACGGAACAAGGAACAGGCTTTATATCTACATTTGTTGCTGATATACCTATCAATGGTGAGAAAAATTAGTACCGTGTAATATTATGTTTTTGAAAAGTGTTTTAACTACCTTGTTTTATCCAATAATTTCCTCGTTTTGTTAATAGTTCTTTAACTACAGTACTATCTTTAAAGAAAGCCTAGGAAGATTAAAGAATTCATAAATACCACGAGAACTATTTGAAATTAAAATTATATCATGTAGGAATTAACTAACTTCAGCTAAATGATATTTGTGATATTGCTGAAAAGGTTCGTTGAATGAAAAATGCTGAATAATAAAATTTCCCTTCACTCCCCTATAAAATTAGAAGAAAATTTATTTTCTTCGATCATATTAAACTCTTAAATATAAAATTTGGTATGTATATATTAATTCAAAAAGATCATTAATATTGTTACCATTTAGAAAGAAATTCTTGAGTCAATTTATCGTTTATTCCAACAAAATTTTTTTGTACGAGAGGTACAAATGTATATCTGGGTTCAATCTCCATCTTCAAACAATTGTTATTGCTATAGAGACAGAAGTATAATAAAAATGTATAAATTCAGTCATATGTGTATGGCAATAGTTATATAAATTGTAATTTTTGATAATGTAAAAATTAGTCGAAAAAATGAAAAGAAATATTTATAGAGTATTTTTTAGAAAAAAATATATTGTATAATTATTTAGAATAAATATAACATCACATATAAAACATTTACATAAAATAAAGTAATTTAGTTCATAGCAATATAGTTATTTATTTGTGCTGTTAACAAAATGGATGTATAGTATTTTATTAAGAGTGATTTCCCCATCGATAAAAATATCAATGTTATGGTATAGTTAAACAAACGTTTAGACAAGCTTCGAATGCTTCAAGAAACCATGGCGCCGAATCAACGTCAACGTCAGCTTTTTATTTCAAAGAAAGAACTGAAAAAGTTGAATGGCAAAAGATTTTCAAAGTAGAGATGAATTTATTTTATATCTTATTAGTAAAAAGTGAATTGGAAATTTTGTTGTTATCCTGTGTTTAATAAATTTAAACATATTGTATGCCGGTTAACCTTCTCCGGCGATAGAAACTTTTATAATAAGGAATTATAGATATTTTTAACGTATTATTTTATCAAATTTGTACGCTTATAAATTATTTTATTTTATTTCTATATTTTACTTATTATCAATTACCTATAATAATAAGAATGTTAATTCGAAAGTAAACACGCATAAAATTAAACTAAAATTATAAGAAAAATTAAATGTATATATGTTTTAGACCAGAAGAATCCTCTGATACTGGTCTCATTTATCCTGGTGTGGATACAGCATTTAAGCTGCTTTTATCAGCTAGATTTTGTTCCGCTATATGGAGTCACATAACAGATTGCGATGAAACTTATAATTATTGGGAACCAGTAAGAAGTAGATCTTAATGATTTCAACAATTCATATATAAATAATTTATATATAAATTTCTATATTTGTATTTTATATATATTTATATAATTCTGGTTTAATAAATCATCAGTTTATTTTAGAAGAATATATTCTTTTTTTTTTATTGTATTTTATATCTTTCTTAGAGTCACTATTTGCTTTACGGCACTGGTCAACAAACATGGGAATATAGCCCACAATTCGCATTAAGATCATACATGTATTTGTTGATTCATATGGTACCGGCAAAAGTCTATCATTACTTATTAGAACCAAATCCTGTTCTAGTCTTCTATTTCGTAAGATGTCTATTATCCGTGGGTTGTGCTTTGTCTGAAATATACTTTTATAAGTACGTGTATTTTAAACTATATTATAGATTTATCGATAATAAATTTAATCTTAAAACGCTAACTAAATTTTATTATTTTTTTAATAGAAATGTGTGCAGAGAATTTGGAATTCATATAGGAAGACTCACATTAGTATTTCTTATTCTCAGCTCTGGCATGTATATTGCTAGTGCTGCATTCTTGCCATCCTCTTTTTCAATGTATGTTGTATGAAATTAATAGTATTTAAATAAATTCTGAAATAATTGTCATTTAAATTAATTATATGTTCTTTACACAGGTATTTGAGTACCGTTGCTACAGCAGCGTGGTATGGCCGTCAATATGAATTGGCAATTTTTGCTACTGCTATATCTGCTTTATTAGGATGGCCATTTGCTGCATTACTTGGGTAATTTTTTATACATACAGAACTAAAGTAGTTTCAGCGGTAAAAATTTGAAAATACAATAAATCTCTTTTGTATTCTTTGTAGATTACCAATTGCAGTGGAAATGTTAATGCATAAACAAGAGTGGAATAAGTTTATAAAATGGGTATTTATATCTGGTACCGTTGTTTTAGTACCAATGATATGGATTGATTCAATGTATTATGGCAAATTGGTAATAGCACCGTTAAACATTATAATGTACAATATTTTTACGAATCATGGACCAAATATCTATGGAACGGAACCTTTTAGTTACTATATTTATAATGGATTTTTAAACTTTAATTTTGTTTTTATCGGTGCACTTTGGGCTCCATTTGGATTGGTAATATTTATAAAATTAATAATGTTTAAAGCTTCGAAATTTTTAATATTCTAACGAATCTTATAGTTTTTAGTGTGGCTAATTGTACCAGCCAGACCAAGAGAACGTCTATGTTTATCTTACTGGTATTCATTAGCACCATTATATCTTTGGTTCTTAGTGTTTTTTTTACAACCACATAAGGTAAGTTAAATAATATTATTTAAGGAATCAAGTTACATATTTAGAGCAATATTTTTATTACAGGAAGAACGTTTTTTATTTCCTGTATATCCAATGATTTGTTTGGCTGGTGGTATAGCTGTAGATACCATTCAAAAACTGTATTTCTTTATTAGAACAAAGCTTAGTTCTTTGCATATTGCTTATCATTATTTACAATATACTGTTCATATTACATTTTTTGCTATCTTAATATGCGGTCTTCTTGGAATATCAAGATCATTGGCAATATACAAAGGTAAAAAGTTCGCAAATTTGAAATTACTTTTGTCAAAATAAAATGTAAATTTTTTATTCCACATTAGGCTATTACGCACCAATGGAAGTAATGATCGATGCAAATAAACTTAGTTTAGAAAGAGAAATATCCAAGGACATTAATATTAATTTTTGTATTGGTAAAGAATGGCATCGATTTCCGAGTAGTTTTTTCTTTCCATCAAATAAGTAAGTAATTTTTTAACAAGTTCGAATCGAAGAAATTTTTACTTTCTTCAACGCCAAATCAATACTGTCTTCAGTTGGAAACTTCAGTTTCTAAGATCAGAGTTCAAAGGACAATTACCTCAAGCTTTCTTAAACCATGAAAATGCAACTAGTATCGTACAACCCTATTTCAATGATATGAATAGAGAAGAGCCTACACGCTATGTAAGTTTCTATTCGTAACATAATATAAAACTATTAAATCGTAATCTAATTAATAAAACTTATTATTATAGTTTAGCTTAGACAAGTGCTATTTTGTGTTAGACCTGGACATTGGTACTGAAACGGAATTAGAGTCAAACTATTCTCGATTAAGTGATAATTTTACAATAATAAAATCGTCCAAATTTTTAAATTCCGCGAAGTGAGTAAATTATGTGTTTAAATTTTATGTTGTACCGTTTATTGTTTTGAACTATTATATTTTATTAACTTTGTCATTTACTTTTCAGATCGCATCGCTTTTTTCGAGCATTTTATGTACCTTTTGTCTCGCATAAATTTTGTACATATGGCTCCTATAATTTATTACAAAATATAAAATTTAAATCGATTCCTCTTTTATCAAAAGAAAAGAATACAAAAGCTTCTTGAATGGAAATTTTTAAATATATATATACATATATATGATTTTAATAAACAGGGTCTCTGTCAGGGAAATTACGTGTCTGATACTGTATTTCAAATGTCCTTTTTGTACTTGATAATAAAAGGTATAAACAATGAGTTTACGGAAAAATAATTTAAAAATTAGAAAGGTTTAAAAGTTTTTTATTTTAACAAGTAGTTATTGATATTTTGAGCAATATATACGCTTATAATCGATATGTAATTCACGTATTTAAAATAGTACATAAACAATTTCACGCAACTACTATTACTCCATTTATTGGATAATATACGAATTTTGATATGATATATGTATATGTGTAATAAATTTTTAAGGTCCATTGTACTAAAAAATTTAATTCACAATGACAACGTACAAATTATTAAATAACACTACATTTTTTGCTTGATAGCTAAATTCCAATATTTTAGATTATACGTATATCCTTGGTACTAGTTCACGCGTATGTAATAAATTTAAGAGTGATGTAACAATAATATTGTTTTCTCATTAGATGAACAATATTTAATAGCAATATTTACATACAATTAGATGACGTTTATTTTATGATTAACAAATTTTTGTACATATATAGTGATAGTACAAGTATATTTGTGAAAGTGTGATGTAATTAATTTTAATTGCATATATGTTATAAATTATTGTATTATATTTTCTAAATACCCTGATAAAAATTAATATAATTGTATAAAATCTAAGTTACTGAATACATTTTAATTGTTACAAAATACATTTCGATTTCTAAAATTCTATATTTAATTATCGTAATATATACCGATCAAATAAAATGATATTTCATTCCTACGTACAATATACACGTCATTATCCTATTATCAGATAAAGTGTTGCGTAATTAAAGATGAAAATTATAGTCACAAATAGTAATGTATGGACGTACTGTTGTAAGAAAATATATACGTAAAAACAATTTTTTTTATACGATGCTTTTGCGATGAAATGAAACTCTTGTTACATTGAAAAATTCTGTTATTAAGTTGTGCAAGCATATTACACAGTTAATGTAATTTATACACGAATATGTATCCTAGGTTTTTGATTGAAATCAAATTTTTAGCGGCACGTACAGCGAGCAGCGCTCCTATCTCTGAATGTTAACTTAGCCATTTTTAAATCCACGATATAAGTTTCGGGTAAACAAGGATTTAATTTGTGTGCGTTCATGCGCGTCCTAGAGACAGGAAAATTTTGTTCATCGTGTATATGTGACATCCGCCAACAAATGTTTAAATAATGATAAAATTATTGGTTAACGTAATGTAGTTCTTAGACCATCTATTAGTTGTGAAAGCATTTGGGCGTAGATTTTACATAGCTCGAAGTATACTAGTTTATTAAAGTTAATATAAAATGGAAAATATGAAAATTGACGATGAACAAACTCATTCTCATTCCATTAAATTGCCAGCTGCAGTCGAAGTGTTTGCTAATTTGAAAAATGCTCAAAAATTCGCTATTGACATCGGTACGTATTGTATTCTATACTGTATTACTATTTATTGAAAGCTTTTATTTTTACATAAATTCAGTTTTTACAAGGTTATCTTCAAAAAGTTTTCTAACGATTGTGTATACTTATTGTATTTAAAAAAAAAAAAAAGAAAAAAAAAACACGTACAGTCGTGATCTTCTAATAATGCAGTTAAAAATTGCTTTGGCTTTAATTTAATTGCAGGCTTATCTTTGACAAAAATAGCTTATTATTCAACAGTTAGTTACCGTAAAGCATTGTATGAGGATGCAGGCTTAGGAAATAGTGGAGAACGTGCATACAAAGTACACGAAGGCAATAGACTTCACTTTGTTAAGTTTGAAACAAGATACATTGAAAATTGTTTGGATTTTGTGAAAGAGAATTTAGTAAATGTTGAGAGGTTTCATGGTAAAAGCATTAAAGTGACTGGTGGAGGAGCATACAAATATAATTCTTTACTACAAGAAAAATTAGGTTTAATGTAAGCACTTTAAAATATAGGAATAATGTTTAGGATTTATTGTACATGTATTAAATTAAATCTGTACAGTCTAATGTTAAATATTTTAATATAAAAGTTAAAGTAATTAAAACTGTTTTTAGAATTGATAAGGAAGATGAAATTGCATGTCTAATCAAAGGTTGTAACTTTTTACTCAAAAATATACCATGTGAAGCATTTGAATTTGAAAGACATGGGAATCCTGAATATAAATTTCAAAAGGCTGGTCCTAATATATTTCCATACATGTTAGTGAACATTGGTAGCGGTGTCAGTATTCTTAAAGTAAGTTATAATCAGAGTGATTAAACATTTTTAATGAACGATCTTCTTTATTTTTTAAATTTATATATTACTTTCAGGTTGAATCTGATGAAGTATTTGAAAGGGTTGGTGGTACAGCTACAGGAGGGGGAACATTTTGGGGTTTAGGCTCGTTGCTCACAAAAACAAAGGTATTTTAGCACTTGGAAAGTCTTAGTTAACTCAATTGTGGTTCAATATTTATATCAATTTTTTTTGTATATATATATTTTATTAACTTTTATATTTATTTAATATGACCGAGACATAAATGTAAAGATTAAAAAATGTTCAAAAACACTCTGCTAGGACTTTGATGAATTGCTGCAACTTGCAGACAGAGGAGATCACCGTAATGTTGATATGTTAGTGAAAGATATTTATGGGGGTGATTATGCTTCCCAAGGTTTACCCGGAGACCTCATTGCATCTTCCTTTGGCAAGGCCACTTCTTACAATACTAAAGGTAAAAAAGTAACAAATCTGTAGGATGATTGAATGGATTGTAACATCTCAAAGAATAAGTTGTTTTACTTGTATTTTAGGACACTTAAACTTTTCTGAGGCAGATATTGCAAGAAGTCTTTTACTTACTATAAGTAATGATATTGGACAAATAGCAAGTTTATATGCAACTGTGCATAAAATGAATAAAGTTTACTTCGGTGGTTATTTTCTACGTAATCATCCATTGTCAATGCATACTATTTCATATTCTATCAAATATTGGTCTCATGTTAGTTTTAAAGCTCTTGTATTATTACATGGCTGTAATAAACAACAAATTTTTTTTCTCTCTAAAAAATGTTTTTTATAAATATTCATTGAATCCTATGTAGGGTAAAGTAAAGCCTCTTTTCCTTCGCCACGAAGGTTATCTTGGTGCAATTGGGGCATTTTTGTATGGTACCGAAAAACCTGAGAAACACAGTTGGTTGGAAAATTATGCAGGATCTTCAGGATTTAAAGATTCAATATCTACTAATCTTGGGATTAAAGTAGATCAATTGGAAATTGATCAAGCAGAAAATGCTGTTACATTCTGTCCACTTTTGAAAGATCCTGCATCTTACAATCCCGATACTACAGATCTTGCCGAGGATAAAGAAGCTAGGTGAGTTGTAAGATTAAATGAGTTGCAAATTTTTTTTTTTTTTTATAATATGTAGCAACTTTTGATATTTCTAGAGATTACTGGCTTCAGTGCTTTGAAGAATCAGTGGATAAATTTGTGGCTAGAGCTATTCATAGTCAACCACATAGTCCAACTGCAAAAGATAGAGCAACAAAACTGAAGGAGAAATATGTTAACAGACTGCATTATCTACATCTTCAACCATTGTAAGTTTTGGTCACTAATAAATGTATAATATTTTGTAACATTATATTATAATTATATATTTTGCAATATAATTTCAAATCATATTATATTGTAGTGCTTATGGAACGCTCACAGTGAGAGTATTATTGGATACTATTGAACATTGCATGAAGGAATTCGATTTTCCTGATCCTTATTTGCATGTAAGTTTTTTTTTTTTTTTTTTATTTAAATTTATATTTTCAATATTGCGATTTGGTTCAAATGTATCTAATTAATTTTTTTTACCGTATATAGCAAAAGAAAAAAGAGAACGAAGAAGCTTTGAAACATTTGAAAAATCGTATAATAGCAATCGATAATTTGGAAGGAGCAGAAAAAATAAAAGATCTAGTACTAGGAGTTCTAAGTGGTAATATGTTTGATTGGGGCGCGCAAGCTGTTGCAACATTGATGGAGACATCAGATTTCGGTTTCGCCGAAGCTCAAGCAAAAATACCCGGTATTTATACGTACCAGTGACATTTTTGATTGTAATTAATAAAAAATTGATACGATATTTTTCTTAAATTTAGGTAGACCTTGGTTACAAGATAATTTGGACGATTGGATAGAGAGATTACAAACTGAACCATCTCATAAATGTGCTGCTATTTTTGTCGATAATAGCGGAGTTGATATAGTATTAGGAATTTTACCGTTCGCGCGTGATTTGTTGCAGCGAGGAACAAAAGTTAGTTGCAATTTATATACTTTTTAATCGTGAATTTGATTAGAACAAATGGATTAAATGAAATCAAAATTACTTTAGGTTATATTGTGCGCTAATTCTATGCCAGCATTAAACGATGTCACATACCCAGAATTGGTTGTAACATTACGGGATGCGGCTAGGGTGTGCAAAGTTATTAGGCATGCACTAAAAGAAAATCGTTTGATGGCTATGGAAACAGCTCAAGCTGGTCCTTGTCTTGATTTAAGGTAATTATGATGCGTGGACAAAATAATTTTTTTAAATTACGTATTTTAATAAATTATTTTATATTTAATAGCCGATTGAGTTTAGATTTATGTCTCGCGATGGTCAAGCATAATGTCGATCTTATTGTACTTGAGGGAATGGGCAGAACGCTTCATACGAATCTTCACGCAACAATGACTTGCGAATGTTTAAAATTAGCAGTTGTTAAAAATCGATGGTTAGCGCTTCGATTGGGTGGTGACATGTATGCCGTAATATGTAAGTACGAACGACCACCACCGAAAACGAAAATTTGTGATATAGAAATAAAAATGAAAAAAGAATGCCCATCAGAGTGTGTAGGGAACACAACAAATATTTGTACGTCTAACGTAAAGGAATAAGTATTGAGGACGTAAGTAGCCATATTGGATTATTTTTAGGATTGGAGTACCATGCATTAAAAATTTTATTTCAATTCCAGGAA
Organism: Ctenoplectra terminalis; assembly: GCA_019453375.1. Classification (NCBI taxonomy): domain Eukaryota; kingdom Metazoa; phylum Arthropoda; class Insecta; order Hymenoptera; family Apidae; genus Ctenoplectra; species Ctenoplectra terminalis. The sequence goes on along the minus strand of SMSQ01018559.1, from coordinate 993,114 downwards.
CTGAAAAATGGTACATTAAAGTATTTGTTTATTTAAATTTAGATGTGTATATAAAGAAAAAGAACGGAAATTTTAGCATATTTTATAGTTTCGTATGAAAATATATACTATTATAAGGAACTATACTTAAATACTTTTTACAAAATTTATTATTATTTGTTTTCAACGGTGTAACTATTACACAATTTACCTAATAGTAATTACGAATGAAACTTGGTTGTCGAAAATATGTTTTTAATATCGTGTAATTAATCAAGTTTCATGATCTAGCCTACATGTTACACAAATATGAAAACTTCAGCGTTGACATGAGACATTGGTAATTAACAATTAACACCTAGTCAAAGACAATAAAATTATTTTTTTTGTAATTTAGAAACAATTACAGTAGTTTAAAAGAAGTAACGGCGACCAATTATAATGGTTACAAACGTGTATCATATAATACTGTATAGTACGTCTTCTGTGATAATGTAACATTCAAACAGAAAGTTACATATTCGTGTAAAGTAAGGGGGTATTCATTTGAAAAAAGGTAAAAAATAACTAATTTTTATGATTTTTTCATCCAAGAAATTATTAAGTATATATTAATCTATACTTTTTACCAATATACTTATCCATATTTAACGAATATCTACAGATTTTTACGTGATATAATAGTCAGTATTAATAACATTTCTTGTAGATACACGATATTTATCAATATTGATAATATTGAAGTAAACTTTTTATTGAACATACAAACTGCCAGATGTGATTTCATTAATATTACGAATTTTATTATAATATTTTACACGCAGATACTATGTATTTATACGAAATGTAAAAGGGGAAAGAATGATTTTTTTTGTTTTTTTTTTTTCTACCAGAATCATATGAATACTCTCTTAAACCAGTAAATCGATAGACAGTATAATAGAGTAATATGTAAAGGAGTAAAACAGTTTAAGATGATACCTTCAGGCCTTAAGATTTTTGTACAGAGATATATTTCTTCATGTCAAATCAGATACTTCTTTTTTCGAATGTATTTTTGTTCTTCGTAAAAAAAGAGAAAAGAAAAAAAACTGAATGGAATGTATTGATTACATAAAATTAACGAGCATAATATATGCTCCTAAAAATGACCAATCTGTTGAAATAAACTTTACAGATTTTATAGAAACAAATGAATAAAAAAACGAAGATAATAAGATACGGAAAAGAATAATTGTTGAAGCTTAGTATGGTAACTTTAGTATGGTTTTCAAGCTAAAGATTTTTATGCGAATGATTTGTTAATACTCAATACAAATATACGCGTATGTGATACTTGACTTGCTTTGTAATCTGTAAATAAAACATAAACTTTTTTGAGACTTAATTACAGGATATTTTAATGGTTAAGTAAAATGGTTTCTTTTAAATTTGTAATTTACAGCAAGATATAATGATTAACGAATAACGAATTACTACAAGAAATGTCCTTTTTTTATTTGAAATTTAATCTTCACATTTGTCGACCCAGCAGAAACACAACACTGCTCTATTAATTACTAATTGTAAGTTTTGCTGTGTTACATATTTGAGACATCAAACTTTAACCGATGTAAAATATCTTATCTTGCAAATAAAATGTAAATGTATTTTTTAATAATAATTTCCGTAAAACTAACGCTTAGTTCTTTCAGCACCCAGAATCATCCTAAATCCACGCTGGAGCTTCTTCCTTAGATCATAATTTTCCAATTTATTGGCAAGATCTAGAAATCACGTTTTGTAAGATTTATCCTCATAAATAGGATGGAAATTCGAACCATTTGAGTGCAATCTACATATCATTTTACGTATAATGTATGTACATCTGGCAAGACTGTTATACGCTTTAATACGGTTTTAAAATTAATTTTATCATAAAATAATTAATTGATAATTTTTTGATAGATTGTTTTTAATGATGAGATAGGGTCTAGCTTTTTTTTATTAATTTTTTTATTTTTGCAGAATCTACGCGTTTAAGTGCATTCCGTTCATAGTTAAGTTGCATAAACAATTTAAAAATTGTTCCTTTCTTAATAATAATCTGCGATAGATTTCTGCATTGCTTACGTCGAATAACATGCCATGATCACTTAGTAACAATAAACAATTACTATCGTTTAGATTTTGCAAAGAAGCTTAAATTAAAGTATCGATTATAGCGAATAATTTGAGTCCAATTTTATTTAAAAGTTTCGCTTGCTTCACGAGATATGCAATTAGAAAAAAGACTCCAACCTGGGACATTGAATACAAAATTGGAAATTGTTTTTGCCGAATCTCTTAAAAATTAAGACTTCGTTACCATTGTCGACGATATCTAACGTCAAGACCTTTGGCCCCGAATCTTAGTTCCAGTCTCTTAGGAGCTATAAGTGCAGCTTTAATGCCAGCGCTCTAATTACACGTCATTCCGTAATTTCATGTAGATTACGTGGTAGAAGGTACGCGTGTGCGCTTATTTGTGGCTACACAGACACAGCGGTGACGTTGTACGAGTAGATATTTTGAGAGCTCTTCGTGTCAGCTTTAATTCCTTCCCGGGGATTCCTTCGCGATTGCGGATTGCAGTTGCACCCATGTATCCGACGTGAAACGGCTCGGTAGAAATTACACGTGCAGTTTTGAAGGGTTGCTAGTGCTGCTAGATAGTCTATAGAACATGCGGATGAAGAACGAGACGGGGTAGATCATTTCTTCGTAATTTTCTCTCTTTTTCTTTTTTCCAGCAGGATCAAATAACGTAGTCGAGTTATAATCCAAAACGCAAAATTTCCATCAACGAAGTTTGCTTGAAATTCTCTCCAAGTTTCATTCCGTGGGATTTCAGAAGGAAAAAAGGATTCCAAGAGAAGAATGAAGAGGGGTCGGAACGAAACACATTTACGAGCAAAATTCCTCAATCCACTTTCACGTTCTCCTACCAGAAAAGGAGGTTGTACGTTCGATCCTGAGCCACCCATCACTCGTAAGTCCTATCGGGCTTCCAACACCGAAGATAAAACTTCGAAACACGCATGAAATTTCGACACAGATGTGCAACTACAATTCACAAACCCACAGAAATTTCTGAAAATATTATGATTGATAAAATTAACTTAGCAATGCAATTATTGATTTGATTTTAAAATAAATTCTAAAATTCAAGTTGAATAAATAAACTGGTAACTGTGTATTTTGTAAGAATATTTTTAACTAAAGGAAACGTAAGTTGAATACATCTCGCTTTAGATTTCCTTACCGATTCTCAAGGATTGTCGAGTCAGGAATAGATTGGCAACCTTAGACGGGCACTCGGTACGATGAGTAGGAAAATATTGAAAAGGAATCCGTTATCGTTAAACGCCTTTTACGTTAACTTCTTCCAATCCCAAGGAGGAGAAGATGTCGGAGAAGCTCGAAGGACTCGCAAACTTCTAGGAACGAAATCGATCCGCGATGAATGGAATTTCTGCAAATTTCAAGCGCTCCAAGTGATCACTCGCGACGAACGATTCATTAAAAGTCTTCAAGATTCTGAGGAAACTTTTTCAAAATAAACAAGAACGAAAGGAAAAAGTTGCGAAGATAAAAAGAAAAATGGATATTTTTTTTCCGTATCGGAATTTCGTAGTTAATTTATAATTCGTTTTAAGGATTCATTTATCGTTCGAACACGTAAAATGAAGTTATTAAGATAGACGCGGAAATAGCAGCCGCGGCTGATAGATGAACGGACGCAAGTGCGCGTCGATAAATTCGGGAAACGACAGGGAAATGATGAATCGTCGTTTCGTTTTACCATTCCTGCTCTAATTACGTTAATTTCGCAATTAGAACGCGCTCGTTCGTACGAGCTTATCTATGCCCGCGATGCAGAGGATTTTTTAATCGTCGCTCCCAGCGGAATGAAATTTGTGACTCGGTACGCAGAACGTAGCGACATCGATTTAAACATCGTTTTAACTTAGTTAAATCTTCGGTAAAGAGTAAATCTTTGAGTCTGGATAATTGTAAAACGGTTTAAAGCTGTTTCAAGTATTACCATGTTTTCGCTTTCTCAAGCAAATTTAATTACAATTAAATTTGGAGGCCGATTTTGCTCCGTACGACTAAACAATGCGATTCTCGATGGATTAATTGCCTTGCATCAGGAGTAAGCTATTTAAGTTGCAGGATCGTAAACAATCTCGGAAGCGGAGAGGCGACAACGAGCGAGACGACGATGTTTCCACTTCAATTCCGCTCAGCGCGAAGCTATTATAACTGTCGCCGGTTTTCAGTGTTCATGGTCAACGGACGTTCAGTCGTTCAGGAAGCGCATGCTGTCGAGAACAATGGAGAACGTCAGGGGTGCCGTTTTACCCCATTCTTGTCCGTCTTCGCGCGATACGGCTCGGTTACGTGAAATTAATTTTGATAAGTTGATCGTTGACGCGACGTCGTGAAACGGAAACGGGGAATGATTTGTTTTCGACCAAACGTTTCCTCCACTCGAGACGTTTCTATATTTTTTTTGTTACATTTTCAAAAGCAACAAAAATGCAACAAAAATGTTCCATTTTCAACAGAGATTTGCATTGATTTTTTTACAATCTCGTTTTCTCGAATGTTTTCAACAGTTGTTATTAAAGCTCGTTCATCTTCGAGTGTAAATATAGCGAATAAAAAAGGAGCAGATGGAAGAGAGGAAAAAAATGGAGGCTAAATGTGAACATGTGAAAACACGTGAAAAGTTTGCTTCACGTGTGCCGGTTGTAAGCGCTTATGAAAGAGTTTGCTTTATGAGCATGGCTCGGTTTTAATTTCGCCGGAAAGGCAGCTGTTTATTACGATTGCATCCCGCTAAACACAGCTCCGAGATTCCCAGATTTATTTGCGCCGAGAAAACGATCGGATTTAGGAGTATATGCATTAAAATAATTTCATTAATCGAGAACGAACGATTCTGTTTGAAACATTAATCGTTCCCCACGTTTTGTATCGTTCAATTTATTCAATTTCAATATCATCGAGCCGCTTATTTCTACAATACATTTCTATCATTTTGCTGGGACGATCCTTCTTCCGTGAGGTTACGTTATTCACATTTCTATTTCGTGTCCATTTTTCCTCCCAAAGAGAAACAGATCTCCTATATTATCATTCTCGGTATTCGTAATCGATGGTTTCGTGTCGCTAAACGGAATGCATATTCACGGGATGCGCGCCAAATAAAGGAGAAAATATGAGGGTTTATGCACGGCTAAAGTTCACCCTTAATGTTCCCTTGAACGAAGTAGTTTATTGCGGTTGCATCTCCGCGAAGATTTACACCTCGCCATGGTTTTCTTTGCGTCCACACTCCACCCTTCCGCATCACCGGGATTAACGGTGTCGTTAAAACGACCGGGAATTACCTATTCCTGGCCACGGACGAAGTTTTAATTTCCCGCTTGCAGAATTATCGGCGACGATCGAACAATAAAACCGTAATGAATAATAAACGCGACATTTTATCGTTCGCGCTGGCCACGATTCTGATTATCGTGAATTTGTATCATCCATTTTATAGTCACTTTCTTCGCAATAACCGCTTTTTAATAGGACTTTGTGCCAGTGATTCTCTGGTTAATAGCTGCTTTCCGTATTGATCACGCCAGCTAATTTATCCAACCAGAGTTTTGTTTATTCGTTTATTCGATTATTTCTTCTTTGGTCAACTACGTTTCACTCCAACCATGCTACAGTTTTAATATCGCGATTCGTACATACGTGGAATTCTGTTTTACAACACCTAGGTTCGAAAACGAAATGAAAAAAAACCAGTAACCAAATCCACTACCATCGCACTAGCTACCGCGTCCGTCATTCAAAACAACGAATCGCTCGGTTACGGGTTTTTCTTTTCTCCAGTTCCTAGAGCTAGAGGCTTCTCCAACTTGATACATGAAAACTTCGATTTTTCCCAGCGAAACGTAGTCTGCGGATTAATTAAAGGCGAGCTAGGACTCCGACCATGCATCGGCACGCGGGAATCCATGGTGAAGCAGCCTGTGCAAACGCCTCGGGAGGGTTGCAAAACATTTCACACGAGTCTCGACCACAATTGCTCAGCGTTTCTGGAAACTTTTCCCCCGAAACCTGTTGATGCCACTTCTGACGATGTTTTTCGCGCTATCTGCTCCCTCTTCAACCTTTTACAAGCGTTGGCTGCTCGAGGATACGACGATTTTCGCTTCGGCGATCTCTTTTTCCTCGCCGACCGTGTTTCCTGTGGTCAACCGTATTTTTTAAATATCCCTGTGTTTTTCTACCAATCTTACACGAAGGTTGTCACTGTGCGTATAGTTTAATTTCAACAAACTGTTTCAGAAATGCACTTCCCGATGTACACTGTCACATCGACAAAGACAACCGGATTAATCTTGTCCTATTAAACAGTGTAATTAATGAGCGACAATTGCGTACACGCGTTGGGAATATTAATTAAATTTGTTTCTACATTTTCGTAAGACTACACAGAGTGACCAGCTCGTTCCTGCACAGAGGTCTCGTTGCACAAGTTGCATCAGTTAATTACATCTAACCGGATTAAGGGGAGGATTGTGCACATTCTACGAATACCGAGGAGGCTATTGTGCTCGGACCAACGAGCTCCGAAGCTCTGAAAAGCTTTTGAAAATGATTCGAATATTTGAAACTATCTTGGCTAATCTCTGATAAATTAAAAGTTTCACAAGACTAAATTTCGAAGGAAGGGAAACGCCTGCTTCGAAGCAAAGCCGCAGTGAATTAAGTATTTTCATTTAGGGGGAAAAAGGAACAAAAAACCGAAGATATTTTCCAGTGTGGAGAGCTTCCGTCTTTCTTGCCGGTGTTGTTAAGAGCGACAATTTTTCCCTTCGTCCGTCCCGCGGATCTTGCTTAATCGTCCTTCCTCGTTCCAACGTTTCCCCGAACCGTTTTGCGCAACGGAACTATTTATCAACGTCCGCTATGTAACTACGACCAGATAAATAATTTCCCTCTGCTCTCGGGAGTGATTTTCGTCCGTTGTTTCGTCCAGCTTTCAGTTTTTCTTCTCGACAAACTTCTTCCTCGATATAACAATTAATTGTTAATCATTGAGTCCTCTTTCTCAAAGTTGAGCAAGAAATAGGAATTAGAAGCTCGATAAAAATTACGGAAAAGTTTTCGTTCAAGACTGTAAAGCTGTTGGACGCGATCAGACCAATCACCCGAGTGTTGATTTATCAATTGTTCGTGTACGTTTTGTTACAATTCACCGATAAATAATTGGACGAGAAGAACTCAATTTCTGTGTCCATTTCTCAGCATCGCTTTTGTTTTTTCAATTTTTGAGAAATTGTTTCGTATCGGAACAACCCGTGTCTTTCGATCCTGCTTCGTCGCAGAAACGTTTCAGCGAAACTACTGAATCTCGTACATCTACTTCAAGAAAAGTTAACTAAAAGATCGATGAATTTCTACTTTCAATTGCACGACAAAGAGATCGATAGCGATATTTCACAATGTTCTACGAGTGCTCGATATTTGTAATTTAAATGCAACGAAACTTTTTCTTCGCAAGTGTCGCCATGATAAATAATCCTCTGTTTCTACTTGATAAATTAAAACTGTACAACGTTTTCCGACCATCGTGGAAAACTTGTAACAACGAACGACCTATGTTCACGAAGTAGAGTATGTACCGTGAAAAGGGCATGCTCGAGCTAACCATCAACACCGGGCCAATTATTCTTAATTGGTGACTCAGACGATTATGTCAGCGTCGAGCCGTTCTTTTCACATTGGCCAGGCTCTTCCATTCTTGCCAAGGCCGCGGTTAATTCTTTAGAAGATCGGTTGGTAAGTGGTGTTGAGTTCCTGGACTGAGACAGCAACGTCCTTATTACGAGCTTGTCACCGTTAACCGTGTACTTTACCATAGATGCGATGGTCACGCGTCACTCTCCTCTCTCGTACTCTCAAATATTATTTATTCGTGATGCAAATTATACTAATATTTAGGTTACGTTCTAATTAGATTTCGTGGGTGTCTAATGTTTTCTCGTAAATCTTCTTCTTCGCATCGTATAAAAGCTGACTTGATCTGTACCATGATCGAAGGAAAGTAGGTATTTTGGTAGAGTTTTCAATTCGTATGGAAAATTAATGAGAAAAAAGAGACTTGTCACAAATAATATAGCAATATCTTTGTATCTTTAATAAAAGTATAACTTAAAAAAAAAAAAAAAAATGTCTAATATCGCACCATTTTTACCGCAGAAAACATCAAACGATCACCTTAAAAATCTAGAAGGTACAAATCGACTGCAGTTTTTCAAGAAAAATTTCACGGAATTCAATTTCAAGTGACCGTGGACCGGAATTCGTTATTCGTCGCATACGACTAGTCAACCCTCGGTTGTTAACGAGTCTACAAGCAAAAACTCGAAGAACGGAATAGCGACGGTCAAACGGACAGGACAGACGGCTAAATAAAACGACAGAAATGACGGGAAAAGAGAAGCAGTAGGCAGAGGCGGAATTTTGTCCGTGTGATCCATGGAAACAAGGGGGTGGAGGCGACGTGCGCGCAAATAAAATCAAAACCCTTGACGATGCCCTTCCGATCCCACGTTCCACTGGGTTACACGTACAGTCGAGTTTCTCTTCTCTTTTTATCTATTCCTTTTTTCTTTGCAGATAGCCGGATAGCAACGTCAATATACACCCGCGCCGTTACGTTCATGCGCGTCACTCACCTATGCAACTCGCATACCGACAGGGTGGATTTGAATTCGACGATGCATGGGGTGTCTCTGGAGAACAGAGGCTTTCCTTGGAAAAATTGAACAATTCGCCCTGTCGTTGTATGAGAATTGCGATCGGAAGTTGTAACAGATGGAAAGTGGGATGGAATAATTTATTTTCTTTTTATTTAATCCCTTCTTTCTTCCTTTCAATTTTTAAATTTATACAGCTCGCGTTATCGAGTTTCTAGATTTCTTATCAATCTTCATTATTACACTCTTCTTTCTACCATTTAATTTTTTTTTTATAATTTTTTTTTTAATACCGATCGATAGCTATTCTTTGTCTCCGTATTTCCTACGATGTAATTATACTCTGAATTACTCAAACTCAGCCATTAGCGTTCAATTCTCCCTGTCCGTTCCTCGACTACGTCAAAATAGTTAACTGCATCGAAAACAACGATAACAACGATGTCGAAAGAGAAGAGAAGAGAAGGGAACCGAGGTGGCTGAGCTATTTGTCCACTTAGAATCGACGGTGTCGGTCGAAGAGGAGCCGCGAGCCATCGGCGCGTGAGAGAATTGCTCACGACTAAACGAGCATCACGCCTCCGCGAATTTTCCACGGATGGTCGGATAGCAGCCTGTGTCCAAGCCAGGTGGACGTGTTCGTTGACCATCCGTAACCCCCGTGCACGTGGAATAGAAACGGTAGGTATGTGTGTACGCGCGTGCTAGAGAACAGGAGGAGCGTAAACAGTTTACAGATGCGCGATTCCACGAGGCAACGACAATGACAATGAACAGATCGACCAACCTTATCGGGTGTATTCCTAGCCGATGCTGAAACTAATGTCCGCAAGCGTCTCTTTTAACCAGTTTCCTCGATATAATGAACATTGTACCGATTCCAATCGAGTGGTTTTATCCTGTACGCCGCTATTATTGCCGATTTGTAAGCTCGTTGTCTACTGTTGTTGGTCTTGGAACAAAGAATGAGCTTTGGCAAGTTTTCTAAAAAAAAAAAAGGAAAGGAAAGAAAAAAAAACTCATGTTATCGTTATTACCTAGAAATTACTACAAATTATTCTCTTCTATTTACCTAATAAACTTACCGCTATAATGCGAACAGTCTGTATTTCGTCCAAACACGAGCTCATACCTTTGAACGGGTTATTACTACGATAGCATCGGGTGTTTTAGTTTCAGTAAAAAGAGAAAGTTAGTTAGGATTTGCCTGATAATGTAACATCTAATAATATCCGCATTATACGCATCGTGACCATATATACACGTATATGCAAACGCACGAAACGATGCATCGGTAGATTCTATTGTTATAATACGCGCATTACGCGTGCATTACATTACGCACATGACCGCGGGTACGTGATGTGGGTTATGGTGATTCTTGCTGCCGTTTCGCAGCCCTCATTACCAAATTACGAGTAATTCCATCCACTTTGCCGCACAGAAACATTATTCACGTTCCTCTACGTCCATTCGTCCCGAAGCAAACACCAACCCATTATACTTCCGAACATAAATCCCTTTCGATAATCCCACAGACAGCTTGCAGAAACATTTCTTTGTCCTTCTTTTTCTTCTTTCTTTTTTTCTTTTTCTCATTTTATTCATCTGTTTATGTGTTTACGCGGAAGCTAGGATGAATTATTTTAGCATGTAAACAGCGTACGTTCAAAGCGCGATACATGCATCAGGTCTTCTCTAGCGATAAATGCAACGTACACCGCTGCTCGTTTCCCTTTGTTCGCGTTGCATTATGCGAGCATACGAATTGTAAATAATAACAGACTCCTCACCGTAATTCTCCACCCTCTCTCGTTCCACCATGGTTAAACTTCGCGATAATACTTATTGTGCTGCGCTCTGAACCTCATCTGGCCGTACTCAAATTGCATTGTGTTCACAAGTTTTACTATTTCTCCTCGAATTACGTGTCCTGTTAAACTAGTGCTGATTTAAGCATCGCACAACCTGAATTTTCAGAATTTAATTCGTTGCGAAACGGTGGACGACAGGTAGCAAAGCTCTTAACTAATTTTTTAGTTTCTCGATACACGATGTAGACGTTTATCTTCACGCTCTGCTACCCCGACGATCGATTACGGTCGACCGAGGTTCGAACCAGTGGCAATAACCAATATCTAACGCCCTCCATTCATGGCGCGGATCAATGCCACAGAACCGATGAAAAGCAACATCGTTGCATCGCTCGAGATTGCTGCGAGGTATTCTGAAATGTGGTATAAACTGCAACACTGAGCCAAGGTCCAAAATTGCATCAAGAGGATCCAGATCGTTACGCGAGTTTGTCCCGTAGCACGGAACTGCTGGAGAGTCTTTGAGAATATCGTACAACGATTCGAAACAATGTTAGAAAGGCAGAAATTGGTACGAAGTACACGAGATGTTGCGAAGCAATTTCCAGGAGTAGTTTGAAAGCTTTAAGATTTTTTAATCGCGTTCAAAGATGTCACCCAGCATTGTTACAAGCGTCAAAGTAGTTATCGATGGTATAGAATTTTTACAAATGGTTTGCAACAATATTTTCGAATGCTGAAAAATGTTAGGAGATACTTTCTAACGTTGTTGAAATGCTCAAAACTGATGCAGTTGCTCCAAGTACTAAGCTACAACAGCTTACCTTGTATCCAGATATTGTATCGAATACTCGGGAACAATTTCCATAACATTGTCCCGTATCGCGACACACCTGACATCGTTTTCCAGCTAGAACTCAAGGGTCAGCGGATGCAATACCTCTGGAAATCCATTTGCAAGGTCGACGTCGGTTTTCCCTGGCTTTATCGAGATGCGCACGAACGCTCGTTTCGTACAAACGACGCCACGTACAACCCGTGTCACGATACTTGTGCCAACTTTCAGCTTTTCGTTCATGTTTCGTGTCATCTGTAACGAATCCATTTTCCACATGCGTTCCAACACGCAACAGAGCTGCCGGTTTGTGTGAAATTTCTTTGAAACACGGCTCGTTTCTAGCTAATTGTTGCCGGTCTAACGGCAAAACCTAATCTCTCTGGAAGCTGCCTAGTTCCTCAAAGAAAACCATCGCGAACCCTAATTAAAGAGGATTCTGCCTGTACGGTGATACTTGATCTTTGCTGGTATTTAGGAAAGGGTAAAACCTATGAAATTACAAAAGTTTGAAATATCTATCGTAAATTAAATACTTAACAATTTTTAAATTTTCACAGATAACATTTAATCTCGTTCCTCGATGTCTGAAATGGTTGATATATATTTTTGATATACCTCAAAGGTGAATAAAACTTTTTCCTCGAACGAAACTAAAATATCGTGCAATACCCGAGTGGCATTCGGGAGATGCGGCAACGTGCAAAGAATACAATTTGTCTACAAATTCGTAACGGTGCCCCGTGCATGTAAAGTAGCTCGTAGAGTGTGGAACGACGTATGCAAGGTGCAGATTCGCGTGTAAGTTCTCGAGTTTCAAGTTCCTAGGGCAGGCAAGTTTAAATTTGATCGGTAACTTTAACTTCCTCATTAAGAATTTCCAGTGGTTCTCGTTATCCTGTAGTTTCGAGCCACGTTATCATAAAAATGTACGAAGATATTAATTACTTTAGTTTTAAAAATCCAGCAATGGAAATAATTGTGAAGCAGGCGTTAGAATCTTAATGCTTTCTTGCCGCGTCACTTTTCGTTTCCTTTAATAGAAGGGACGGCGGCACGAGCTTACGCATCAACTCTCTCTTCACAATCAGTGGTATACAAGTGGCGGACGTCTGACCGAAGCGCGACCTCTACTACTGACGCCCGCCGGAGTCGATCCGACGCCGACCAAACTGCACGGGAAAATAACGCAACGACGTGCACGGAACAGCAGTTTAAGTGGCAAAATTTATGCAAGTAGACGCGTGCTGAATGCCTTCGGTAATTGAATTTAATTCGTATTCCTTGAACGTGTGTCCCGTAAAACCTTGGCCCTCGTAGTACCGTATACTCGAGTATACTTACTCTTACTTTCCTCCCTCTTTCCTCTCTTCTATTAACCGTTTCTTTTGCTGTCTCGTTTATCGTTACATTTGCCTTCCAACCTTCTTTCGACTGTTCGTGCAGTTGATTATTTCATTTCTCTGCTTTTTAAAACGATCATTCAAAGATGTGATAAACATACAGCAACCATATTTATTAATTGTCCCGTTCTCCGTTGTTCCACGAGAAGATGCTCATAATCCCACGCGTCCGCGTCTAAAATTTCCTTCGCGAACGTCTTCGTCCTATTTCCTGACCGGAATAAACCGATTCATCAGTGAGCAGCCATTAGCTAATTTATTAAACTGTTTCTTTGTTCCGGCCGACCAAGAGGTCACGATCCCTGAACCCCGACGAAAAAAAACCATAAGACACCCACGGAACAATTAAAATGCTAATTTTCATTGATGGGTTAATCGGCGTGTTGTTTCGGAAAGCCGATTGTCTCGGATGCTTGCGCCGTTCGAGATCGTCCATCATTGTCGTATGACGTTCCACAATGGAGTTCGTGTTTGACCGATCTCCATTCGAGAGAATCATGCGCTCTCCTGGTAACACGGTCCTCGTAGCGACGACATTTCTGCGCCGGGATGTACGTTTTACGAGCTTCGCGTGTTTTACATTTGCGTGGAATATAATATAATCCAGCGTTCGTTCAATGATTTGCTTTCGTTCGACGTGTCCTACAGGCTGAAGCGTATTAATCCTCTCGGGATTATTTTTAAGGTATACGCGAGGAACAGACAGGTACCTCGTTTCGTTGAACGTTAAATATTATTTCTACAATTCATAGATATGAGAAGTTCCAACACTCTGCATCGATCCAAGATGCAAACAAGGTGGCAACTCGTTAAATCTGTTTTTCATGAAAAGATAACAAGCGAGCTGAGTCATGTATAGACAGATGCAGGCACAGCTTTACACGAGCTTTCTCTTAAACGAATTACACCGTTCCACGCTGATGTGTTTGCCGTCCGCTTACGTTCGAATACGCTCGAAACTTTTCAATAGCCGCGCCGTTGGTCTTTGTGGAGGATGCCTTTGACCGTTAACTTATATCTGTCGGCCAAAAGCGTCCACGGACTGATCGTTAAGCTAGATCGGGTCGTCGGCTATCGGAAGAACGCCTAAAGACGACGCGGTCGTAGATGAAACGGAAGGAAGAGAGCGACGATAGGAGAGACGAACGGACGGGAAATAAAACACTTCGCTGGCTGGGATCTTTTTCAATTTTTCGAACAGCGAAGCTGATCTTTTCTAACGGTGCATTTTCTAATTTATTTCCTCTTTCGGTGGCACGATATGCACGAGTCTCATCGTCGGGGCTTTGCGAGAGATTCACGAGATTTGGGGTTAACGCGAATCAGCTCTGCCCGAGAATCTTGCGAGAGGAGGGCGGAACATTAATTTTCCTCCGCGTAGAAAATTAGTCCCGATATTAGAATCTGCCAAGGAATCAGGACGAAGTAATTGAAGCACGTTGAACGGTGTTAGAACTTCCTGCGAGCTTGTCGAACTTTGTTAAGCAGGTAGGACTGGAGCGCAGGCCGGAATGAAGCAAAAAGAAGACACAGGCATGACAGGGGGAAGAAAGAGAATTAAATAAGAGAGTGGACGGAAAGGGAAGGACGCGAGGAGGAAGATAGACATTTTGCTCGATGGTCGCACAGCGGCGGCTTGGAGTTAATTGCAAAATTAACCTTAATTATCACGCCTCCCTTGGACATTTCCATTCTTTTCTTGCCTAGTTTTAGACGACGCAGGTAATGTCGCAGGTTAATTACTGGTGCCTGTTCACCGAAAGATTTAATCTTTTCGGTAGACGCCGAAAGCTTTCCAAGAACCCCTCGGTCTGATTCTTCCGCGAGCTTTTTAACGTTTGTGACTCAGACGCTCACGCAATCTCGTTATTTCTTTCTTTCTATTCGTTTCCTGGAACTTTATACGATTGTTGCCACTTTTCGAGCTCCAGAATTTCTTAAATCCCATTTTTTAAATTAAATTTCACAATTTTTCTAATTCGAATACACGAGGTTATGGAAAAGTAAAGTCGCCAGAAACCGTCGAAGTAATTTATTGTTCCATATTTATACACATAATAAGCGATACGATTATATCGTATTAGGTACTAGATCGTATTATATATATACATATATATATATGTATGTATATATATATATATATTTTTTCATTCATTTATTTATATATCGAGCATTCTGTACAATAAATAAAGACTCTAGAGCATTTTAAACATAACACGGCGTACTCCCTTGCGATTGCCATCGAAAAGTGTACAATAATTTAACGAGTTCCCCTTGCGTATATTCTATCGTTCTTTTCCGAACTGCTCGTCGAGGCATCTCGACGACGACATTCATGCTTTTATTCAATCCCAGGATATATATACAGCCCGCAGGGCTTTTCTTGAACTCTACAAACAAATTGTAACATTTTTTCATTTTATTCGGTGTGTGATCACGTTCTTACGAGAAGCTATGATACTCTTGCTATTTTTTAACGAGTTAAACAACTCGCTCAAACACATTCGTTTACTTTCAGAAATATTCAGAGAAAATATGTGACGCGTGGAAAACATTGTCACACAATCTCTAGAACGCGTGGATCGATCGATTTGTTTTATTCGTTTCTTTTTTTCGCTTTCGAATTGGAGTTGAACGAACTTCGGACTAAACATTAAGAATTTGTTCGATAGAATCGTAGACGAAATTGCCCACGGGTAACGTGTTGATCTGCGTTCAAATGGAAGCGTATAGAAAATGTAAAAGGCAAGCATAAAATTTGTCACGTTAAGATGTTCGTATAAAAAGGCATACGAAGACGCAAAACTGGCGGAAATTTAAAAGTTCTTATAAAAAAGATCGCCTCAACGAATCTCGGTTAAGTATAAAAAGATATTTGTATATGCGTGTATGTGATTGTGTGTTCGTGTGCGCGTGTGTATATCTGTATCCGTGTATCTGTGTTCAGCGTACGAATCTTGAATGAAAAGCGAGTGCGATTGAGTCAAAAGGACACGGCTACTCGATTAAATCGAACCTTAGGTCAACTTCCGAACAACCTTTCACCCTCCGCGACACGAATAATATCTCTAACGATAATGTTCAACTATTTATACAATCGTACAACGTACACTGGTGCTCCACCACCATGTAATAGAATTGTTCTCGATAATTGAATTCACGTTAATTGCTGTTTATTTATAATAGAGATTCCTTTGTCCTAAAACGAGCTCGAGACAGAAGAAAGACGCACAGAATAAATTGTGCGACAATCGTTGCGGTTTCTACTTTTGATTCAAATGAAAATTCCGTCTTCGATTTATAATTCCTCTCATAATTTGATCGTCTTTAAGAAGGAAAGAACCATTTCGATTGTTTCACAAGGAATCCTGTCTTCGTTAAACTTTCACGTTATGGCACGAAAGGAACGACGCACAGAATCTTCAAGCTTCTCTGTTTTCTGTGTATCGTTCGCTTTTTCTTTTCATTCAACGAGCGAATAGATGAATCTTATAATTGGCTACTAGATCGATCTTCGTCGAACAGACGCGATCGCCTCGATATATTACTATTGTCTTCTTAAATCCACGAACCGAGAGATACATACAACATGCACTTCTATCTAACGTGACTAATGTTCACGGGATCGCTCGTTCGTTTTTGAAACGGGGATTATCTTTGATGGAAGAACGAGTTCTCCGCGTGGCGCGTTTCACTTTTTCAGCCCCTAGTCGTGTTATTTTTACGAAATTTTTTCTATACATATCAAACATTTTTGTCGATGATAATCATTTATGATATGTTTTATCAAAGAACAATAAATCTGTGAAGATTCCAAACTTAAGAAAGAAAAAAAAGAAAAAAATATGAAACAAGGAAACAGGTTTTTAAAACCATTCGCTCTCCATCGGCGATATTAAAAATCAGATATGTTCGGCAAAGAAAACAACTTTGCTTTCTCTATATTCCTCGGTAATATTTGCGCGATACCGTTGCGATCCAGGGCTGAAAAAGTCAACAGCATCGAGAATTTGAACACTTGGATCCCTCCTCGATCAATGGAAACGTCGCACCTATTATAAATACGCGGCTGGACAAGTTTCGAGTCCGTGTTGTTTCAGTCGAGAGGACTCTAGGGATCGGCAGCTCCTTTGAGGAACAAAGTCTTGCGACAATGGGTAGAGGAAGAACCCGATTCCAACGAGGAAACGCGAAACGGTACGCCATTAGGTATAATCGTTCCCTTGGTACTTGGCATTGTCCCGAGAAGAACGAAGGTATGGCGACCTGCTGGCCGAGCATCCTTTCGCGCGCCGGTTTCACATGGCCAGCTATAAATTCCTCGGCGGGTTCGCATTTTTCGTTCATCTCTCATCGGACAGAGACGAGACAGCGAGATTCTCGTTACGATTGCGCCGCAGACGGGGTTTCGTGCAACGGACACGAGACGCGAGATCGTTAGCTGCGTTGGCAATTAAGGAGCCTTTCTTTCGCGATCAAAAGAGGGGTTGAAGCTTCTGCTATCGGCCACGTCGTTAAATCGACCGTCCTTTTTCGCGATAACCAAAGAAATTGCCTCTCTATTTCCTCTTGGAAGAACAGGAAAAAGGGATTTATTTAGCGGGAGTATCTTTGGACGGTTGGAGTTGTCGGTGCTAACTTCGATTCGAAGGACTTCGATTTTAATACCGATAGAAAGCTCGCAAAGATACAGATACAAAGAACGGTTGTTAAGGATCATCGAGTACCACCTCGCCAACCAGCTAACGATTTACCCCGTAAATTCGATCGTTTCTCCCCTTTCGATGATTACCACTACCAGGAACCAAACAAGATGCCGGAGAGGACTCCTATTAAAGCTAGCCAGCCGACCAGGTCCAAGGATCCTCTTCTCCAGGCCGCGTCGTTCATGCAGGTCTCCCGGATGCTAGCGATCTTCAATCCGCGACGATCTAGCAAATTGTGGACGCCCCGCTTGTCGCTCTTCTGTAGGATGTGCTCTCGCGAGAGTAGTAACGAGTACAGCTGATTATCCGGGCTCCGGGAGCAAAAGGTGAGCACCATGTCCGAGGCCACGGCCTTCATCACGTGTACGTTGCCGGAAAATTGGTTGTACTGTCTCTCTGCAAGCGTACCTGTCGAAATCGTCGAGCATGATTAGAGATTTATCCCCAACTTTTGTCACTGTACTATCATATTTTGTTGCCATCTCATTGTCCATTGCTAATTACTAATTCCTAATTTTTAGATCAAACGCACGGTTGTTCGCGATTCAGCGCGAATCGGTAGCGGAAATCAGTGAATCGGTCTGATTATTGTCTACGACGACTGGGAATGCCAGCGTGCTCCCGCTGGAAATCTGTCACATTACGCGCCATTATGTCGTTGACGATGTACTTACGCCGCTGATTAGGAATACCCGGAGACGAAATTATGGGATTGTCACGCGTGGTTTACGTATGTCACGTCACATGTCGCATCCGATGTCATTGATTTTTCGTTCGTCTAACGATCCTCGCGACGTACGTGACCATTTTAACGTTACAATTTTCAAAATCATTTCATAGGTATTTTTCGTCCCTTTTTTAACAAATATTGTTCGAGTGTTGGGAAAATTATTGAATAAATATGTTCACCCGTGCGAAAGGAGGTACATAAAGATATACAGAGAGCCAAACGTTTTTTAAAATTTTGATACGAACGTTGCGTTTCTGTTCGACGTTTTACAGATAAAACGACGCGTGTTATTATTTCGGAAAATGATTGTCACGCGTCTGGTACATGCCAATCGCAATAACGTCAATATCCAACACTATCGTATTATTACAGCAGCATCCATTAAGCTGTTTCGTTATATAAACGATTACCAGAGATATTGACGTTTAATCGTATAAAATTAATCGTAGCAGCCATTTGGCTGTACAAAATTCTATTCAAGCACACGGAAGAATTTACGTTTTCGTCCAATCAATCATTTTATCGATCATTTTATTTTTTATCAATTATCGCGATACGTCGACATCGATTCGAGACAGAAGCAAACATCTGAAACGTAGAAACGTATCGGCAACGAGTTTAAGACGCTCCTTCGATCCAATCGTTCTCCCGTACAGCGCACATCTTTGATTTATTTTTCATTTTCCAAGTCGAGTGCTTTCGTTCGGATTGTATCCATTCTCTGGCACAACTATTGGGATCGGGAAATTGGCACTGACAACAGGAGAAAGCGACGAAAAAGGGACGCGAGAATTGCGCGAATGTTGATGTTTAAAAAACGACGCGATCGCATTGTTTCGGAAAGTTTCTCGATTCCTGGAATTTTAAACACAGCTCCAAACATTCCAGATATGTTTCGTCGAAACGTCGATCGTTCGATCAGTATGCTTTGTTGCGCTGTTTTGAAACTAAATTGTCAAAATAAAAAAAAAAGAAGAAGCCGAAATAAATGAACTTTGGGATAAAATACAGTAATTGGATATTAACTTTGAATCCCTAAAAGACATCCGAACATCCGACACAGTCTTCGAGTTAGAAAATTGCGAATAAATGAATATTCGAGAGGACAAGTTTCACGTTGAACGTTGCTCTGTAATCAATTCCCAGGGACACGTTTCTGCCAGCCGAAGAGAGGCAAAGGAGCTTCGAAAAATCTTGATCCGTGCATGCATTGTGCTGCTCGCTTTCGCCACCTTCCTGCTATCCGTGGATATGGGACAGAAGAATGAAGCCGTGAGATGAAAAAAAGGGAACCCGGTAAGGGGCTTTTGAAAAATTATTTTCCGCGTCGACGGTTTCTCGCGGATTTTCCCAGCTTCTCCCCTTTGCCTACTTCTCACCCGTAATTGAATGGCCAGATTTCCCTCTCCCGTGACCGACGAAACCGCGTTCGGCCCAAATCCCACTGACAATCAACCGTTAATAACGCCGGATACTTGGGAATTCATTAAGATCGTTATCGAATGCACCTTAGGACTTTAATTATCGCCACCTGTTCCTACTTCGGTCTTGAGTTAGGTGATAAATCTTTTGGAAGACGATGGTGCAACGGAAATTGTCCTCTATTTTTTTTTTTTTTTTTTTTTTTTTTTTTTTTTTT
>SMSQ01018559.1:836051-973047 GCA_019453375.1 Ctenoplectra terminalis | reverse complement strand
GTTGTCTGGTAATTTTTTTTTTTTTTTTTTTTTTTTTTTTTTTTTTTTTTTTTTTAGTCAAATTTTATCGGAACTCTTCCAAAACCAGCTTGGAATCTAAACCTCGGCACCGTTTCGTCAATTTCATCTTGGAAGTCCCGTCTCGACTGTTTACTCACGCTGGTCGATCTCGATCTTCATTGACGACCAGTTGGATTAGTCGCTTGTTCAGCTCCCATTGTCCTATCACATTTATACGGCTCATCGATTGTTAGCTAACAAAGCGGTATCGGATCGATGAATTGAAACTGCTTTGAAGCTGACCTGACAACTGGTAAGCGCAACTCTTATGGGAGCAGTTCTGTTTAGAAGCCATCGAACCGTGCCGAGATGCGATTCGAACCAGATGATGGACCTTAATTTCCGCGACGCAGAGATCTGTCCACCGATCTCCTCTTCTCGTAAACGCTAACTAATTTCCCGTTTTACGACGTAGACGCGACGTTTCGAGATAGCTTCGCGTCGAAACCAGGAATTTTTTGATAGAAGTTGTTCGTCGAAGAAGAATAAGAGAAGCGTACATCTAATTTGGTCGACGGTTTAGAACGTTCTTATTGTTCCTATTTGCGACAATTCGTCGTTTTTTACGGTTCACCGATCGGGTTACTTCGTCAGCTCACGATAATCGTCTTTGAAAGAAGTTCGAAGCGAGCTGTTCCTAGTTATCGAGCTGTTCGTTATTATCTATCGGAGAGGAAACTTCTCTGGAGCAGGAAGTACCAACAGCTTTTTTATTTTCTTCTTTCCCTCTTACGCCACCGCTTGGGACGTTTCACGGAGGAATTATTCTTCCGTTTTATGCGTCACAAATGCCTCGGTGGATATTCTCATGGACCGGGAAAACTACCTGGTAAATTTATCGCGAACGAAAGAATCTTTGCCAGGGATCACGCTTTACCGTTCGATTTTTTTCGACCCATTTTTTTCACGGATTTCGGAACAAAAACAAAAGCTATTAAAGCCCCGAAGCTTTCTATAAACTGTAAAAATAAAAAAGATTATTCGAATTTACTTTTTTGCCCACTCGTAAAAAGCTTGGAAAAGTTTCAGAGTCGTTTGCAAAAATTCGTCTAACTTCCTCGCGAGCAGCGAGGAACCCATTTTTGTGTTTAAGTATTAATAGTTTCTCGGCAAGAAACGAGTTACCGTTCTGGGAAGAGGTGGAGATCCAGAATCCTGGTTTCCTAAAGATGTCGGGTATCCGGAAGGTGTATTCGAGATTGCCGGCCTCTTCGGTCCACAACAGCCTCAACGTTGAGAAGAACTTGGACGAGTTCTCGACCGCTCTGAGCTTCACGATCGGACAGGAATCGACCACGTACGATCCGCCGACCTGGTTCAATGAGTCGACTTTGTGCTCCAGCACCTCTACAACGTACCACTTGCCCATTATCTGAAATCAATACGAGCACAAATGGATTTATTACGTTCGCGTGCTAACGCAAACGCGCTCTGACGCGTTCCGATCGCCAAAGCCGAACCAGAGCAAAGCCGCTCGTGAGATTTAGGAAACGCGTACAAGCTTGGAATGCTCCTGGTTGTTGCAGGGTGTTCCGATCAGCGGTATTTGCGAAGATTACAGCTGTTTCAATTTGTTTTACGTGGTTGCGAAAAGATCGAGAGTGGTCTTTGAGATTTTTTGTTATTTTTATAATTCTTGCAATATTTGTTCAGAATTTTTCGTAGTTTCCTTCTGTACGGAATTGATGGAATCGCAACGTAAAAAAAATAGAGAGTAATATTTTTTCGAAGTAATTCTGAAACGGAAAATTTCGATATTCCATCGATTCCTAATCAAGCGTAGAATTTTTTTCGTTGCATTTCGTTATCACGATTTTTCATTGAACAAACGGTGAACACCGATGGCACTGTTCCCAGTTTCGAAATAGAAAATCTGGAACGGGAAATTTGACGCGTTTTTAAATCGAATTTCAGTTCGGATTCTCATTTCGTACAAGTTACTCGCATAATTATAACCGTGCGCCGCTTTACGCGATTCGATTTCTGGAATTAAGAGACAGATTTTATTTTTATCGAATCAACAGTTTATATATCACGATTGTACGATTCCAGTCGAAGATATTAAAGATTACTTTCGTCAAAATTTGCAAGATCCAACGACGCGAAACGCCGTAGTCGGGCTAAGTGCCATCAATTCAAATTAAAGCCGCCGGCTTATCGAGGATTTTGCTTCTAACTCGGTAAATATATCACGGCCGATTTAAAAACACATTAAACTGCAAAATCGAAAGCCCATAAAAGTGTCACGGAACATTTACCGCGAGAGATCTTCGCGAATCGTTTCTAGTACCATTAACACGAGAAACTTCTATCGTTTAATAAACCATGGTTCGTTTTTCTGTTGACTTGACTTTTATTTAAACAAATGTACGAATCGGTCACGAAGACGTTTTAATATTCAAAACCAATTCAACTAAAATTTCATTCGGTCTAATTCAACCCCAACTTCTTGAAACTAAGTTTCAAACGTCGAGAGATTTCAAGAGTAGTAATATCCTTTATCGTTCCAAAGACAAAATTTTTAAATGAAAGAAGAAATTTAAGTGGACTTCCTTTGAACGATCGAGAGTGATTAATGGTAATTTACAAGCGGAAATGCTAGCAGGAAGACGCGGTGTCGTTGAAGCCACAGAAGACCGTTCAGTCGATGAGATAATCCACAGACTTTGGTCTAGGTACAGATAATTCTGGCTGGTGCTTAAACCAAATTAGGGGCGATTTATTGGCCGACCGTCCAGCAGTGACTAAGCGCGGAGAAATAATATCGATCGGATCGAATCGGCTGGAGATTCCGTTAATTGAAATAAAATTCGTCTCAACGTTTACTCGAAACGAACTATTTGAAAGAAAAAAAGAAAAGAAAAGGAAAAAGAATAATTTCGTAAGATTTTCTTTTTATTCTGCAACGAGGAAATAGGTGCGTCGCTAGAGCACTCAGCCAAAGCTTTTTAGCGGTTAAATCTCTGGATTATTGGAGGTAAACGAAAGTTATTTCGATTAATAATTAATATCAACGTTGCGGCAAGCATTCGAGCTAAAATCACGAACGAAACCGCGGTCATTTTAAAATGCTATGCGCGATTTATAAATTAGCTGCACAAAATTAAACATGGAAAGCTCCCAGAAGCATTAACAAAGAATGCCAAGAATGGATTAAGCAAGTTAGAAAAAGTTTTCAGAAGAACTAAACAAAACAAAAAAAATAAATAAATAAATAAATAAATAAAAGTGTCGATAAAGAAGCTTCAAAGAATACACAAACTGCATAAAAACAATCTTTGCACTTCTGAAAGGTTTAGCAAGGATGAGAGTGCCGCGATACGCTCCATTATGGCTCGTTAAAAGTCGGCAATTTTGTCTTTAATCGTAGTCGACTAGCACTTCAGATCGAGCAATGGATCCGGAGAAGCGTCGACGGCTTAGCGCGCGACGACATGCATAATCAGCAGGCGAAACAGACAAAGCCCGGACTGCGGGAGTAATTAAAAGTCTTGCAAACGTGGTCCGCGCCTCGTGGAATCTCATTTGCCACGATTCCAGCCAACGGAGGAACGCTCGGTTCGAGCCTTGTGTCATTGAGCCACGTTTTAATGAATGGAACGACTGACACACAGATGTAATTAAGTATCGCAAGCGCATAGTGGCACATCATAGAAATCTTATGCAATTTTCTATCGAACAGATGCTAGACGGTAAATCTAATCGTTCTATAATTAACACCTCTATTACTATAGACCAATGTAATCATCCTGTGTATTCGTCAAAATTTGAAATATTATTTTATAAACTAATCGTTAAATTATAATCTCGAGAAAGTGTATTTCGTATTTCCTGAGAAATAGCGTTTGCTGGTATTTCGACATAATAAGATTATTTCAGCCAAACGAGACGCATAAATAAGATTTCTAATAGCAATTAACTAACAGTTTAACCGTGCTCGCGACAAACACGACAACCTTGTTGAAAACTTGTCTCTGGCCAATGGCACGGTCCAATATCGTCCGCTCGATTTGCCTCGTTTTTCTCGGGCAACGCAATTTTGGCCGAAAGTAACGCAATTTAATTCGTCCGGGGCAATTCAGCAACTTAGCGTACGGATCGTACGCGTACCAGGTTGTCGGTACCATGCTAAAAACACCAGGAATAACGGGCCGCGGGCTATACCCGAAATAATTAAAATAACAAATGCTGGGGGCTGGGAGATTCGAGCGCGAAAACGTTCGTCGTCGACGCGCAGGTATACGCGGAAACCAGGAACACACAAGGGCGATTTATTAAAGCGACGCCGCGGCCTGATGCAGCGACCGGCCATTCGTTTCGACCCGGATCCGGAATTGCAACGGAAATCAGACTTTAAAGCCGGAGTTCATAGCCAACCGTAATTGCGTTACGCAGCTTTAATGAAAGGGCGCCGACGATGCAACCTTCCTAGTACGGGCCCTTCGTTTTCCCCGCAAATATTTCGGGAAAACACGCGCCACGGCCAACGGTGCATTCATTTTTCAAGGATAATTGCTCACTCCGTTACTTCTCCGCCATTCGTGACAGGATATTAAAATATAATTGCCAACCATACGCACGCCAAAATTTTCTCACGATCGGGCGCAATTGAAGAATCGTCTGGTTTTTTTTTTTTTGGTCCGTTCGTTCGCTCCGTTTTCAAATTAGCTACGCTCATTGGAGCTTTCAATTGCTACGGTGTTGTTTATAGCGGAACGTTAAAGGGTGGAGAGCTGGCTCGATGTTGGAACAACGACGAAATATTTCGACGTTCCCGTAGGCAAACTCGACTGTTCATTACTTTAATTGGTTCATGGTCCGCTCTGAAATTACGTGGCCTCTAATGTACGCGATAGCGATTGTCCCGCGAGATGCACGCTAGTTGATTGAACGTTGATTTCGATGTGCGCGAAATGGGCGGTAATTGACTTGTCACGGGAGTACCATGAGATTATTCGTGAAAAAATCGAAGAATTGTTAAGTGTTATTTTTTGAAAAAAAGTTACTCGTCTGTTCGATATGTTGCCTCGGTGTTTGACCCATTAGCGGTCTATACTACTTATTTCCCTTTCTCTACTTCTGGTTCATGGATCAACAGCTTCCTTCCGATCAGTGGATACCATTTGGTTAATCGTATACTTGTTACACCGAGTATTCAATATTTTCAACCACTTTGTGCATAATTAAAGTAAACGTAGAGGGGTTTAATTCGTGGAAAACTTGTGTATTCAAAGTTACAACGTGCTCGTTAAAAAAATAGTTACTTTTTGGTTCGTTTAATCGAGAGGTTGTGAACAAAAAATAAAGGGGCAGATAACAGCTTTTTTTTTGTCGATTTTATTATCAAGCGCCATATTTATTATTTCGTTATTTCCCATTTGATAGCACGAGCCAGGGCCTTTATCCATTTTTACGACATTGATTTACGTTTCTTTTCCGCTACGCAATAAAGGCAGTCCAGCGCGATTCCTGACATCGGTGAATTTTGCAAGCGTTGTCACGAGCCCAGCTCATAAAAGAACATTGTTCGAACCGAGTGACTGCGCGGTAAATGAAGCAATATCTGTGACAAATGGCGTTACGGTTCCCAGCCAATGGAACGGAACGTGAACCAGATTTGATCATGCATAAGAAATAAATCGATAACTCCAGAAACCAGAATTACCATATCAATGTCATCTGTTATTCGTATAAATTATAATATGTTTATACGGTTTTCTCCAAATTATCAATCTATTCGATTGAGAGAAAAAAAAGAAAAAAAAAAAAAAAAATAATGACTTCAAATAATTGGAAAATAACTTAGTAAGGAACTGGAAGCTACACTGTTTTTCATCTTTCACGAATGCATTAAAGAAAATTATGTTTATTTCATAGTCCTTGGCGTTTTCCGTGCACTTGTTTCTCCCGAAGCTCGACGGAAAAACGGGGTTCTGCAACAGCATCGCCAAAGTATATGTAGCTTCTTGCGATGCAACAGAATTCAGCGCGAGCGGAAATTTATAGTTCGCGCAGCAGCCTGCTCGCAATAATATTTTGCCTGTTTCTGGCGGTTTCCCTTCCTCTGTATCTTTCCCGACGGCCCGGAAAAGAGGGACGCGCCGCCGAGCCAAGTTTAATTTCTGTTCGTGGAATAATTATTTTCGAGGCGGCGCGGCGCGTGTATCGCGAAACTTTTTCAACCTATTCAGTAATAAATATGAAAACGATATTAAATCAGGCCTCTTAGAGTTCCGTAAAACCGTGACCGAATAACGTGAAATTTGCAACGAGAAAACTGTTGCGATGTCTCGTCGACGAGATGGAAGAAACGTTAAACTCTAAAAGGAGTTTTAGCAAAATTGCGCACCGATTACGTTAGAAGTGCATAATCAACTGTTTAATAAATCGTTTAAAAAAGTAGCAACTACTGAAAACTATCGTTTGCCACGGGAATATTGCAACAAAGTGCGAAACTACCATCTCGGACGTTGACTTGGTAACTTTTAACTTTTACTTCTTGGTCAACGACACGTGTGAGCACACGGTGCAGTAGCTTCGCGACACGTTTTGTTGCACGGACCAGCAAGCACCGGAGAAATTTAATAATGTCATCCTGCTGGATACACGTGCGGGAATGATTGTTTTCTTATTACCGGGAATAGCTACAGCTATCTCGCTTATCGTTTCATCGATTTTACATAATTTATCGACGATCGAAAATCAGTTATTTATCGCGCGACAACGATAGCATTTTTCCAGCGAGCTAAGAGTACTTTGACTATCGCGATAGAAGTGTGAAAGAAGAATGTTTGAATCGTGCAAAAGTTAGAATTGTTAGCAATAAATCAAAGAAAATTTCGCCTCTATAACTGTTTACACGTATTTGGCGAGGCAAAGGGATATAATAGAGAAGACCGAAGTTTCAGGAACGATCAGAACGATCATCTCGAACTCGAGCAAACCTCGAGCGTGTTATCTTGGCGATAGTCTTAACGATAAAGAATCGAACAGCTCGAACGAAAGCAATTACAAAGTTCCACCTTCCCTTCTGCACTCTATAAACTCTGCGAACTCTCTGGACCCGGTGAAGCCACCGTAGAAGAGACGCCTGCTAATTGATCGTCCGTAAACGAACCGCCTGTTCTTTCTGTTTCCCGTTCGCCAGATAAGGGGTAGCACTTGTTGCTTTCAATCTTGGAGAAGTTGATCTTGAATATTGAGGAACGAAGGAGACAAAAAAAAAAGGGAACCAGGTGCCATAATTGGAGAACTCTAGGACTAATTCGATCGCTTTGGAAACGGAAGGGTAGAGCCTCAATGATTTTCTTGAAAATCTAATTTAAGCTTCTCGAGTTTCGCTGGTTTTCTACGCGACGTTCAATTTCCTTGGAAAGTGCAACGAAAAAGACGAACTGAGTTACGAACACGGGCACCAAGGTGGGAAAAAAAAACACTTAAGCGAACGAGATAGCGAGCGCAGCGTTCATCGAACGCATAAAATCCGTTAAATATCGCTGAAGCTTGTCGAAGCAGCGCGAAAAATAATTTTTCCTTTATAAAATTTCCCTGCACGTATTATGAAAATTGTTAAAGTTTCAACGGAAAAGAAAAATAGCCCCGAAGTCAATTATTCGAACACGGAACGAATATCGATCGTACTGATTTCTTGTTTAGTACAAACCAAGCACTTACGCTGCACGAATGCGAGTTAATAAAGGGAACGAACCAGTGCGAAACGAGAGAAAACGCAGCAAAGCGCGACCCAATCTCTTTCACCGAATACCGTTCGTTGCTTCGATCCAAAAATCGCGGTGTCCGTCAATTTCACGCAGGGCTGGATGTAACGAGCTTAAGATCGTTAAACGTCGTAAAAATGCAAACGCGGTTGGCTTTACTGGAAACGTGATAGACAGTGCGTTCAGATTCGAAACTAGAAATTCCTCTTTTTCTATTTTTTTTTTTTTTTTTTCTGCCAGCGCGAAACATGTTTGAACAATGCTGCGTAATTGCTGTTGTAGAGGAAAGCGATAAATATTCCTTTTGTCTGGATCTCGCCGAACGGAAAGATGAATAAACACGAGTGAACAGAAACGTCGCTACTCGCAGATATATTTTCGCTTATTCTCCATGCTCTCACGGTGTCTCCCTTTCCAGTGGTTGTTAATAATTCCACACACGTGTTCGTACACTAGAAGGATCTTTTTCCGCGTGAATAATATCGTAGGGCTTGGTGAAAACGTCGCTGTGTTCGTCGAGAACGATTTTAAACGACGGTGAAACCGGTACAGTTTGCGTTCGATGAAAAAACAAGCAGAGCAAGTCTCTCGTACGATGGTGATTCAGAGGTTTCCAAGTTTCTTTATTTTGACAGGTTTTGAGAATAAATCTCGTCGACCTTGAGATCTCGTGGTTGAAGTCTTCACGATCTCTGAGCTGTCGATATTAAAAATTTAAAGGTTTTTCATCTTGATTTGCTTAGATCAAGAATTTCGATCGACGTTAAAAAGAAAAAAGAAAATAATAATAATAATAAATCGATGGCTGCGATTTGAATGTTCGAAGTGTATCACGATGAATGGTTAGGGGCGATTTTTCATCGGATTCATGATACGAATCGAATAACGAAAGAGGGGGACAAAACACGAGCGGAGAGAGGAGCGTCAAAAGTCGTAAAGATGCAAATGCAGGTTTCACCGGAAAAATTGCCGGCTGTCAGCCTCCAAACGGCTCCAAGTCGATGAATCTCGGCGTATGCTGAGCTTTCCTGCTCTTGTTCGATAGCACGGCCACCAGGAAGGATGATATGCGACCGTATATTATCTCCGTAGAAGCTTAGTTTATCGTGTTCTCGTTTTTGAAACCCAACGGTAGCGGTCATTAAGTAGAAAATAAAAAGACGACGGAACACGCGAGTCGTTTGAGAATTTTTTGTTCCCGTGCGATTATTAATTTTCTTTTTTTTTTCCGTTCGAAATATTCTTGCGCATCCTGAAAATATTCATCAAAGAATAATGGTTATCGGTGGCCTGAAAAATGTATAATACATTCTTCGTTGAAATTATCAGCGCGTAAAGCTTTATCAGGAACGTCCCACGTGTCTACTCGGACGCATACAAATGCAGATTAAGGTGTGTACGTGAACGTGCGAGAAGCTGAAGAACGAGTCAATACAGGAGAGAGTCTGCAGCGAGTCGTCGATCCTACGACTGCCAGAGAAGAGGATCCCTCTCTTCGGGTTTTAATTAAATTCCTTTGGTCGGCGATTTATTTTAAAAACCATCCCACGGTTCATTTTTCATTCAATCAGGCTACAAAGCCATCGATTGATTCTCGCGCGGCTCGTTTTTTTCCCGCTGTCCCAATACAGATAATGTACTCCGTTCGATTATACAATTCCTTTTACAGCTGATTATTTATACAGACGATTCGATTCTCGGATCGATCGATAGAGCAAGGATAGATTCGGAGAAAGGAAAACCCGAGCGTTCAAATGCAATAGATACACGGAAAATCGAAAAGCAAATGGAATCGCGCGACTTTAAAGGAACGGTTCGAACGGGGTTAAGAAAACGAGCATAATCGATGGAATTCTGGTTACTGTAGACAACGCTCCTCCAACGAAACTCGCCGGTAAAAAGACGGTCCATCGAGTTACGAGGTCGAAGAAAAAGCATGCTCGAGCGAGGTTTTCATCCAGAGTGGCCCATTTTTCGTTAAACCGTTTATGGATCGTTTCGTTAAACCGACATTCGCCACGATTAAGACAAAAAACTATCGGCTGAAACTCTTCGAATTCCTTCTTCGATGGGCCAGATTTGTTGGAGGAAAATTGAATCTCGCGTTATACTAGATGCTCGAATAAATAGACGATTTACAAATGCTTTCTCTCTTTCTCTCTCTCTCTCTCTCTTCTTTCTCTCTTTACGGAAGTACCTTGGCTCCCACAGGAGAACGCTGGAACGACACTCGTTGCCTATACACTTATCGCGAATCATTCGAGTTTATTTCCCCTCTCGCTACGACGCTTTCCATTAGAGCGGAAATCGATCGGCTGCGTTAGAACCAGTCGTCAGAGCAACAGATCGCTTATTCTTCCACGCGATAGACGTTTCTAGTTCTTCTCGCGGTAAAATTGATTCCTTCGTACGTTTTTTTTGCGACTCTCTGGCGAGTATGCCGCTGTTTCGTGTCATGCTTCATCTTTTCCTTTCGAACTTTTCTTGCGCGAAGACGTACGATGTTTCGGAAAGAAATGAAAATTGTTTTCAAGAGGAAAAATATTTAAATCGGCCATGAATCGATCGGATGGATCGTGTCTAATTTAAAAATGAAAGCAGCTGGAAAAATATAAGGTATACCCTTTTATATTTAAATCGATACTTGGAGGGAAAGAATCATCGTTTTCGTACAAGCACCAGGAAAATTTACGGTTCTTAAACTCCTCTCTCCCAGCGAGCTTATCGACGAACCTCGAAATCTCCGGGAAAATGGCTGCTAACTTGAATCCTGTCCTTCTACTTCACGGACAGCCCGCTAAGGTAAACACTTCGCGGAAAATCCCGATTGCGAGAGCGAATCTTTCGATCCGTAAGGAAGATGCGACCCGATTTAAGGCTGTTTATAAACAGCAGCAGCGACTGAGTGCATCGAATGCGACGAAACTCGCTTGGACTCGTTGTCAAGATGCTCGATAAAAAATGGAATGAAAATGTTGAGGGACGAGCGCGTCGGCAAACAACGAGAGAAACAAATTAAAAATAACTTCGATTTTCGATATCTCGAAACATTATTGGATTCCATGTAGTGGAATTAAGTGCGACGCCATAAAATTTAAGAGATGATCTACTTGACCAGCCATTGTTAACTTTGAACAGGAAAAAAAAATATGGATAAAAATGGTTTGAAAACTCATTGTGCTAGAATTAAAATATTCCTTAATTCACCTTTCACCGAGATAGAAAAACAGAGAGACTTTCACGAAAGCTTTTGCGCTCTCTACAATTTATTCCAGACCAAAATTCTTCAGGGTTCGCATTCTAATCGATGGCTAAACCGTGGATTCTCGAAGACCACGGGAATTAGTGTTCCTCGGAGGATCACCGAGGATCACGGAGGATAGCGGCGCCGGTGGTCAATCCCAATTACGGTTTCATTTGCAGTTCACTAGATGAACAGGAAAATCCCTGAGGGTTAACTGTGCTCTATGCTCGCAGAATTAAGCCTGTTTTCTTCCGGAATAAGATAACCGCAACGTCATCTGGATCTTCCGCATCCTTGACCATTGAATTTCCATGAAATTGAAATTGATTTCACAATCAGTTGGACAATATCGTAGAAATTGAAATGTATTTTGACGATTAAATTGGCATCGAATTTTTAGTCTCCGCTAAAATAATCTGTTTCTAGTTATTTTCCATCGAATAACGATGGATACAGACAGAAACGAATTTCACTCATTGTCAGACGAGTCAGTCGCGTCATTCATCTATTCTCTGGGAATCCGAATCACGTTGGCTCCCAGTCACTTTCTTATTCCCGTCCTTCTACATCTTTCCCGTTGACGTATTCCATTTCCCAAAATCCATATCTCGAATTCCACGTATTTCCGTTCGTCTTGCCTGTTAAACCGAAGAGGTACGTTTCAATGGAGCGATATTCCAAGCGTTGTCTGCTTCAAACTTTGGCTTTCCACGTCGTTGCTTTGACCAAATTCTAAACGATCGGAGAAACAGATTCTTGCCAAAGATACCTATGTGATTTTCTAAAAATCACCGCTATTGCGATATCTTTGCTTCGAGCTTTGTAAAAGGGAAAGATACAGAGCGGAACGATGCAGACAAATAGAAATAAAACCGATTGAGCTCGATTCTGGTCGAAGGGCAGTTAGTTAAGCCAGACGCGATAACCTCGTGATTTGACGTACAATTTTGCGGGGCGCAAATGCGTCGCGTTAGCACTGTTAGCAGCCAAGACAAATGGCATCGACCATGGCCACCGGTTATATTTGTTCGGCCGCGTTACACGGCCAAACTGAAACCCATTGTTTTACGAGCCACCTAATTATACATTGTGTAAACCGGCGTCACTTAACCGCTGTCGGTGGCCGTGACATAATCGAACAAGAAACGACCCTGTCGGAATAATATTTCGGTGGCACGCGCTACCGATTGTAATTCCCGTGCAGTCGACACGGCTCTAACGCGGCTCTAACGCGGCTCTAACGCGGCGCGACTTTAATTAATAAACGCGTCATCAAGAAATTTCTGCACTTCGCGATATTGTTATCTTGCGGAAAATTTATCTGTTTCCATTGCTAGTTCCGTTGCAACCGCGACCACTGGAACGAACGATTCGCTCGATCGCTACACTCTCGTTCGTTACCTGAACAAAAATTCATATCGGAGAAACTTCTTTTCCATTTGGGATAAATTACGCCCTGGTTTCACGATTTATGCTTCGATTCGTTAAAAAAATCTTGCCTTCGTCGAGAAATTAATTTCCAGAAATACAAATTGCAAGAGAATCGTGAATAAAAAGATCCGGCGTGAAAAAAAAAACGCTCCACTTTAAGCGTCTATTTTTGAGCCAGGAGGCTTTGAATAAATTACTTTTTACAGAAGGGTCTTCACACGCGAGACGGGACTCGTTTATTAACACACCGACCGATGGATTAATAACGTTTCATATATTTTCTAGGGGCGAAGGCGTGATCCGAGCCTAGTCGAGCGAAAGGCGCTCGAAAATATGCGTTCCCCTAATCGATGGAATTAATTTAATACGAACCGTAAACGCGCGCGCGAACTCGGCCTGAATATCGTTTCAACACGCTTCAGAAAATTGCACGTTCCTCCCACCGCAGAATCTATGTATACGATGTACTGTAAATTTCACCCTTACTGCGTGCAACCTCTGCTGCACCTTAGATTAAACGCTCGAATAACTTCGAAATTATATTTACCCGTAGGTAATGCGACCCGATATCGATACCGTTGATTCGCCGATCCGATATGCCTGTGCAGCCTGTTCGAACGCGCTTTTAAACCAATTACCCTCCCTCTGTTGTTCATACAGCACCAAGGAAACTAAATGCAACCTACGGATTACTTGAAAAGTGATCTCGAATCTCTCGCAGATATTTGATTCACCTTAATCTTTGATTTCGTACAAGCTTCGATGTATTTCTTTTCGAAAAAATATTAAACAAACTGTTTATAATTATTGGTTCACGGAGTTCGATTTTCATACAGAGATATTTCTCTGCTCTAGCCAGGTTATCCTCGACAAGTCGAAACTATGCGCACTTTGTTATATTAATTTCGTATTAATTATCTTTTAAATAAATCACAACACTTTTGGAAGTATATTTCAGCAGTTTGAAAAGTAGTTCTCTTCTTCTTTTTCTCTCAGAGTCACAGGAGTTTAGGAAAATTATTTGCTGGCTCGTTGACGATGCGAGCAACCGAGGTGAGGCTTTCGTTTTAAGTAGCGCGGGTAGTTTTAGATTCTCGATAGCTCTCCAACCAGGATCTCCGTGAAACTAATCATTAAAACTTTGAACCGACTTCAAACATTGTCCGATCCCGGGTTCCAGATATGGGGAATCTCTTCCGGACTTCCTCGAGTTTCGGAGATCTCGCGAACGACGGAAAGATGTGTTAAAAGTCTCGAAAGTTTCGCGAAATTACATGGCCCGAACCAACGAAAGAATCGCATTAACCCCTCGGTCAGGAGTCGCGTCAACTTCATGCATTTTTTATAAGAACGTACAAAAGAAGCCGGTGAATTTCAGTTTTCTCCACGGCGACGAATTAACTCGTTGCGAATCGAATGGGAAGCCGGACGAAACTTCGGAGCGTTCGTTGTCGCGGCGAGCTCGTCGAATTTTTCTTTCCCAACAGTGGACAACGAAATTACAAAAGCTTGGCGCGAAAGCACCGTGTCCAAAACAGCCGCACGCTCGCTTTATAGCCATTTGCCAGCCCTGGAAGTTTTCCCCGCTAACGTCACGAAACTAGACCGTGTTTCCGGCGGGAAAAGCGACTCCTGAGCGGACTAAGCATTTAATCAAGATTACGAGTTTCCCGAGGTCGACATGAAATTCGTCCCGATTAATTCGCTTCGTACCAGCCATTACACCTCGAAACGTACGATATTCGATAGCTCATCCTACGAGGAGAGACTCAAGGATAATAGGAAACGAAAGACAAAGTTTCATTGTCGGTCGATATATGGTTTAATCAGAGACGATTCGTTTGAATTTCGGTGCGCGCGATTGCAGCTCGCTCGAAAACACCTGACGTGAAAATTAATCGGGCTAATTCGACTTGGTATCAATTTAATATGATTCTGGCCGACAGACCGGCGGAAACCAGGACGGTTTTATTTGGCTCGACCACCGACATTGTTCATGGGACACGTGTAATTGTATGTGCCTGCCAGAACGATGCATTCGAACTGGCGCGCGGAGGATTAATCAAATCTGCCCAGCGTTCACGATTCGATATTTTCCAACCGATTAGACAGCATCAATTGACCCTTTTCCCTGGATACATAACCTGGTAATTTTAATTGTCCGGCAACTCGTGAATTTGTCGATGGTTTCGATGATCGACAATCGAGGACAGATATCATCTTTGTTCCCTTATTGATCGTAGGTGGATTTCACTGATTAAAAATTTTATCACAAGTTACACGTTCATCGGAGAGATTCGAGTGAAAATACTGTTCGAATTGGAAACAAAAATGTAGAAGAAACGACTCTTCTTTTACATCAAAACCAACCTGTTTCCACGAACAAGCTTGCAACCTCGTTTAACTTGGCGCGTTGTTGCACGCTATTTTCCCGAAATCAAATCACCCGGTTAACACAGTTTTCCATGATTCGATTACGTGACTCTGTAAACTTGTATCGTCGACTCCGTAGTTGCACAGAGACGTCCTGTTAGCTGAAACGAACGAAAGTCGAACGAAGAAGTAGAAAAATCATTTGCTACTTTTAAGCCAAAAAAGAATCCCTCGCACCGTGAAGTCTCATCGCGATGGAAAATTATGCATCGTATCGTCGGAAACAGGGATTCTTCCCCTTCAAAACAGCGTTTGATTCGTCTCGATACGACTTTCCGTTCCTGAGATATCGTCGTTTAAAGCGAAGGCCAATTTTTACCGATTCTCTATCGGTGTCCTTGTCGCACTCGTCGATAACCTACCCCAAAAGCGCGGCACCAGTATGTCGGTCAGCAATGGTCGCCGGCAGACGCTAAGTCAGCATTCTTTACTATTACTAGACGCGAGTACGCATTTCCAGAAAAAAAAATTTGGGTCACGCTGGTTCCTGGAATTCGACCGCCATTGATGCGCCCCGTGCAATTCGAACGTTGCGCTTCTAAGCGCTGTACCTCGGGAACCAATTGAGATATCCAAACAAATCAAAATGGGTTTTAAAGAGCACACTTTCCCCTAACCATTAAGTGTATTTTCATTTAAAATTCTTAACTCTTTCCTATAGTATTTTTTAATCAAAGTGTGTCTAAAAACGTGAACTTCGTTAATTTTTCTACTTTTTTCAAGTTACAAGGATCGGGTGTATCGCAAATTGTAAAATATTAAGGTTAATAGTAATTTGAAGCATTTGAAGTGCACAGGAGTATTCCGTTTTATGCTCTGCTCGGTGGAAACCTTTTTAATAGACGAGATCGCGTGTACTCTCGAAGGAGAATCGAAAAACCATAAAATCGAGTACCCCCCGAGCATCTTCGAAAGCAACCAACAGCAATTTACGTTTCGCAACGGTTCCAACTATCCGTTGAAGCTGCTTCGAAAACCGAAACGGTTGTCGTTTCAATGGATGGCTGCAATCTGACGAGCGAGAATTCTTGTCCGATATCCTCGCAGCCCCCAGGACTGGAAAGTTCACCCAGCTATTTAATGCGAGAGATCAGTTGTCTAAACTGCCTGGTCCCGCGTGCACAAGAACCGCCCTTTATTTATGGTAACTAATGCCAGACGATTTGCATACGCGCAGGATCTAACAGGGTATTCCACAGATAGAAACAGAGACCGAGAATCGAGGAAGAGGAAGAAAAGGAAGTGGAAACGCCTCGAATTCCCGTCTCGGCCTCGGGATCTGATATTAAAATCTCTGTTAAACACGATACACGTTGCACGAGAGAGAGCAAATTTCGCGTTGTTTTGTTATTGTTAACGTAGATCGCGAGAGCCGCGAATAAATTATGTTTGCACGGCTCCGTTAGAAAATCCCGAATGACAGGGGATAACTTTAAACGAAGAAGTTTAGAATTCAAGACTCGAATCGCGTTATTTTCTCGCCGATTGTTAGAAAACCAACACTCGATGCTCACGGTATTGAGTTCTTGTTCGCTGCTGCAGACTCGCTCGACCGACCTAGAAATGCTCGTGTACCTAAAAATCTCTGGAATGAAGATAGAGAGAATAAGTATGAGCGTGTGTGCGCGCGTCTGTTCGTGTGGTTTTTCTCCGGTGTATTCTCAGAAACAGTCTTGTGTAATAGGTGCGAGATCTTTGGAATTTTTTAATCTTTTACACCGCTGTGACGTGAAAATTGCGTTACCTACGTCATCGTCCACGTCTCGAAAGATCCGCAATAACGCTGTTGCGTTTAGCGGTGTTGCTCTTTTCCGTATTCTGCGTTCGTGCGCGTTTCGTGAAAAGGGCAGAGGCAGTGAAAACGGTAAAAGGAGAAAGAACGAGCTCGGAAAAGAATCAACGGGGGTTAAACGAGCGCCGCCCCTTTTCCCGCTCGGTGTTTTTAAGCGCTGACCCCACACGTCCATAAAATGCACTCCGCCAGCAACATATTGAGGCAATATCGGTGAAATTTCACACTACGTGAGCAGAAGTCGTTACCTCGCTTTACTTGGTAATATTATCAGACAACGGTGACTTCGAGCCACCAGTGACTACGAAATGTTCCCGTGCTCTGCACGCTGCACTCCAAATAAAATAGCATCGTTAATATTAAAGAATCCTGATTGCGAAACCTTATAGCGCGAAGAGTTCAGCCGGCGACCATGGGCGGAAAACAGAGAAACTTTTCCGAACTTTCGTTTCACCTCTGTAATTGAATCGTGCGCTACATAAAATTAAAGAATTTGTAACAGCCGCTGCAACTTTTATATTTTCCCTCGACCTAATTGAATTTCTTCGATGGAATTATAATAAGTAATTCGACAATTGTTTGCGCGCAACATCTTTGACGCCTTGTTCTGTCGATGAAACGCTTAAGATCATTAAACGCACACTATTAATCGACCATGTTAGATAAACAGGATTAAATCTGCTCACGATTGTTCAAGGGGATACAACTTTCTTTCACAATTCACAACACGGGTTCGCACGACGTCCGAAGTTGTTCGTTAAGAGCTTATTAAGATCTCCGTTCGTTGTAATTCTTCGTACTTTACATCTATCCTACTTAAAGGTGTTTCCGAACGGTGTTCGTAAACTTTCGTATAATTTTGCCGCGGGTCGTTGCTTCGCCTCTGCACGGAGAATTAGTCGGACTCTTAAAAAAAAGAAGAAAAAAAAAAGAAACACAAGAAACTGCAGATAAATCGAGTCGTTTACCTCAGCTCTGAAGATTGAAATTTTTTAATCTCAAAACGCGTCTATATTTTTTAACTAGAAAATTGTGTGCCACGTTGTTCATCGAGATATCAATCGCAGATCGTCAAATTTCCAGCTTTCGTTGGATAATCGAAGCCTCTTTTCAATCGTTACTTAATCCCTGACCCTCTTATCCCTGGTTAAAACTTAGCGATCCCATCTCGAAGAGTCGTATCGACGAGCCTTTCCATGAAAAGAGAGGGAGAGAGAGACAGTGAACGGTCAGCTTAACCGGACAATCCAATCAGTGTGTACAGCCTAGTGCAAAGAGTTATCGCCTGAAGCGACACGAGGAGCACGGTCGACGGATTGCGATCGTACAACTTCGCGAAATCTTATAGCTGGCCACGGACACGGGGAAAGCGTGTGCCACCATGGTTGCTGGTACCTTCGAGCGCGACACTCTGAACACAGAAGCCATAAATGCGTAGAACTTCATCGCCCTTTCGTCTCTGAACGGACGAACTCTTTGTACAGCCCGCCTATCTTTCCTTCGCGGAGGTTCTTTCACCCTTTGTTCGTACACGTCGATTCATTTTCGAATTTATTTTGCATCGAGATCGTAAGACTTTATGCGAAAAATATACCATGTAGTATTAACCATTTGAAATAGATGTATTGGTATAAAAGATTGTAATTGAAAAGTTCGATATAAAAACTGGTCACCTCGAAAGCTGTCCGGTTTTATCGTCGATTCAAAAATTAATCCCACTACATACATCGATAGGTTCGATACGAGTTTCGAATATTTCAAATAGTTTTTTTTTTTAAATGTTGCACGATTTACTTTGTTGGAGAATTTTTCACTGATACCGTAGCGTTTCAAATAACGGAGCTGATCGGTTATTGCTCCCAGCCCTTCGATTGTTAAGGGAAATGTGTTGCTTCTCGATTCGACGCACGAATTCAATAGACAGAAATGTTGGAATAGACGGTGCGACGTTTAATCGGCAACAATCACGTTATCGTATTCGAGGATCATTGGGAGGAACCCGGAACGGTTGCGTGTCTACGATTTTCCGCAATTTCGCTGCGATTTCACGGCTGATACCTCGATCAGATCGTTGCGCGATAAAAATAGGACGACATTAAAAGGAATTTCACACTTTTCGAGCGTTGTAAGAAGAGAATAATACTTCGAAGCGCGAAACGTGTAAAAAGAAAAGGATAATTAGAACAATAAAATTTCTATGGTCCAAAGAAAAACATTTACGGAAGAACTTCGTTACGAGAGATAGACAACTATCAAGGGATCGAGATTTCCATATAATGGAACGCATTCGTTCAATTGTTTTCTCAGGCGAAAGAGAAAGAGAGCCGAGCCGGAAATGTGTAATCTTCTTAGTTCGAGGAGGGGAACCGAGCAAAATACTCGTTGAATCGACGGTTAGAATTAAGCGACACTAGATATTGCGAAACTTCTCTGATGGCGTACCGAAATGTTGCTAGATGAAAGAGAATTCGAGCCGAGAATTCGATGGACCGAGTACTTTCTGACATTACGGGAATTTACGCTATTAGTGACGTGTTTCTAGAACCTATTACATGCTCTGAGCATTGAAACGTTATCGTTTAAATCGCTTAAATTGTCCAATTCGACCAATAACTCAATCTGTCTTTTCGCTTCAATCTTTGAAGGAATTACTTTGAAATTTTAACAAGATACTACCCACGCAATACGTGTAAATAAATAACGTTAGCTCGAAGAGAATAAACGTATTTTAACGAATACACCCAGTTATATCTTGAGCGACCATTATATACGAAACAATGTTTCACTCTTAAAGAGTGAAGTAGAATTCGCTTTGACAATTTTTTTGCGAGTCTATCAAAGTTGAAGCCAAAGAAAGAAAGGAATAGAAAAACCTGTTACACGCTCCCGTGGTTGATCGTCGTTGAAATAAAATGAAATTAAAGCGGCAGTCGATCGGTTCGAGGGAATTCTGGGGGCTCGTACGATCGTATTTCTCGCGTGGCATTCCACCCGGCAATGTTAAAAGAAAGACGAAAACGGCAATGTTCTGGGACCGGAAGCTTGGTTGATTGAATTGCCGGCTGGAGGCTAAGTCACGATTAATGAAACAGACGTACAGCAACGCCACTTCCAAGACAAACGACGACGGTGGACCCGATGCGAAGTTTCATACAACCACCGTAGTTGGTCGAAAAGGTAAAATAAAAATTTCCTGTTTTATGGTGGACGTTTCGGGGAGTGGTAAGTTGAAGTAGACGTTTTCACGTTTCCACTTTTCCCCGACGGAAGCTTCCACCGTGCCTGGATGGAACCGAATTTTATGTTCTCGAAGCGAAGGTGCTCAAAGATAGTAAAATAAAAATGGATGTTTTTAAATACGTTTAATAGAAATATCGATCTTCGATAAAACTGTAATTGGTTATTAACTGCGTGCAAGCAAGAAAGGAACCGTTTATATTTTACGAATGAAATTAATTGCGTATATTTCCGATGTTGAATTCGGTTAAGGTGAAAATTATTGCACAGTTTTTCCGCGATAAAAACAAATGTTAACAACGATCGCGCAAATATTAGTATTGTTTTATTTCCATATATTTGCGTCCGCAAATCCAAATATTACGAGGAAAATGTATTCCATTTAAAGCACTTTGTTAAACGAGACAATTTACCGTGTCTGACCAAATACGGGATTTTCTACTTGAAACCGTGGAAAACCTCCGGATATTTCGTATTCGCCTAGCATTACTGATCATTTCCAGAGTGAACAGATTTTAATGAAACAATACCCCCGGTAATATCCGAATTCTCTGTCCGGTTCGTTATTAAATCACCGAAGAAATTTAATCTGTGGTTTCCTTTGACACACGATTCGACGAACGTGTTCCATACATCCCTGTAGAATATATTTTGCAATTAAAAACACCAACGCGTAAAAAATATAACAAGCTCCATTCTTTTCTTATTATTTTAACACTAGAATTACCGACGATTGTTCCACACCAATTTGTATTAAAAATAATAATAATAAAAATATTTAACGCAGGAGAAATAAGCGTTTACCCGTAATTTTGGATCTAAATCTCGTATGCATATGCGTATCGTATCTGTATATTGATCCGTTGCTTTGACCATGGCTTTATCGGTGCGAGCTTGTATGCGTTAATCTACGGAGCACTTAATTCTACTGGAACCAACACGGGAAAATCTTTTGAAAAGGGGCACGAAGGAACAGAGATTTTCATTTTTGTCATTTTATTCTTCTCTTTTTTTTTACTTTTTATTTCGTTTTTTTTTCTTGTTTGGTTATCGTTCAAAGGAAAAAAAAAAAAAAGGAAAATAAATAAACTTAAAACAAGATTGGCGGGCGACTGTCAGTCACGTTTAGATTCGATTCTGAAATCCGCCTGCAGGGAAATCCACAATGGACGCATCCGTCGACGATCCACGTTGTTTCTTTATTCGTCGCTGGTTATCGAGTTTCTCGGATTCGTTCGTTTAACAAAAGAACGATCAACGATTCGTGTATATTTGTTACGAAGCAACAGAGGTGACAGGTTTTTCTGAAAAAATATCCGCGATGCAAAGGAAGACGAATTTTTTATCTTTATGTTTTTTTGTCTTCGGACACGTTTTAACATTTCACGTCGCGTGAACCGTCGGCGGTTTTAACGACGAATTCACGGTTCCCTCTGTGCTTGTCAGTCCGTGAAGCAAGCCGCTTATTGGTTTCTCAGGGAGTAATTACGCGGTAGTAATTACCACGGCGAGCATTCCCGACGATGAACACGCTGCCTCGAAAACTTTTTAACATACGACTGCATCGAGAACAATTGCGTTACACCGACGCTTTGACAACAAATGCTGCTCCGTTGCATCGCTGCACACATAAATGTCGCGACATTTCACTTCCGTGTGCGACACACGTGCACGATCCTTTATTCCAAAGCGAAAAGTCACCGTCGAGACCAATGCAAACAGTCTGCATCGCGAATAACAGAGAAAAATGAATGTTTGAAACGGTTCGCGAACGTGAAACAACGTTACAGACATCTTGGGAGCGGTTCTGTAATTTATTGAGAACCATGTACGTGGTGCAGCTGTACATCGAACAAGTTTTCATCGTTTTATGCGATAGAACGTTTGGAATATTTTTCCTAAGGATCGTTGGCAAAATTTTCGCATTT
Organism: Ctenoplectra terminalis; assembly: GCA_019453375.1. NCBI lineage: Eukaryota > Metazoa > Arthropoda > Insecta > Hymenoptera > Apidae > Ctenoplectra > Ctenoplectra terminalis. The sequence continues at coordinate 951,204 of SMSQ01018559.1, read as the reverse complement.
CTCAATCGAACACTCTCCTATCTGAATATTTAACAAATTTTCAAGTTCTCATCCTCGAAGATACAACCACGAAAGAAACAGAAAAGGAGAAAGAAGAATGGGTGGAGGAAAGGTTCCAGAGTAATTCAAGCAGCCGGTTCGAGACAAGATTTGCATTGAAATTCAGGCGGTATAGAAAGGGAGCAACTTTTCCATGGGCTAAGGTGGCAGCAAGACGCTAGACGATCCCATTATTCCGCACCTAGGCATTATTATATTTTGTATTTAAGCAAACTTCGATAGTTGTAACTTCACTCGAGTTACCATAACGATCCGAGGAGAAGAAGTTTCCAGCAGAGGAAAACGAGCTTTCCTTATCCAGTCTGCTTCCACAACGAACCGAATCGACGCCGTGTCGTAAAACGATCTCCTTTAGCCTTCAAGGTAAGCATTCAAACTGTCGTGCCATCTTCTCTCGCGATAGCGGAATATAGAATCGACCTATTCAATTTTTGTATAAGCGCAGAAGCTAGGCAAAAATCACCAACCTTCTCCTGTCCAATTTTATCGCGCGATCGAATTGCCCGATACTCTTTGTGAAAATGTAATAATTCTTTCTTCCAACTTTGAAATTTCCTGTTTTTCTAAAAGTTATTCGAAACTACGCTCTGGTTGGTATTTCAGGAACAAAGGTGTTGAATTGCAACGAAGAAAAGGAAATAACAAGAACACGATTAGAAGCAACACCGCACCGCGTCGACGCGCTTATTAAGATTACGAATTAAACCGTGTCAGAGTTGACTTTGCGCGTTAAAGAAGCATTGGAAAACTTGTTAATTCTTGGCTTTAGCAGTTTTGAGACTGATAAATGTTTTACGCGAGTCACTCTGTTCCTGGTATCGCGCTAAGGATAACACCATTGGCGTTCACCGAATAAGTTCCGTCCTTCTGAATCGTGTAAACGCGGACATGAAGGAATTACCGAGTTTCTGAAACGATGAACAAGGTTCTAATAAAGTGGTGTACTTGCACTTAACACGATAGAACCAGGGGATAGCGTGGATCAAATATTTCAGGGAAACGTGTACGACACGGTTGACCTATACTACTTAGCGGTAGTCAAAGTGGAGCGGTGTACCAAAAACTATTATAATTTTTTATGAAACACTATCATAAAAATGTATGATAGTTTCACTTGATTCTGTGTGAAAGTTGGAGGGTCAAAAAAGGGAGTGGATGTTCCTCGGACATCGTGGCTATCGAAAAAACGCAGCCGCGAACACGGCAAGGTTGTAAAGCAAGGATCTTTTCAGAAGTTTCGCGATCGCGGTATGTTCAGCTTTAAAAACTTTGAGCTACCGTCTTCGCATGAAATCCTTCGTACGATCTTATTAAAGCGTCGTACTTAAAGTTCCCAATGGCCGTCAGGAAGTTAAATGAAAATTTGTAAGCGCCAGCAAAGTCCCCCGAGGACGTGCTTTTAATCTCCAGCGTCGTGTGAAACATTTTGTATCAAGGATTCCATCGCTTGGTAACCTCGTCCCAATTTTATCTACGCTTCGCTCGCGAATTCTCGAAACTGTAGGGTTAAATTCTCTCTTCCTTTTGTTACAAAATCAAAGAATTTAACGTAATAGGGCAATTTTTAAGTCCTTGAGGAAAAAAGGTTTCGACAGCAACCCGCTGCGAATGAGCAGGCACGCACAATACGATAACTATACGCGTCGCTGTGAATACGGCCGATTACATTTGCGGAGGGAAACAGGCCGTATGTAGGCCATGGGACGCGAGTCCTTGTGTATGTCGCGCGGCACGCACGCTAAACCTACATTAGGGTGGCCCAAGTTTGCCTTCCATCGTCGCGGATGCTCGCTTTTCCACGGAGTCCTTCCAACCAAATTTATGGTTCAACTTCCGCCGACTGGCGCCATTAAACGCCAGCCTCTCGTTGACAGAATTTCGGATTTCCCTGCCAGCAAGACGATGTTCCGCGGATTTATCGCGCCTGCGGCTGTGATACGGCGAACCGAGGCTCTGTTCGTTGAAGGAGCGACATAATTTTTGGTTCTTGTTTTTGGATAAAAAGAAACGGTGGTATCTAATGAAATGTTTCATTATTCGAAAGGATAATTTGCGAAGATAGCCGTGAAATGAATAACACACGAACGAATTTCATCATTTGTTAGGAAATTCTCCATACCAGAAAGTTTATTTGGATCGTTTCTTTGTTAACGCGAAATTCGATGAATTAACATGAAATATAATATACCGTGACTCGTTAAAAATTTTTAACAAGGAGTTAAAAATGTGAATTTCAACGTAAAACAACCTTTCGCCGATAACGAGGTTGAACCTTGTCTGGCTATTAAACGAAGAAATAAAACGCAAGCACCGTTAACGAACGATACGCAAAAATTCCTGTGATACGGCGATTCGACGTGCTTCGACTGGCCCCTTGCAGCGGTGCACGCTCGTAATACATTAATAAGGTCACAGACTAACGTACGCCGATCCAATTGCCTCGGCACCCATGACCTGATTCTACGAATTAAGTAGCTTCCGATTATTAAAGCCAACGTTATGACGATTTATCGTATCGTTGCTATTGGAAATGCATTTTCAACCGGTGGCTGTGTCGTTTCTAGTTTCCATCGTTATCTGCATTTTTTCGTTGCGTGCTCGGATATAATCGTATCTATTCCACGAACTCGATAAATCAGATAAGTTTGTCCTTTCTCCTTTTTCTTTTTTCTTTTCAATAAAATTGAGACAATTTTTTATGAAACGTGTGCGACCGGTATAAAAACTCGAGTGGTATATCATCGGTGTGTCTAGAATTATATGCTGTTACTCGCACGAAAGTACACACGCCTTACTGGCAACCAGTTGCACATGCTTACAGGAGTACAACATAATACTGACGGACGAATTTTCTTCTTTTCTTTCTCGAATTGAAACGAAAGCACGCGATCGCTCGTATCGCGATCATCAAAGCCACTTGACAGTAAGCGTGTCTCGTTTGACATCGATCAAAGTTAACGTTAACAAGTTTATTCGGTGCTAATTCTTTCACGATCGGTGCCGAGAAAATTGAATTGGCAAATTGAAACACGTTATCTTCCAGAATCTATGGAGGACGAAGCTTTTATGCGAAAATCAAGGAGAGTATAAGAGAATTTTTATTTCAAATGGCTGACGATAGTTGAAAGATGGCTCGTCCATTATTTTACGAGAAAATATGTTTACGGTGTCACGCAATAACCGGTACGTACTTTTAGTTTTATGTCCTGTGGGATCAATATATTATTCTAATATGGCGCTGCTGCCAAATATTGGCCGGGCAAACATAATATCGATATAGTTTATTGTAAAATCGAACTATCGAGCTCTTTAATAAAATTACCGACTACCAGCTTGTTTCGATGCCATTGCTTGCATAATATACACTGCGCGACCAATGAAATGATTCATCGCATTCATACGCAGATTTAACAAAACTGAATTACCTCCAAAGTCTCTTAGTTTAAATTCTGAATAAATAATCTCAGGCGAGATTAAAAATTTTTACTAAAAAAGTGGACGGATACGTTTCGCATCAACCGTTGTAATCGTCAAGACTTAACCGTGGATCAACGTCTTCTGTTGAAGCTCTTTAAACCGTTTAATTTGCAATTCAGGCCGGTGTCTAATTGGATAATTAAATTGGGTTGTTCTGCCGGTCGAACCGCGATAGAGAGAAGTCCACGAATCTTTTGATCATCTCGCGCTGACTCTTAATCTGTTAATAAAAATCACGTCGTAGATTTCCTCGTTCAGTGAGTACAAAGATGAGAATCCTCGGGCGTGAAATGTTAATCAAGTCCTTGTCGCGAATATTTGGAAACTCGAATATGTTTGAGGTAATTTATACACGTACGATCTTAAAAAAAACTATAATACGTACTTTTTCACCCTATCCCCTCGTGGGCGATTCAAAAGTCTCTCTACGAGAGCAAGGCTCCAATCTAGCGCTGTTCGAGCGGTAACGAAGCGTCTCCTACTTATTATCCAATTACCCTCCTCTCGCGAAATAGGAATATCTAACAATTAATTTCTCATGCGCGCCAGAACAAGCCTCGCAGGATTTTCTTCTCCGCGGAGTTAATTATTCAAACTGATTAATCGTTCTGTAATTATGCATCGCACTCAAGACTGCATTCCATAAAAAGAAACCTCGCGATCCATCTCTTTCAGATACGATACAATTAATAGTGCGTTATCTTTTCTGCTTAATTGCTGCTTCCTGAATTCTCTTTCTCCGTTAAAAATTTCAGAAAATCCCCGATTCCTATAAAATCTCTTTTCTCTCAATCGTTTAAACACTTTTTTCACAAAATATTCAAGGACGTTCGACATTTTTCTACGCTTTAATTATTTCTGTCATTGTTATCCGATTAATTTTTCCGCAACGAACATCGTGTCATTCTCTGTTAGTTAAGAGAAGAACCGCAATCGAGGTAAGAGTCATCTCGCGCTAAATCGTCCAGGAAGTAATCCTCGTAAGGCTGCACTGGTTTCCGGCTCATGATCGTTGAACATTGAACCGCGACAACGACGTCTGGAACAAGTGACATCACGCTGCAAATGCATTTCCATTTACCGCGCACACTGACCCACTTTCCATTCTTCTGTTCGTATTATTCCCACAATATGTTCGCATTACTCGCGTTCGATACGTTCCTCCCATCCTCCATTGCTCTTTTTCCAACCGTGAAATCTTCCGATCAGCTTTTTAATTTTTCTCAATCCATTATCCCTCTTCTTCGTTGATGAAATTTATTACAATTCTTCAGAGAGATATAGTACTTCGTATTAGCGCACAACGATTCGAAACTCGATCGCATTCACTGTAAAGGGGATACACGGCACTATGGTCCGGTGAGATTCATAGAATTTCCACGACAGAAGCAATCGCTATCAATTAAGCGTATTCTATCAAGTCGAGATCTGCTTCGCGTTTCGAAGCAAGGTGCCAAGAGCATGGCTCAAAGCTTATTGCAAGTCAAAGCGACGGATCGTACACGGTCTCCTCTGGTTTATGCATTCCAGGGAACCGTATCGGTTTAAATATTAGTCGACGTATCGCGTTCTTCGACCTAGTAAACTTTAGGAAGCTGTGGGATCAACGTATTGTTCCTGTACGCTTTGGTTTTACCTTCACCCACTTCATGGACGCAGTACCGAAATCGTTCTATCGTGTCTCGCATGGTTTTTTCGAGCAAGGACAATCGATGATTAATCGGAGAACTGATACCGACAGAGAGAAAGTTCGCCGGGGCGACTCGAATGGATCACGCAAACTTCCTCCGAAACGCAACACAGCTGATGAATTTATTAACATTCATTAGTTTCGTAATCAAACGAACGTCAAAACTCGCGATGTAAATTAATTATTACTTGACACGAATCTCTAGGGAGGTTAAAAGCTACGCAAATATCCGTGTACAACGCGATGCATGCGCGACGGCATCGTGTGCCGAAAAAAAACCGATTTCCATGATCGAAATTGAACAAAAGTGTTTTTTAAATTAACCAGTATCGTGCTGTGTATCTTTCATAATATTGCATTTTAATTGCGCTCGATTATCACTCGCGGAGCAGCCACTGCAAAATAGAGCTCTTTCGCATGCATAATACCCCGTGAAAATTCTGCGTTATAACAAGTCTTCCCTTATACATATTCACCGGTAAAAAAATCTATTTCCGTATATGAATTTCCACCGAATCGAGAACACTGTCACGGCCCAAGCAATCACCTTTTTCATTTAGACGTTACCCACGAACATTAATGAAATATCGTACGCGGTAATAGCGCGAGAAGAGTAACAATCGACAAACACGTTATTTATAGGATAACCTGATAATGTTTGGAATAATTTGAGCGACAGGTAAACTAAATGCGATAATCATATCGTGTCTGGGTCACCGATAGACAAACTTTCCCCAGGGAATAACGCATTCAAATATAGGACAATATTTTCTAACGTAGGCAATAGCCAAACTGGAAGCCCTCGGTCACTGTTTCCTCGCTCCCGACACTCTTTGGTCCGCGTTGAAAAGTTGAGCTTCGAAACCACGGGAAACCCGAAGCTAAAAGCTCGCTGCTTGCCTGACTCGTCTGGAAAATGTTTCATAGCTCAACGAGAGGCTTTCAGCGGGAACTTTCTGCTCCTATAGAGTTACTCGTGTCAGGAAAATCTGCCCCCCTCCCCTCTCTGTGTTCCTCCATTCCAATTCTCAACCATCGCGTATCACTCGCGAGCTTTTAAGTGTCGACTAGGGAATACAGAAAAAAATGTAGAAAAAAAAAAAGAAAAAAAAATGAAAATTCGATAGATACACGAATTATGGATTCTTGGAAGAGAAAGATTTAGAAAATATCCACTACAATTGAACTTGATTTTTCTTAGCGCGATCCGAAGCTGAGAGAACATTGAGCGTTTCGTGAAAACCAGAATATTCCATGCAAAAATTTCGGATCTGTCTCAGTACGTTTCTTTCTTAATCTCGATTCGTTCATCCTGGCTCCCGGTGTCTGCTCTTTCGGTTCGTGATATCAATACCACAGCTTTCGGTGGTTCGTTCGTTTTCTTTCTCCACCAACACACGCTGCGGGAATACGTACGACGAATCACCTCGGTTTCCGTGTTCAACGACACACGTATCCACGATCGTAATCTTGCAGTAGCACGAAACCTTCGAAATGGAAACGTACAGCATCGTTTCGCGTCTTTTGTCCTTCGCGGCCGAAATGTTCGCTGTCGAGCAATAGAATCCACGGAACGCTGGTTTCGCGGTAAATGGGAGAGCAGCGTGAACTTCTACGGCACCACTTTGCTGGTACAAAGTTTTTCAGGCCAAGAATTTGCATGCATTTCTGTCTCAGACAAAGTAGCCTGGAAGTTTCGAATTACCAGACATTACAAGCTGCTTTCTTTCGCTTTTCAGAACCGGCCCACTATCCTGGCCAAAGTCTACAATAACGCTTCGGTGTTTCCCTCGGCCCAGACAGCCAGAGTTATTGTTGCAAATTTGCTTAGCCTCCAGGGACTTCGTCGAATACGATTATACTAACCACGATCGAAGGGTTAACGACGAAAGGGTTGAAACGTGAGGTTTCGAGGAAAGCTTTGACGAAATATCGGCGTAATAGAAGCGTAAACTTTCCTCGACAAATACTCGCGATAAAAGTTTACTTGTTTCGCTCGGCGCAAGGGGTAAAGCAAAGGGCAAACAACATGTCGTTTATTGATTCGTGCTATTTATTTGAGCCAGATTTTCGATGGACAGAAAGAAGTCGAACACCGGATAATACGGTAGAATGAGAGACTCTGTGGATGTCCGTATTATTTGAAGAATCCAGTCGAAAAGTTGTTCGTCAGAGAAGTTCGAAGTCTCTATCCTCGTTTCATCACTGCTCGATCTCTGGTTTCCCTCAATTCTCGTACACGAATCTTCCAACTTTTTCTTCCTTCCTCTTTTATTCTTCCGCGATTCGGAATGTATTCTTCTGATAGAATTTTGTTTATCCAAAATGTAAACGATCTTTCGAGGAATGAGATAGCAGAGTAAAAGCTCTTCTTCGCGTTCAACGAACCGACTCGATAGTTCTCTCCGAAACTTCACAATTTTATTTCGACTGTCCTATGCACGACTCATTCACCGTCGATCGCGCTTTTTTACTTTTTTCAATCCCTACGACGCGTTTAACCGATGAAAAAACGATATGCAATTTGATAAAAGCATCGTTCGCTCGATACACCTGCAACGTAAATATTTTCCAAAAAATACTGCGGCTCATCGAGCCACGAACAAAATCCTCTTCGAAAAGAGAAATACGAGTATGAAGAAAAGTATGGAAACACAGGAAACTTATTTTATTAATTCTTCAATCTATTATTCGTAGACGGTTTACCGCTCATCGTTGCACAGGCGTATCGTAAAATGAAAATTTGCTCGGGATAGATAACGTCTGAAATTTTCGGACATTTGCATTCATCATGACGTTAAGGTGAAGTTCTTATCACTGGAGGAGGAATAAAGCCGGACCTTATCTCGTACGTGGTACATAACGTTTGTGTTTAAACTTATAGACTGTCGTGGCTTGTCCGTGCCAAGGAAACTTATTACGTGAAAATGGAAAGAAATGAAAAGCGGAGGAACGTAAACGGACGACAATATAAAATTTCCATATTTAAATTTCTCCCTTCTGCAGCGTTCTTGCGATCCTCTCGGCCACTTTTACGAATATTCTATGTTTTAATTAAAATCGTCCCGAGTCCCCGCTACAAGAAAGTTAGGGAGAGAAGATCTTTCAATTTCCCCAAAGTTGAAGGAATTTTCGACCAATTCGTGAACCTATGTATTTTCTAAATAAATTTTCGTTCGTTAGCAAAGTATCGTACGCTAGCAATTAATTTCTTCCAAGACGATCGAAACAGATTAGAAACGTCCGAACCGAGACGGTGATCGATCGGAGAAAAATCAGGAGCCTTGGCTGTCTCTGTTCCGCGGTAAAGACAGCTGGTATATAGAGAAAAAAAATGAAGGTTTCTTGCTCTACTCTGGAACAGTAAGTTAGTCACTATCTCTGAAATACGGAAAAAGTTTCACCGGGATGCTGAACGACACGAAACCCTGTCGTCTCGAATCCTTTTTCCTTGCAGCTAGATCGAATGCATCCCGCCGATTCTAACGGCGTGGAAAACACACAAGAATGAAATTTTTCCGCTCGAAATTCAGCTATCGAAAACGAATATCCTGACGCTTCTATCGATCTTGGAGTTATCCAGTCGAGTCGTCGGTTCACGCTTCAATCTTCCGTGTATATACTTGGAGGCTGAGACAGATTTCCCTTGGAAAAGTTTCGAAACTGTGTAGCGAGGAAAAATCTTGGTACGTTCGAATTCTTTGGAAATTGAATCAAGTCGCCTCGGCTCGTTCGACACGCGTAACATAAATACTCGTTCAGAGATCAATGACTTGACACACGCCCAGGATTTGACTGAATAGTAGGCGAAGCGACAGAATGGATGCCAATTATCGAAGCAACGGTTCAATGTACAGATACGTAACATTGTATTTAATGGAAAAACTGTTGAAGATAAAAATAGAAGTAGAATATCGGTTCGGGATATAAAACATCGATATTAAAAACGAAGAAAACTAAAACGAAATAGAACGAGGTACTGCTGATACCATTTTAAGTATGTGACTAGCTTCATAAGCAAGGAGGTTGGCAATTTCGAGTATATCATTCGATTTAAGGCACGTGTACGGAATAATAGAAACCCCTTAAAACACAAATCTATCGTCTATGAAAGCGTTCCGAACACCGTATATCTTGCACACTCTTTAGGGACTATACGTCTCGAGTAAAAGCACTTCTTTAGGTTTTCCGTGCTTCAAAACGAAATACGAAATATAAAACAGATCGGCTGTCGTTGTATGATACTGTACTTTGCTCAGTACTGATAGACACATTAGTCGTTCGAGTACTTTACCTGCTTGGCCCCATGGCCAAGGGTATGAGAAACGCCTGATGCTTAGTGCTCGGATACGCGGGGATGCTACATCCCAAAGAACCTTGCAGGAATCAGCCTTCACTGACGATGTGAAAACCTTTCAACGTACGGGTCCTCCTGCAGGAACTGATAGGCGATAAAAAAGGAAAGAAAAAATAAAAGCTGCTAGATGAGACTTCGATACTATTTCGAACCGTATCCTTCGCTCCTAAAATTCTATACTTGAAATCCCGAAACGTAAAAAAAGAAGTTCTTAACTGTGAAATGAAAGTTTATCAAAAGAACCTAACTCGAACCACTTTTAGTTCTTCTCTTCAACAAACTATGCAAGAAGTCTGACAATAAAAACGCGGCAGTGCTTTTTCTCTCGAGTCAATGGTATCGATCAAAAAGTTCCTTTCCAGGTTTAAGACGTTTGATTGAAAAAGATACTTCGGCCAGGAGATACAGTTCTTGCTCTCTCTCTTTTTTTTTTACACTGGAAAATTCATCGAGATAAGACGTTTTATTCAACTGCTTCGAACACACGTCGAAAGAAGACCAAAGTCGTCCGGAGGCCCCAATAAATCTTCCAGTAATCCCGATCGATCGTGCTTGCAAAGAAAGCTTGCGTTTCCATGCAGTGGCATGGAAACATTGAATTCTTTCCCCGTCAGTGAAAAGCGGCCACAGTGACGACGACACGATCCCGCGTGTGTGCAAGAGAGCACCACCATAACGTTATAGGATACTGCAACAGCTTGCCCATACAAGGCTATACGGACTTTTCTTGAGCTTTACATGGCGGAAGAATTTCCCGGCGAAATTTCTGTTCCGCCAAAGGGCTTTTATGGTGGGTCTTGTAAGAACTTTCGCAATCAATCCTACTCGCGTCAATTTACAACTTTTACAGTCTTCCGTGAACTCTTGTACTCTGTAATCTTTGTCCAAGAACACCATAGATCTTAATTTTTCTTTTTTCCTTTATGTAGAACTTTTTGGCGTCCACACTTTTGTACTTAGGTTCGTTTTTTGCTTGTACTTATAGCCAGCCTATAAGTACTTCTTTTTGTTGTACCTGCTTATTTTATGAAGTAGTCTTATAGCTGTAATTTTTCAACTATACTTTTAAACTGCTTTGCGGATGTGCTTTTTTATTTGACCTTTTAAGGGAGTTTCTCTTTTTTACTGTATTTTTTTCTGCGACTGGTATTTTTTTCCATTACAAATCGCAAAACTTTTATGTTATGAACACTTTCATCGTACAACCTTCTGCCAGTTTGCAGGGAAATACGACAACAACATTGTGCCCACTTTCTCTCGGTTACAGACCCTTCTGGTGCAAATTTGCACTTAGATTAATTTACACGCGGCGTTGTTTAAGCGAAGACAACCACCATCGACCAAAGGGTTGCAAATTTCGAAGCTACCAGACTGTCCGAAAACGATATTTCGAAAACTGATTGGATGGAACACCAAACGTTACTCTCATCTTAATTAATCGATCATTATTTTAAACATTTAGATGATAAATTTAGAGGTTTGGAGAAATTTTGAGAATATTTATAATCGAAAAGGAGTGTGTCTATTGAGAAATACAATTTTCGAGCCACCGGTTTCGAACCCGAGCCATCGCGATTGAAAACGAACATGCTAACCACCAGGCTGTAGAATGTTCGATGTTCGGAGAACCTTGTACCAGGTATTTCTTGTCCCACGCTTAAACACAATTATACAGAACGAACTAATACCGATAGAATGGTGGATGTTTAAACTGCTTCAACAACTTACGGTACAAAATCATTCAACGTCAAATAAAGGAGTGTATAAATTGTTACGTCATAAAAGGTGCTCAAAGTGTGTATCCGTTTGTATCGACACAGCATTACAATCGTTGAACTGTGAAAGCCCGCACACATCTTATCACTTCCGGATTGATTCTAGCACACACGCTACGATTATTCTCTGCTTCGTATGTTCTGACCACAATCGATAACGCCATTCCTCGATAACTGTACGAAGAATCAGATATGGAGCAAAGGACAGGAAAAGCTATCGGTTGGTCGAAAAATTTCTCAGAACAAACCGATTGCCTTTGGCTGCAGAACGCAGCCACTGTCGAAACCAATTCCGCGACAGCTTGCCCGTAACTCCGTTCGCATAAACGTGGCTTTCTCTCGCAATATATTCGGTACATGAGAGCCTTAAATGGAATTTATGCTAATCGACGTTCCATAACTCGCGAAATTCTAAACAAAACGAGAACATCGAACTGGTGAAACGGCGAGGAAAAAAAGTTGACGCGTGGGGTGGCACTTTAACGAGGCGAGCCGCGTCGGTTCGAACTTTCGAATCGACCTGTCCACCGTTTGTCGAATTGTTCTCGAGTTTCACCGACCAGGAGAAGAAACTTTATTACCTGGCAACAATTCTGACCGGTACGAGGCGTCAAAGAGTAATTTAATGGTTGTGGCTCTAGCTTTGATTCATTAGCGACCTCGTAACAAAGCAAGCTCGTTGACGAAATATTATTTCACCTGATTATGTAACTCGATGAACCGAGAGTCCATGTTGAGAGGTAAATGTTACGGTTTCGCGGTGAGAGTTCTTGAGAAGCGTATCGAGGTGACGTTCAATTTAATCAACTTGAAACTGTTCGACAAATTTGCAGATATCTATTTGTGAGTTGTAATTGCAATGTCAGAGGTTGGATTAATGTTAAGGATTAGATTGTTTTAAAGACGTCTCGAGCATTGCGGTATAGTCGCATTACCGTTAATCGCAGAGCAACGTCGAAACTGAGGAAGGATCGTCCAAAGCGTTGTTTCGTCAGGGCCGGTTCTCAATGCTACTTCCATTACAGTCTCAAGTTCATTGTTATGATTGGAGCCAATGTAACGCAGCAACGTACACATAACATTAGTTAAGCGAGGGATGGGCGCTTTACACGGACAATATGGACCCCAATTGCGGTTACTCTGTGATCGATGTTGGTATAAAGCCAACGGATTGAAAAGTTCATCGTATTCGACAATGCCAACACAAAGTTATCAACGTTTAAGGAAGTTTCGAGCCAATGAATTCAGTATTCAATTGGTGACGTGTAACGTTTCCGAAGTCACAAATCACTTTGACGGTCTAACGATTTGATTCGATGCAAATTTTCTCGACTCGGACAAGCGAAAACATTGACCGCCACGTACGGGAAACTTTGGAAAATTCAGCAATCCAAGGTACTCACGGTTCGGATTAATCTTTATCGAACAAGCAAACGATTGAGAGAAAAGAAAAATTGAATCGTATCGTTTCAATCCCACGCAGATTACTGTCACAACTTCGAATAATTGTTCCCACGTTTTTGTACGAATTTGGTTAGCAATAATCCGTGAGATAGCGAACCGAATCGCGCAGCTGCGTCAATTCGCGATAAAGTTCCCTTTCCTTTCTCTCTTCTTCTCCCGGGACAACGATAATAAATGCAAACAATCGTTCATCTAAAAAGCGCATCGGAAGCGTATTTTCTCGACTCGGAAAGAACGATAATTCGCGAAAGTTTCGCGGTACAACAGTCCAGGAGGATGTAGTCTAAACCAATTTCGCAACAGCTGAGCTGCAACTTAAATCATGAGAACATTTATATTCGCCGAGCGAAATTTAGCCTGACTTCAACGTTAATCGCACTGGCGTGAACGAGAACCATAAAAAGTGGTCGGCAATCGTCGTTTCCCTCGTACGTTGGCACATCCTCGCTACTCTTTTCAAGATTTCACGGACTAAGATGGACGAACGTTTCTCAAAAATCACAGCGTGTACGTTTCTTAGGGAGACTGCGAGCTCGTCTCGTTCGGATGGGGAAAAAAAACGAAGAAAAAGAGGACAAAAAGAAGAAAGGTACACGGTTAAGCGCTAACCTACTTGGAACTGCAAATGCGCTAGCTCCACTGCATTCGCAAACGCACCACTATATCACTGGAGGGTTTCAGCCAATCTCGCGTCACGACGGCTTGTCTACGATTTAAGTAACTGCCCTATTTCGTTTCTTTATGCCCGCTACGTGGGTTTCTTCAAGGGAAGGACGAGCTTTCTGGCCGAGACTTTGCTAATCGTTGATGTATCTCGCCGCTCCTCTTTTCGAGTCGGACAGTCTGAGTTATCTCGCGTTTCATGACGACTATTTCACAGATAGAGTCTGCTCTTTCATTAATGTACTATATTATCCGAAAGTTGGCTTAATAAACAGAAGCTCCTTAGAGATATTTTTATAAATTTTAACAAGGTACACAGTCGACGATTTCTTTCGACCCGAAATCGTTTAGCTGGCAGAAATTTACGTTACAATTACGACACCGTTACAACTGTAAACAAGCTACTGTCGCGATGTATCACGGTGACGAAGCTGCGTTCAATCTTCCGGAATGTCGGATCGCTCGTAATTCAAAATGCCGGGATACTCCATCATTTTATATCCAATGCATAAATTTTCGAAAGAACCATTGCAACGTCGAAACTTCACCGAGAACAATTGACGAATTTTGAAAAAATTCTATCTAGATACTCCGTCTAACGCTTCGATTATCGCGTCAGCTTCCTTTCCAAGTTTTGAACTTGCGTTCCGACAAATTCTATACGAATTGTCTATCGCAATAACCTCGCTTGGTGTCTTCGATCGTCTGTGAATCCAAGATATTCCAATATATACGAACCAGAGGAAGAGAACCAGAGAGAGAGGAGAAGATTCTCGATAAATATTTTTCCGCGCAATCTGCCCCGATTCCGCTCGCGTTTCCGCAGTGTTCTATCGTCCCTGCTTATTCATCGAGTTGGTAGAGAAAGAAGAAAGGTAACGAGGGAAAAAAAAAGTTCAGCTGTGTCGATAACGGAGCTATATATGAACTGCGAGCTCTTGGACACGGCCATTTAAATTATAGCTGCCACTTAACGTGCTCGCTACAGAACCAGAAGCTCGAACGACTCGACAACTTCGTAGAGGCCGCGTGCCAGGAACTCGTAATTGTTTTGAATTAACGATACTTTAAGCTGCGGCCCAACTATGTGCTACTACGTGCGGCCCGTCTCTGCGAGCCTATTCAGCTTCCACCCTCGATTTGAAAACGATTTCCGTGACAGTGGCTGTCCTCTACAAAATTCTGACACCCGAGACTTTGTTCTCTTTCTCATCGATTCTCTATTACTAATCGATGCCAAAGGATTGGTTGAACTTGGTATTTTGAAAATTATTTCGAACTCGATGCTGTTTTTTCTTTTTTGCTGCTTCAAAATATTTTCAAAAACTTCAAAAGTGAAACGAAAAATGAAGCTGAAACACCAAAGTAGAGTATCGATTATCCCACGCAAGATGCTAGTTCCTGGATGCGAGCGTACGCGAGCGTATGCGCGCGGATCGACGCCGGGCGTCCATTAAAAAAACTCAAATCCGACCCAATTTTCCAAAGCGCAGGTCCTCGCTATTGAAAACAGTTTATCCTCCGATGAACTCGTAATGCAACGCAACGGATTTTTATCCATCAAAGTTGAACAGGATGGCTGTTGTGACCAAAGCATAGAGAGAAAAAAAAATTATACACTGAAAAAAACCGCTATCTCGTTTGGCGGGAAATGATTTTTTTATTAATTGAGTACTGGATGAAAAATTAAAAAAAAAAAAAAAAAATAGTGGAGGAGGAAACCGAAAAAAAAACAGAAAACAGGGGACGCGATTTCGAAAACGCTGCGACACGTCCACGATGTTATCGATATTACATTTATCAGAGAGGTCGCATCGAAAGCTGCCTGGCTTTCTTCTTTTTTTTTTTATTGCTTTTTGTATTTTTTCATTTTTTTTAATTCGCGCCCGTAGACTCGCGCTTTCTCTGCTTCGATATTTTTTTTTTCTTTTTTTTTGTGAAAAATAAAAAGAGACGGAAAGAGGACACGATGGTGGGCTGTCACGGCACTCAAACTCGCAACAAACCAGCACAGTTATCGGAATCACATTAATCTGAAAGAGGCGAGGCCAGGCTGAGATACGTATCTCTTCGCGATAAATTTCGCTGCTGGAAAAAAAGGAAGGGAAAAAAAAAGTAAAAATCATCCACTCTAGCGGGAATCTTTGCATTTTCATTCGGACGGATCAATTGTGTTTTTCTTTTTCTAAATAGTAGAAATTATCTAGCGAACGTTTTACGTTTTCTACGAAAAAGAAGGGAAGTACTTTTTGCGTCGATAATTCATCCCCTGTTTTTAATAGCGTATCGATTAAACGTTTCCAAGAATCTCAAGCACGAGTAGCTCGCGCATTATTTTGCGAGCATGCAAATTCTTGGCTGTATAGAATTTATAGATGTGATTCAAGTGTGCCCTGGAATGTTTAAGACAGCGGGGAACACCGTGTCGTTCCCTCAAAACCAGCGAATTTCCTTCGGCTCGTTAAGAGTACAAACGACCGTTCCATGGAATCATTCCGTGGGCAATTGTTTTAAAGTAATCACATAAAAATCCTGCTCGTCCTAGATTACACGACACGAATTTAATGACGCAATTAAGGTATTCTAGNCAACTTACTTAGTTGAAAGACAAAAACGTTTAAAAATGACTAAAATTTTGCTCACGATTGATTCTAAATCCGATTCGCAATGAAATTAAAATATTTACTACGACAGATTTCCGAAGATGCCGTGTTCCTATCGTTTCANGTCGAGAGAAAAAAAAAAAAAAGAAAGAAGAAGAAGAAAAAGAAACGCGAAACCGACCTCTCGCAAATTTCTCGTCATTCTTCCAGATTTTAAACACTCAAAGATCGCGGTGAAAGAAATAAAAGAAATAAGGAAACAAAAGACCATCGCATAAGCGATTTTCAATTCCCACTTTTCTCATGCCGAACTGCAAAAATTCTTGGCCTCATTCCGCACAGAAAATTCGATATGGAGGCGAGGAACGATTCCCAATTATTTTCACGATTGGACGCGTCAATCGAGCCGGGAAACCGCAGGATTCCGCGGTTATGTAATCGCGTGTAGGTCCATGGGAAATAAAAAAAAGGAAAGGAGAGAAAGGGCAAATAGAGAGGACTTACCTCGTTCAGATCGATCTCCTCTTGGGAATTCAGAGCCGGACAGTTAAGGATCGAATAGCTCGTCTGGACGGAGTTGTCGGCCCGTGTGACACCGACTAGAATCAGCACCACTAAGCACCACTTCATTGTCCACGCTGGATCTGTCGCTGGAATTCTTCCAAAGTTCCGTGTCCCTTCTTCCTGTCACGCGCGCGCCAAATCAATTGGTCGAAATGTCCACTAGCATCGACGCCGTTGATCGCGATCGTCAACCGTCCAATGGAATACCTCCGACCTTGCCCCCTCAAACTTTGACCCAATTTTTATTAAGGAAAAAAACGTACGATGAACAGAAACTTCACCAAAGATCGAGTACTTCTTCGTTTGGAGAAAGAAAAACTCCACTGATCGTATCAACGCGAGTGGTACTTTAGTGTAGCGGCAAGAACGAGAGGCGACATCGCATGTCGCGTCTCCACGACTAATATTTTCAAAGCGAATCACACGACTCCCCCTGTTCCTTCGCTCTCTGTAGTGCTTCTGGAACGCTTTAATTGAACGCCTCGCTCATCTCCGCGCCTCTCCGTGATCGATGGTTCAGCGCATCGCTCTCGATCGTCCGGTGTTTTCTGGCTCTTACTGGATCGCGTCCACGGTCGTTGCACAAAAATCTACGCAGATCAGAACACAACCTTCTTTTTTCTTTTCCTCAAGATTCTCTCAACCTTTTCGCCGAACAGGCATCGTAAGCGATGGTCGATGAAGGAGCGATCGATACGGGCCTTCGATGAACAGTGTCACTTATCGTGCCTCGTTAGGGCGCGCGCATTTTACGCGGATTCTTGCAAATTGTTCGTATAATCTCGAAACAGAGGATTGTTTTATGAAACGATGATACGCAAGCTGCGAAGCGAGCTTAGAAATTCAGTCTTTGTATTTTTTAGATCCACGAATCTAGGTATCGACGAAGAGGAAAAAGAACAATAACGCACTGAAGCACTTGGATCACCGGTAAAATGTTCTACTATTTTACAGATCACCGAGGATCGTTATGGAACGCGGATCGATGCACTGCAAGAGTGGAACGATGATCTACAAACTCGTGGTCGACGATCGAGCATCCAGAGATGTGCACGCGGCGCAGTCGTAGGGCACTCTGATGTTCCCAGTCTGCTTGCTGGTCCTCACCACGTCCGTCCGTCCGATCGTCGCGACGCCTCCACAAGCAGAGAGGGGAGCAGGGAAATAAGAATGGACCATAAGCGCGAAACAGGGATCGAGGATTACTGGAGTGATCGAGGAAACAGGGATGAAAGTATTCTTTTAGCTGGAAATGTATTTGTTAGGGAGGACGCGCTTGGAATTTGGTTCTGATAGAATCTTCCTACGGAAACTTTGTATTTCTACGCAGAGAACAGAGAACGAACCGTTCTGCTGTTTCTGCGTTCGAATCGAGGGGAGGAGGAACGATTATACCAAAAGCGGTATTTTTGGATCACCAAAGTTGAGACTGTTTCCAGAATAACTTGGATCGATGTAATTGATGGAAAATGGAGAGTTCCTGTTTGGCTCAGTTTCTTGTGTATTTTCCAGAATAAATAGTCTGTATTCAAAGTTTATCTTCATTCGAAGGCTGTCCACTCTCGGTCGATCATAATTAACAAAGTTTTAACAAAGTAGTTGTACAAATTTTAAATCTGTCAGAGCACAATATTCTTATGGAAATACTTTGAAGTACTAACTTTAAGTTTAACGCCGGTTTAACTCTGGTCGTCGATATTTTCGTGAATTAACCATGCGGAAGGTTCGTGTCGTCGTTCAATTACGCACCGAAGATAGGTCAAGCTGGAAACAATACAGGAGAAAAGAGGCGATGCGAAATGAGAGACAGAGAAGACTCATCGGCTGGGCGAATGGAGAGGGAGACAAAGAAAACGTAACCTGTGCAACGAATATAGCCAATGAAAACTTAATTCGTTCATTCAATCTGTCTGATGATTCGGCCTGCGGGCTCATAAACCTCGGCTGACGCACTCCGCAGACATTTTATCAATGCTGAATTCCATGGAGAGATACAGCTCGATAGGGAAAAAGAATTGGCAGGATGATTAATCGTTTCCGAACGAAATTAAAATCAAGCTAATTTACCGATTTTACTTCTGGAAAACCGCTCGAGGTTCGCTTTAAAAAAAAAAAACAAATAAATCAAAAAACACGGTGAATCGTTTGTTAAGTTATACCGTGTGATTTAATACTCATAAATATATCAGGAATATATCTTTTTGTTTGCAATTCTGATAAGAAAAATACTCGATTCCCTCCATTATCGCTTCTTCTATATAATTCTCGCTTCCACGCTAATTAATTTAATCTTGAAAGCTAAACGACTGTTTGGGTGTGAATCGAATTACAGTACGGTGCAAGTGGAGACTGGATCGAACGAAACGATTAACCAAGAATCAGTGAATACGTATGAATAATTGGTCGGGAACACTGAAAGGTGAGGGTAGGCCGGAATTTAATTTCCTCGGTGGTCTTGCTTTTTTGCTTTGGACGAGCAAAGCCGCATAATTATCATGGCCGAGTGAAGTTCGATAAATTCTGGCGAATTTGTGCGGCCACAAATTGTAGAGTTTACGCAGCCGGTGGTTCAAGTTTCTTGCGCGTTATCGAACCGGGCCAAAGAAGAAGCTACGCGGTGGTCCAACTGTATCGTAATAACGGGCAACTTTCTATCGACTCGATTTCGAGAAATTATTAACCTCTGGAAACGTTACCGCGAGAAAAAGAACGAAATCGAAATTAGAGCTTCGTCAAAGAATGATTAGAAGATTGCGTGTGGTTGAAAAGAATGCAATCTATTCCATTTAAATCACTTTTTTCTTAATCGCAACATGATAAAGAAGAACGGTCAAAGATAGGCAACATAAAAGCGTTCGAGCACCCCATTTCTGTACGCTTTTTGCGAGCGGATTAATTACGACACGACGAGGATATAACCGACTGTAGCGAGCGGCATTACGAGGCAGTTTAAAACAAAAAAAAAAAAACAAAAAAAAAGAAAAAAAAATGAGAGAGGGAAAAAAGGGACGGAGAGACCGAAAGAGGAAAAGAGGGCGGGAAAAAAGTGGAGTGGGCCTCGAAAGCGTTTCCAAGAGATTTACATGACGGGACGGCCGTTTGCTATTCGCTCTTAAGGCCTACCCTTGCTGAAAAATGCCCGAACGTATCCCGGAAGCGGGTCGATCGCAAACATTCTAATTGGGAATTTAAATGCTCGGTCGCGACGAGAACGATTACGATCTGGATTATTTAGCGACGAAAGCATCGACCCCGATATGAATTTATTTCCCTTAATTTATTACGACCAGTTCGATAGTTATTTACAATCGAAGCCCGTTACACTCGATTCGCTGGAATTTCATAAAACGTGACCGGCAATCATGCTAGGGAAAACTGATTAATTCTGCCTGGCTGGTGGACGAATCGTTACGGTCCGCCGGAAATATGCTTTTTCCTCTGACCGTCAACGCGTTTCCGTGACGCTCG
Organism: Ctenoplectra terminalis; assembly: GCA_019453375.1. Classification (NCBI taxonomy): domain Eukaryota; kingdom Metazoa; phylum Arthropoda; class Insecta; order Hymenoptera; family Apidae; genus Ctenoplectra; species Ctenoplectra terminalis. The sequence goes on along the minus strand of SMSQ01018559.1, from coordinate 931,083 downwards.
ACACGTCAATCGTTATTACGCCGGATGCAGCAAGAAAGAACTACTGGTCCGTGCGACGCTAAAAACTGTCGATTTTTATCAAAATTCACCGCCATTCTGTCGCAGCTGCCGACGCCTCTCTTCATCCCTTGCTCGAATTATTTATATAGTTTTCTTTTTTTCTTTCTTTTTCGCGCGAATTTTTTTTTTCATTTCCGTCTGGCGTACCACTTGTAACAGTAAGTCTTGGTCCTCTTCCTTCTCCGGTTTAAATTCGTTCCAGTGTTCATGCCTCAAATATTCCACATTTCGTTTATCAACTCTTGGAACGTAAAAAATGATTCGATAAGCAAAGTTGCGGCCGGCTCTTGCGATTCGTGTAACGAATGGCTGTCTTAATCTCGGCCATTCAGAACGATAACATGGATTTGCATAACGATAGCAAGAGACCTCTGACATTTTCTTTACCTTCTTCAAGTTCTTCTTCTCGCTGTTCCTCCATCTTTATCTAATGGAATTTTGCGACCGCCGTTTCGTAGTCGTCTTTATTCAGCGCAGCAGTGTACAGGAAGCAACTAGCACGGCTGCGACGTTTAAATATAACAAATCTAAGATAAGGGATCTGATCTAAATAAAAAAAAAATTAAAAGTTTTACAGAGAGCGCGCGTAATGAACATTCGGTCTGGGAGAGAACATATAGATGGAAGGAAAAACAAAATCGTTTTTAACAGGGTTGATTTGGGAAAAAATTATAGGCTATTTCGTTTGTTCCGGGCTTCTGTTCTAACGAATCTAATAATTGCGCGGATTTGTTGAAACAGTTTGAAAAGTTCCTGCATTGGAAGGCTCTAATTAAAATGTGTTACCTGTGAAACGGGAACAAAGCGTACTCGTTTCAAGGAAACCAACGAATAATTTTATTTTACAAGTATAAAGTCTTATTAATACTAATTTAATCTTCTTTTAATTAACAACGCTTCACGATAGGACCTTCCTTTCAACCAAATTATATTTTAACCGTTGCATTTTACAACTTGGTTATTTATATTTTCTATCCGCGAACGCAATATCAATAATTTGTTCTTTTTATGCTGTTAAAGCAGTTCACGAGCGTAAAATTCTAAACTCGAAAGAGGAAAAAGATTTTCTCGTAATTAGTGTCGGGGTAGAAACGTAGCCTGGCGGAAAAGGTTGTTATTAGGACGATTTTCTAAACGTTTCGCTGTGAATTCCGTTAGAAAAGATTCGATAAAACATGTAAAAAAGGGAAGAACACGCGAAAGAGCAATAATTATTTTCGTCGGAAATAGCAGAGTTGGAGAACGTCACAGGTAGTCGTCGAAACGTGCTGTGCCTCCGGACTCGCAAGTAGTACAAGTCAGTTGCAAGTCAGCCATCCCTTCAGACTCGGAAAAAAGAGCAAGAACGGAATAGTTTGTTCCTTTAAATTAAACTTAAACAACAAAATGTCTTGCCACGTCTCGATCGGTCCGTCCATTTTCACGTTTTTCATCAAATTTTATTCAGTTTCCTATTTTAAGATATTTCAGAGCAGACTTATTTTCCAGCGAGCAGAAAGACGAATTTATCTTGAATATTTACCCGACGATGCAACCCAGGGATGATCGTTAACGAAACCGAATCGCGCGTTGTAAATTCTCGCGCATTAATGTCTGACATTAAGCAATTAGCGAATTAATTAATTAATTGAATTTAATAATATCGACGTATTATCGCGGCGAAGTGTAACAAATGATCCGCGTTAAAGGGAGGTTGGAATTTATGCACGGTGGAGGATCGTAATTTATATTTTCTAAAGGACCATTAAAACCCGAGTGAAACGACGAATTTACATGGACGTTCGATAAAATGCTTTCGTCGCGATGTAGAATTCAGAGGTAACTGGTTCGCGTTTCGTGATTATTTAAACTATTTACTTACCCTAAACAAATCGCGATGAAATAATCTATGAAAATGCTTGATAAAAACGGTTGTACGCTGGTCAACGTTAAAATCTACCGATCACCATTTATATAAATCGGCACCAGAGATGATACTTGCTTCAAATATACCGGGGAAATGTAAACTCGACAGCATAAAATTCTATTACTAAATTATAACCTGACATCTGCTCCAATTTTTAATCCTTTTCAAATAGACTTTTTTTTTTGTTCAATCTTCTTATGCAAAATTCCAAATCTTTTTCATTTCCTACAATGCAGTTCTATGTTTTCCATTCAATTTCGTTTTAATCCTTTGTCCGGTAAGAAATAGTTAACAATTGTCAAACGAAGGGTTTATAATACCGTTTCGCCCGTGTTCAGTTGAATCGACAACGACAATGATGTTATTTCAATGCATCGCATTCAGAGAGTAGAATCAATGGAATCACCGATCAATCGTGCAGCGAAAATCGTACGGAACGTTTATTTTACTGTGCATTCACCGATACGGGCTGTGTTTTTCAGATGAAGGATGAAAATTGCGTCGATACTGTGGCCGGAAAATGAATTTATTACACATCTCGACGCTCCCGACAGGTTGAAATTAATGTCGAAATCTTCTTCCCGATCGAAATTGCAGTGCAATCTAAAATTTACTGGAACGTTTATCAACTTGCGTCTCAACTGATTCGTGTACAGCGAAACAAGATCTCGAAAATAGGAACAGTATCAAGATGTACAAGTCGTGGAATCTTTTCCGGACTTCTGCCTCGATTGTTTCAAATACTTCTTTTCCCAACTAAAAATCTTCTCAAACAGATCGACGGAACACGGTTCGCTAAAAAAAAAAATTCAGTTCTCCGTCGCTGTTCTAACGCAGAAAGATCGACACGAGCTACGCTTGCTGTAGATATTTTTCGTTCGAATTAAGTATCGAGCGCAAATCTATAATTTCTGAATTGATGTTCGTGTTCGACACACAAATCAATTGTTCACGACAAGTTTTAACGGCTTGTCTGCCGCATTAAAGATCCGTCGTATTTTCTTGCTTCTCCAGGGACATGTTGGTTGGAAAACGGGAATCATGTTTACTCGTGTTGGGTCTCCGATCGTATATAAGACTCCTGGAGGAGCGTCTAGTGGGAAATATTTTCTCGGTGAAAGATGCTTGCATGCTACTATTGGTTTTGTGGTTTCGTAGCGCTATCCTGGTTTTCTTTATCCTGCTACGTGGTTTGTTTATACGTGCAATTCGACCGAGTTACAGGCTCCTTCAAAAACTGAAGTCAACGCAGTTTTATGGGGCTACTGATCGTGAAAAAATCGAATTAACGCTTCGCATCGCTTCACGTATGCATCGTTATCAACGTTATTCGCTTGTATTCGATCGATCATACGTATTCATTATTATTCGATGAAACAATGCACAATGAAAAATGTTAAATTATAAAATGTAAAGTTATAGGTGTAGAGAAATTCATTTTCTTGCTCTGATCGTTAACGAGAATGTCGAGCGACGAAAGTATGGAAGAGTCGTTTAAAAAGGGCGCACGAAAACAGCAATGAAGAATTAAAGAGGGAGAAATTTGAAAGTAGGTGAGGAGAAGGGGCTAACGCGACAACAAGCCGACCAAAGTTAGAACTCTGGAGAGTACAGTAATTAATATCAGTTTAGCAGGAACTTAGAAGACGCAATAAGTTAATAAGCGGAGCTACGAAGTTTCGCGTGCTGATCCACGGTCTTCCGGTTCCTGCAGGGCCGATCCAACGACCTCTTTAACCAATTATTATCACGATCTATGGCTGATGGCTCGTCAAACTTTTCACCTCTTTATTTCTTGGAAATTATACGCTTATTTCTCTGCTATAATTTATGGCCATTTTCACAAAACGATGAAGCAATTTTTATTCCATTTAAATAAAATGAATAATCGTTCCCTCGATAACATAATAATTTCCAAGAGTCATCACACATTTCGATGTAGCTAAGAATTCACAGTTCGATACAACGTAAAAAAGACGGCGTGTTTTCCGCATTGCAGCTGCAATTTCACGCCGATAGATCGAACGATGTGGCGACGAGTAATCACTGGGAGCAGCCAATAATCGCTGTCTCGACTAGCAAAGCGGCCACGCTGACATGTCGCTAATAGGTAAACACACGTGCATAAATACACCTTTGCATGCGTGATTGTCAGGCAGGGGCGGGCTGCTCGAACCGTGGATGTAGTTTCGTGGCTGGTTTCCGGCCCAAGGAATATGTAACATATGATCTGTAGTAGCATCGAAGAGACACGGAAAGCTTATACAGGTTGGTGCAAGCTTAAGACGGCTAACCGAGTGTTTGCACGTCACGTTACACGAATGTTACGTATCGTGACGCGACAGCAGGCGTGTAGCTTAACGATCGGGGTGATTTAAGCGCGGATAATTACGACGGACTACATCTAACACGTATGACGGGGAGGAAAATATTGTGACAATTTTCAGCTTGTTCACGTGGTAGTACGGTCGTTTTAATGGTTTGCGGGTTGCATTAGGACTTTCGAAACCATCGACGCGATAGTTCGCTTATTCGAAAAGTTTTCAAAGCATCTATGTTGTTACGGAACTGTATTAGGAGTCCCGAACTAGTTTTCTAGGCCTACGTGAATAATTTCTACCCGAATAACGCAATGGAACGTCTGCTTTAACGACAACTATCTGGTGTCACAGTCGAGTAGGTGAATATACTTCTTCATCTTTTTGAGTACGTAAAAAGTTTTTTTCGAAATAAACGCGTATGCTTCACTGTACGGTTATTCCTTCTGGAAAGGTACGATAGCTTTAGGGGCTTTCTCATCTTCCATGTTGCATACCATAATACTAGTTTTGGTTGTATTAACCGCAGAAGAAGAAGTTAGAAACTTGGTAACGACTTTAGTTACGGTTCGTGTAGTTCATTGCTCTACCATCTACCACTTACCTGCGTTGCGTTCAAATCCTAGTCACTGAAAATATTGTCAAAAATACTCCGCAGACGATGTTTGCTCGTCAAACACAGAGTTCGTGTTACAGAATTCCAGTATTCCGGCATAATTGAGTATCCCGAGCATGGAAGGGTCCACACATGGGCCAGTAACCACAACGTGCGAGCTGAAGCGACATTAAGGAGGCGTGAAAGGCATGCAGAGGATTAAGCCAGCTTAAGGGCTCTAAGGTGGTGTTTGCACGTCGCGTTGTGTACTTGGTGGCCTGCAAGGGGGAAGCGAAGCACATGCATTAGTGGTATCGTGATTAGTAATTAGCTGGTGAGGGAGACATAATGAAAAAGAGATCGAAATAGATTGGGAATCCAAGATCGAGATGACAAAAGCATTGTCTGAAATTAAGCGAGGGATGGTGAAAGAGAATAGAACTTGCAACTGGATCGTATAAATTATTAGCTTATAGGGATAACAGGAGTCGCGTAAAAGCATTATTGAAAAATAATTACGCGTGCTAGCGCCAGTGATATCTATGGCGAAAACGTAGGAATTGGTTAAATGCGGCGCGTAAGATCATCGGTACCTTAAACACAGCCTGGCACGCCGCTAATAGAGATAAATTACTTGTTCGGTTAATGGGAATGACAATACGATTTGCGGCGAAGTAAATGGTCGGTGGATCGAAGCTAGGTTCCAGGCAAAGTTCATCAGATACGCGATAAATTCGATGCTTCCAACTTACTTAGTTGAAAGACAAAAACGTTTAAAAATGACTAAAATTTTGCTCACGATTGATTCTAAATCCGATTCGCAATGAAATTAAAATATTTACTACGACAGATTTCCGAAGATGCCGTGTTCCTATCGTTTCACACCCTTTGTGCTGATTTGCACGCGCGAAAAAATCTCGAAACTAATATCCTTGGTAACAAACTAACGATATATGTACATCGTAATCCCTATGCATTGATTATCCTATCGCTGTAGAATTATTTACGCAAATGTGGTTCACCCATCGGGACTGTGTCGGTGTTACCCGAGAGATTCGATTACGTGACACATTATTGGATAAACTACTGCGAATTTCGCATTCCTCCTTAATTGAGATTTATCTTACTGGCATATGAAAGACCGAGTTTCTCTTGTTCGTAATATTATCTAAAAGTATTATTAAAATTATCTCGCGAAATGTTGGAAAATATCGAGCGACACGCGACTGTTACACCGTGAGAACTTAAACGTTTAATTTAAAAATTCCATGCTTGAAAGTTCGAAAACTTAGAACTTGGAATAGCCTGTTTTGGAACGTTCATTTTGGAAGCGCTGGATTTACCGTGGAATAGAAATTCACGGTGAAAAATGTGTGGCGCTAGTAGGGAGAGGAAATGATTTTAAATCTGATAAGACTCGAAAGTGCACACTCTGTGCATACACGCGCATATTCAGAAAGGCTCGCGGGGAAGATAGGATCGGAAGCTCACAGCTAGTTACCTCAATTTCCGTTTCGTTTAATTGTACCAGAACGACACGGGCTGTACGGTCGGTTTGTGGGTAGCGTACATGCGAAAGGATATACGCGATATGAAACCCAAATTAACGCGAATGGATTTACCGGTGTGTACCATTCCCAATCGTATGATTAAGGATGTTTGATGAGTGGAAATTACCTGACAGCCGATTAATAGAATACCGAATTATATTTTGAGAATAACCAGCGTACGATCCAATGAATGGCGATTACTTTTCAATTCATTCAGTGCACAATTTGAAGGAAATTCGTTGCATATTATAGATTATTTTCCTAAGTTAACTATAAAGTAGCTACAAGTAACACGAATATACGAATTGCCAGTCGATACACCCAACGCGTGATTGCTTCGAACAATTTTTGGCACGTTCCCCTTTTTGGTCGTCAAACTAGTAACACAAAGTAGTCGCCAACCTCGTTCTCGGCATATTCTCTTTTCGTTAGGGTTCCGTCAGTAGTACGAGTCAACAACGTGAAACAATTCTAATTCCGTATCAGAATTCCTGTAAACCATGTAGCCTTGGACAAAGCGAGTCAAACATTGTTAACAATAAGGCTTTTGACTCGTTATCGATTAAACGCGATATAGACCAGAGAAAGAAGCTACGTTCGCGACGAATATTTGGAAAAATTGTGTCAGACCTGATCGTGAGGGAAATTGAGTGGATTTCTGAGGGAGGAACGGAGGAGGCCGCGTGAAAATGGCGGAGTCATTAAATCGGGAGAAGAAAGGACGACAAAACCGCGGGTACACAATGGCCTTCTAGGCTGGTAAGGTCGATATAGAGAGTCACGACGAAGGATTCATCGGCAGGAAGTCGGGGGAGCGATAACAAACCCTCTATTCAATGGCTTGGCTTCTGGGATGAGGATCTCGGAACACCATTGACGAAATAGAAGATATCTAGAATCAGCGGGACGTACTCTGTATTCTGGCGCTACCTCGAAAGACGGTCTGCGTACGTGTATAATCGTTTTAAAGATCTTGGAGATCCGAAGGAAAGGGAAAGAAAGAGACGGGGACGGACAACGTTTAATGCTTTTAAGTCGTCGATTTTGTTCCTGGAAAAGTCTTTGATATTCGACGTCCGCATAGATTAAAGATTCAAGAGAAACGAATTGTTCGAATGAAATAGAAACTTAGAAGTCGATCGATTCGTATGACACGTATTAGCGAATTTATTTCCACAATTAAATCGATTACGATTGATAAGCGTTCATATTCGTACAAAGTGACAACGAAGAACATGTTCATTAAATAGCGATAAAATAACAAATGTTTTGCGAACGATTGCGTAAAATTTCATAACGAACTAACCAACGCATTGCAGAATAGCCGCAAATGAGTTTATTTAGTTCTCGATCATCGAGGTTGTACTTTTGGTTGTACCTTCACAGGTTGTACTTTTCCCCTCGTGACAACAAATTAGATCCGCAGCATTCAAGCCAGTGAATTTCCAGATGATCGCGTTACACACTTTCGCGAACACTGCCACCTGAAAAATATTTCACATTTACATTTTTAGCGAAAAATATCAAGTTTGAAATCTCATTTTAAACTTAATATTTTTAAAAACCCACTTTGAGATTTTCCACGTGTGCGTTTAGTTTCTCGCAAATGATCTGCGGTGCCTGTTCTCTTGCGCTCTCCGCCTACACAAAATTACACGTATCTTTATAACATTTACTAGCCATAATAACGAATATAACCGCGATTATTTACTGACCAAAGCAATGCACAATCGTTGACATTTCTCCACCCCTTCGTCGTCGCACGTGACATTATATGGAAGAGCACGTTCAATGATTGATTTCGGTATTTGCGTGGAAAACACAGCGCACATGCAGCTTCCCTCTTCAACGGCCTCTTGGCTGGAAAAAATCCAAATCAAGAAAACGTTATTAATCATGATTCTATCTCTGTAAGCAGTTAACATTTCTTAATGAAAACTTTCAAATTCTATCGTTTAAAAAACACTGATTGTGTTTCAGTAACTTCAAGATAAATTCGGTACGACATTGTCTTTTTTTTTTTTCTTTTCTTTTCTTTTTTTTTTACAACGAAATTTCAATCAATCAAAGAACAAATATGATCGTTACATTGTAAACGGCAAAATGGTTAACAAGACGAAGAGTAGGAAGCGATCCATTGCGGTTCAACTACGTTTCGTTGCTTAAAATCGATACGAGCTTAGTCGAGTTTCACGAAACAGATGAACAATCGAGCGAAACTCTTCTTCATTTATACCTTTTAGAAATCCCTACCATCGATGCATCAACTGCATGTTCTGTCACATGATGCAATTGTGCTCACGATATACTCTAGGTGTCTCAAACATTCCATCGATAAATTATGCGCCGCGTTGTAACGCGAGAACGAAAAGAATCGATGTCAAATACGCGTCTTCGTTTGTCGACTGAATGCATCGCTTTCGACGAGTGTCGAATAACGTCCACCGATTGAACGATTTCTTTTACAAAACGGATCGATGTAAAATATTTCGTTTAATGCATTCCCTGTCACTTGTTGCGGTCACGTTTTTTCTCTTCTTGTAAACTGTACGAGGTGGAACTTGTTAAAATTTTCGTCAACGCTCAATCTGATTAAAATAAATTGCTTGGAATAAAAATAGGTATACAAGCTGACGAAGAAAAGCTGGTTCGTTTCAAATTGATAAATTGTTTCAAAGCAACATTGTTTCTTACACAAAATCGAGAAATTAGAAACTTTGCAGTGAATCTGAAACTGAAATTGGTTCGCAAAAGAGTCCAAGAGTTTCAAGTAACAATAATTTCGTGACTTTACAGCCTGAAGGCAGCAAATTTATTCACCATTTGAGCGGCAAATAATTATTTCTGATTTAAACGTCAATCCATCATGGAACCCAATGGAAAGCCCATTTTCCTCGAGCAATTTCCTATCTGTAATTACTTTCCTTATTCTTGTGCTCGACTAAAACGGAGGGTCCTCGAACTTATCGAAATAAAATGGTGAAAAAAAGGAAGGACCCTTGCAACAACTACAATAATGCAAGTTATATTTATTTCAATATAGAAGTTGAAAAAAAATTTCGCAATCGTTGCAATTAAAACTTAACTTCTCGAACAAGAACGATGAAAATTGTTGACTTAAAAGTGAAAGCTTCAACACCTTCAAAACCGTAGTTACATCGAATAAAGCGTTTAGAATTTATAGCTTTTATTCAATAAAATATCGCTTAAGAACTTATTGATGAAGGTGGTCGTGCGAAACATCATCGATGAAACTGTTGCAAATTGTACAACGTTAATCGATAACCAGTAAATAGGGGACATATTCTAATGGAGTACGCGAGTTACTTAAATTTGCAATTGAGAACAATCGATGAACGAACAGAATGAAAGTCCTCGGGCAAAATCCCGATTGGAAATACATTTTAGAATAAAATGTCGCTCAACCAACTAAAATGTGTTTTAAATCTGATGGAAAAGTTTATACTTCATCGCATTAATAAATTTTTTCAAGATTTACTATAATACACCACCTGTTTGTATTCTAACAATTTACATGGATATTGTTGTTCCTATTATTTTTTTAATTACTTTGAATTTATATCTCGTGCAGCTGAATCGTTATTTTCCTTTTTTTATATACGTTGAACAACAATAATAAATGTCTACGATTGTATACAAGTGATAAAGAACAGAGAATCATGTTTTTATAATTGATACGTACCATGATTAATGGTGTAATAACATTAATAATGAAATNGCTTCAACACCTTCAAAACCGTAGTTACATCGAATAAAGCGTTTAGAATTTATAGCTTTTATTCAATAAAATATCGCTTAAGAACTTATTGATGAAGGTGGTCGTGCGAAACATCATCGATGAAACTGTTGCAAATTGTACAACGTTAATCGATAACCAGTAAATAGGGGACATATTCTAATGGAGTACGCGAGTTACTTAAATTTGCAATTGAGAACAATCGATGAACGAACAGAATGAAAGTCCTCGGGCAAAATCCCGATTGGAAATACATTTTAGAATAAAATGTCGCTCAACCAACTAAAATGTGTTTTAAATCTGATGGAAAAGTTTATACTTCATCGCATTAATAAATTTTTTCAAGATTTACTATAATACACCACCTGTTTGTATTCTAACAATTTACATGGATATTGTTGTTCCTATTATTATACCCTATTATTTTTTTAATTACTTTGAATTTATATCTCGTGCAGCTGAATCGTTATTCTTCTTTTTTTATATACGTTGAACAACAATAATAAATGTCTACGAATGTATACAAGTGATAAAGAACAGAGAATCATGTTTCTATAATTGATACGTACCATGATTAATGGTGTAATAACATTAATAATGAAATAAACAAACGATACAAACCATTCTTCTACTTGTTTTTGGACATTGACTACAAGGATGAATATTGTTAAATAATAAAGAAATTTTTGTATTGAGCGCGATGCGTAGAAACAATATCTATAAGATTGCAAAGTTTAGCAATGCAATGATCCGACGAGGAAACATGGCGTCCATTATCAAAGGTGCGGCATCTTTCGATTGATTATAAACGCGTAAATTTCAAGTATGAGCATAAATGTTACAACTACTTATCATAATTTCGTTCATGATATCACGTTTTTATAGACACGGGTGAAATTTGGAGTCGTCTATTCGATCACCGACCGTTCATTCAAGGCGAAATCACATTCTTCCTACGCGAATTTCAGGTAAAGACTTCTCGAGTTCTCATCAATGCCTGCATATTCGTGCAAAAGAAAATAGTGATTATGTAAGAAAAGCGTATAAAAATATTATGTTTGTAAAAAAAAATTGCATTGATCATCGTGTATACGTATTAAAAATACCTTGTTATTAAGTATAACCTAAAAATGAACATCGAAACAAAAATTTATAGGAGAAAAGGGACGACCGAGAAGTAGAACGACTTTTCAAGATACTTGAATATTCGACGGAATTGAAAGAAAGTCAACTCGATCGCACAGAACAACTTGGAGATTGTCATTTGCCTAGCTTGAAAGCAAACGTTGATGTTGCCTTGAGTATGTGCGAAAGAGTTCTTCAAAGAGAACAAGATTTCGACAGTGTATGGATTATTTTTAATGACTGAATTCCTAATAATATTTTCGCACTTATCATTAACACAGACATCCGATCATTTTCTAGGATATAGCGTTACAAGAAAATAGAGAGGCAAGAAAACAGGAATGGGAGAAGTTTGTTAATGATATGAGCGAGAAATGCGAAAAAGTAAATCAAACCTTTGAAGAAAAAGAGAATGAAATAAAAGAATTTTACATTGACTTAGAAAAAAAATTGCACATCACAGAATAAACCGATAACTATTTCATTGCTACGTAGCAATATTGTACAAACATATTTTGTACTTTGTAATAATTTATAACATAGAGCAGTACTAATCCTGCATTTAATGTATAAGCATTTAGCGATAATATTTTGCTAGCAATAAAACATTTATATTTAGAAAATATAAGAATGCCAGTTGAATCGATAGAAGATACCTCCGTAAAAATCAAACCAAATAAAAAACTTATTGAATTCATTGGCAAAAATGTGAAGAAAACAAATAGTACTCCACCTGCTATTATTGCATTAAAGAAGTCGACTAAAGACAAGGAAGAAGATATTTTATTGAAACTGGACGAGTTAAGATGGTTAAACAAGTACTTAGAAGAATACAGAACTATCAACATGAAAAGTATTTATTTACACGAACTTTTAGAGGAAGATGATATTAGATTACCAACTCCAAAAATTACACCGAGAAATCCTGAGTTGGAAGCTAGAACACAGAAATTGAAAGCACAACAAGATGCTATGAGATATAGAGCTATGACCAAAAATGTGGACAACTCTACAAAAAACCTACCAGAAGATAGTATTTCTTATCAATGTAAGATTCTTTGCTTAAAATATCAGCTCTCTTTGATGTACTTTATATTTATATTTTTTTTCTCTTCTATTTTTTTTCAGTGAAGCAAGTAAATAAACAACTCATAGCTGTTGCACAGTTTGTGTTTTCTGTGCTGGCAGGTTTTGCCTTTGGATTCATAGGTGTCGAGTTAATAGTAGGAAATCTAGACTTTGGATTTAGGTTGTTATTAGGCATAATTTGTGCATTGATCATAGCCTTGGCTGAAATTTATTTCTTAGCAATTAAATTAAACGAGTATGATGTTGTTCCAACAATATCAACACCAACGAAATTGCACCAAGAATAAATTTTTATAAATTACCGTTATAAAAATATATTCTTCTAAATATTAATGCCTTTTTGCAACTTCTATGAAGATTCAAATATGCAACGGAATTATTTGTAACGTGCCAATATGTAATACGGCGAAACGAACGGTGATACGGTTAAAAAGCACAGAAAAATTTATGCATTTATTTTGTATTATGTAATAATTCAGCTAAGGTAGCATGGAGTATTTTAGGTTATTGCGTTACAAAAAATAATAAAACCTTTACTTTGTACGTGTTCTTACAGTTTTTTCATAATATACCTACATAGTATAAACATGTTTTAACGCGAATAAAGACGTTAATATTTAATGTTCGATCTAAAACATTAACAGGTGTTGTGAATATTTTCTTAAAAACCAAATGTTTTAAAATTGATTTCCAATCAAGTTAAAGGTATTCCTTAAATAATCAGAGAGCTTATCTTATGAAAATACAAATAAAAACAGTCTGTTCTCTTATCTTTTGGTCTCATCTTCACTGTCACTTTTTCCACTGGCCTCACTTTTATCACTGCCAGAGTCACTTCTACCATTTTCTTTCGTTTCACTTTCTTGTTCACTGTTCGACGAGTTACCATCTTCTTTCCTATCATCACTATCGGAGCAAGAATCTGTATCCGACTCGCTATCACTGTCCGAGTCTGAGCTACTTTCGGATGAACTGCTGTGTGAATTTTTGGCGGCCATCATTTCTTTAAATTGTCTGACTGTTATTTTCCTAGGCATTATTTCCCTGAGAAATTCCAATATATCATTGGTCTGAACCACTTCTGCCAGATGTTTGTAGTCCAAAGAATTTCCTTTGTTGCTTTGCATATGTGCCTCCTCCGTTAGATAATGAATAAATAATTCCTGTAAAATTTTTATGCTCGAATTTGTCGCACTTATCGTACAAAAAAGGAAAAGGAAAAAACAATAACGACTTGATAAAACGTATACGTTTCGGTACGGTTAATTAATTAAACAATTAATCGATAAATAGGTTGGACGTAAAATGCGCGGAAAGTAAGAATTTTTAATTGACCCGCGGTACAACAAATACGGAAACTACACGAACGTAAAAAAGTAATCTCGTTCAAGCGTCATTTAACCTCAATGTTTTGACACTGATCTTACCGTAGCTTTCGTGACTAAATACAATCCGTCCTGACCGATTGTATCGACGTAAGGAGAGCTTTTCATAATCGTTTTTACCCTTGACATAGGTAAACGTAATTCTTTCATTTTAGCAGGCGAACCTTGCGCACTCATTTTGCTTAAAAATTTAATTTCTGTTAGGACCAAAATGCTATCACCACAGACCTTGCCTGTGCTACCACTTTACGAGACTTCCTGTCCTACGGTTTGAAACACCGACCGTGCAAAAAATCAAAGACTTTTCTTGTGCTCTCTATGATTTAGAGCGGTGAATTTAAGAATTATATTCGATCCAATTACAGCTAAAAAAAACTAAGCTCGTGAAAAGATTTTCTTTTATCGTTAGATAGTTCGTTTAAAATAATGTAACTTGGTCACAGAGTTTTTTTTCAAACAGTCATAAATAACAGAAATATGTAAGTATTTTTACTTAAACCTGGCTTAGTTTTAATTCTAACCACTATTAATGCTGTAATCTTATTCTATGCTGAATCGGTAACATTGAGAGTGACACCAAAATGGTAAGGGGACACGCGTGACCCGAGACTCTGGAGAAAGAAAAGCATCGGATGTTAGGTCTATTCCGTACCTCGTCTGTGGTGATGTTATCTTAATTTATTTTGAACCGATAATGTGGAATTTTTGCACAAGAATGGGTTAATAAAAATTGACATCGCATAAAAGGTCTATATTATACATGGTCTGTGATCAAACATAAACCAACTGTATCATTAATAACCCATGTATAACCACCGCCAATTTTCAAACTTTGAACTTTAATTATAAACTTAGTAGAAAACTATAAAATATATTAGAAGTATTTAACTAAATTTTATATTTTGTTCTATATTTAATTAAATTTAGGAAATTTAAATAATTGTAATGCTGAAAAATGAACGCAATCGAAGCTTTTCACATATTATATCACGTATTATACAACTTAATGTAACAAGAAATATTGTAAATAAAAAAAAATTAAATAATTTTGATTTGGTAATCTGTTAGGAAGATTAGAAAGTTCTTTCTAAAACGTAGTAAAAGAGCAAACGCATTGAATTCATCGGTAGGAATATGGTACCGTAGTGACATCTTCTTTCAGTGATCGTACACCGTTGTTTCTATTTCTTTTCAATTGGAACGTTATATGCGGCTTACTGAAATTTTGGCGAGCAGACAATTGTTGCATCAATCTGACAATCTGTGACGATTCGAGGTATATCTAATAATATTTAAGCGGTATATAATCCATACGCACACCGAATCAGTTTGCAGTATTAGCGGACTTTGAATTAATTGTACTTCACTATATAACCATTAAATTAATCGATCAATACGGCACATGGCGGATTCGTGTTAATAATGTTTCAGTGAAAAATTTACTGATTATTCGTACACAGTTATTCAGATTGTTGGCTCATCGGTTTGTAAATGACCTCTATTAATCTATTTTTTTCATTAATGGAATGCATGCTACATTTCATAGCTGCTTCAATTAAAACCTTTATCCTGTAGTTTTACAAACATCTCTTTTCTATTTGTGATAACTTTGTTGGAATGCCGTAAAAATTTTATTTCTATCGTTTTCTCCAAATTTTTGTTCCTTACGGGGTTAAAAATTTGAGATCATTTCATTAGTTTTTTAAATCATATTTATATATATGATTGCATACACCGCTGTTACGATATATTATTATTTTTTGGATATTGGCATGGTTGATGCCGAATTTATAAATTACAGGAGCAAAACACCTACCAGAATGTCAACTTTTCTTGGGCTTATTAAGGAGATACCTGGCATCTCAGTGGATCGCTTCGATGAAGAAAATTTAACATCTTCTATATATTTTCTTAGTCATTGTCATTCCGATCACATGCAAGGTCTATCCGATATGTTTTTCGAGCATGTAGATAAATATAAAAAATGTCTCTATTGCAGTCCTATTTCAAAAGCATTATTAGAAAATAAATTTAAATTTAAAAGTTCTTCCGTAAAAGAAATAGACGTTGATAAGCCTACTGTTATAGAATATACAACGCAGAATAAAGATAGAATCCTTATTTGTGTAACGTTTGTTTCAGCAGGACATTGTCCTGGTTCCGTAATGTTTCTTTTTGAGAAAAATAATATTTCAATATTATATACCGGCGATTTTCGTATCAATCCAACAGATTTTTCAAAATTAAAAAGTTTACATTATTCTAGACATTCCAAATTAATACCTAGAACATTTACTAAAATCTATTTAGATACTACATTTTTAAACAATGATTTTGCAGTTCTCCCTACAAGACAAGAAAGTATAGTTAAAATATACGAAGTTACTAAAAATTGGTTAGACAAAGACCCAAGGAATGTTGTTATTCTGGAATGTTCTGCTACGTACGGTTCTGAATTTCTTTTCGTAGAACTATCCAAAATATTAAATAGAAAAATTCATGTAAAAAATGATGCGTACGAAAATTATTGTCGTATTGCTCAATTATCTTGTTATGTCACAAATGACCCGTATAGTACACCGATTCATGCATGCAAGAAAAAAATATCTCTATCGGGTTTGCATTGTAGAAGCGATGTAAGCGATGCAAATATCATGACTGTTATTCCATCTGTGATGAAATGGAGAAAAAAGGATACGAGTATAGTAGGGGAATGGGATGAAATTAAAGAACAAACCTTTAATGTATGTTACTCGACGCATTCTTCTTTTAATGAACTCAAAGCATTTGTGCAATATTTTAGTGCATCAGAGATATATCCGTGTGTAGTTAAACCAACGGAAGAAAAAGAAGTTTATTCTTTGTTGGATATTATAACAAATAAATCGGATAAACCAGTAGTAGTTAATGAAACGTACACGCTAAAACTTCCCAGGTATAAGATATTGAATAAAGTTCCATTTAAGTCTGAATATTTTAGCAGTGACGATGACAGTTTGTGATAATCATTAATATTTATCTAATAAACTTTTGACTGTTTATATGTGTTGTATTGTTAAATACTAGGTTTTATTACTACGTACACAGTATTGTGTATCTTTTTTTTATCTACTGTTTGCATAACAAAAAGATTGTATTTTTAATAAATATAATTGATTAAAATTTTGTTAATATTTTTATTTTCCATATTCAAATATTTTTAAGTTTTAAGCATATCTAAATTAGTTGAATAAAGAATGAGATTGAATTTTTTAAAACTATCTATCTTAATAGAATGCTTTTGATACGAGGATATTTCAAAATGTTTTGAGGTCAATAAAATTTCATGTTACAGAAATTTGCTTGCATCTTTATTATTGAATAAATCGTCTAAACGATGGAGAAATCAGCATTAGCGCAAGAGAAGGTATGGTTTGACAAGCCATCCTATGACAAGGCAGAACGACTATATTTTGAAAGAATGGCTAAGGTAAGTATCACTATCGGTGAATTGTGTATTAATGTCCTTGGACATAAAATTGATTGCCAACAGGGGTAGGATAAGTGTTTCTAAACATACAAATTATCGAATATAAATGAACTTTTAAGTTTCATTCATTTTCATAATTACAATATTAAAGCAGATTTTTATAAACAATTGTAACGCTTAAAAGTATGTTTATAAACAAAAAATTGTCAAAACAATGTATTGTCAGCCCCAACATCCACAGCTAATGTTTGCCTTTCTGTTATGCCTTGTATTTTTTCTTTGTACTAACAAAAAAACTAACATTTTTAACACACACTACAGGGAATATCTGGTGATAGGGAAAATTTTACCTACTTATAATTTCATGAGGTGTTGGGAATTTTATTTTTTTTTTTAAGAACTTAATTCCCATTTATAGTTGTGTGTTCATATGAATTACTTAATCTTGTATTTCTTTTTTAACACAAAGCGCTTCTGATAAGTATAATTGATAGTATTAAAATAAAGAAACATAAGATTAGCAATGTAATTTTCCATTTATTTGTTTGTGTTTAGAATTACACAATGTATTGTTTTATATGTTTATATATCCAATGAATTTAAGAATGCATGGACTCTTTACTAAAGGTATTTAGTTTTATGCAGTTGTGCTCTGTAGTAATAATATAAATTAAGCATGTAAAAGACATGCTTCGGTTAGTTTCTATTTTACATTATTAATTGCAAGGCGTGAGTTTTTACGTGCATAGCTTGATGTTTCAAGGTGGTGTCTCATAAGATTATGGAAAGCTGCTCTCTTCAATTTGAAGTTTCTGTAACTAATAACTGTCAAGATGATCTTTTCTTGAATAGTAACACTTTGACTAAAGTTAAGTCTGAAAAATCTAAAGACAATAAACTATTTATCTTTGAGAATATTTCAAATGATATAAAAAATACTAAGTGTCAAATGAAAACACAAAAAATAAATAAAGATGAGGATGAATTGAAAATGCAAAAGAAAGAGAATGTAGAAGAAAAACAAAAGTCTGACAATGTTAAAAATGATCTAAAAGAGAAAGAGAAGGAGACTAGTCCTTCTAATGATTCGTCTAAAAAATGTAATATGAAAGAAGCAAAAGAGAAAAAGAATAAAGCAGATACAAAACATAGAAATAGAAAAGGAAAAAATGATACTAAGGAAATAAAAGAAAATGTTACTCCATTAATAAGGAATAAGCAGCAGTTACCTAATCAGGTACATACTGTAATGCATCTGTTACTTAATGTTTTGTGTGCATCAATGCAATATTTATAGAATCTTATTTAGTTTATCATAATATATATTTCATTGCCTAGATCGTTATAGAAATATTGCTTATAATACATTTAAAAGACTGATTAATGATGGCATCGTTTAATTCTTTTTATGAATATTTTATTTTATGAATCTCAGAACTATATTGCTATCTGATTTCTAGATTTAATAGTTCTTGTGTGAACACCAGAAAAAATATTGTACATTTTTATCCTACTTTAATTTAACACATTGTTTACTTTTTATTGTAAAGAAAGGGGAATTTTAATGCATGTTTGCTTTTGGTCAAAAATAAATTTTGTCGTGATTTTAAGCTTATTAACAATATGTTTTAACTCTTTTTTGTAGCAAGCAAGTTGTTTGTTATGCTTCTTATTTATTCACTTTTTAAACATTCAAAGTGTCTATCTCCACTTAATTTTTTTACAAAGTATATATGTACTTGTACTTGAATATTTAAATTTATAGAATACAAGTTGTTTTTTTTTTTTTTTTTTTTAGTACGAATTGTATCACGTTTTAAATATTTTATTATAAAATATTTACGAAGGAATATTCTATAAAAAATTTTAAATAACGATATATAGCTATGTTTTATTTTAATTTGGATAAATCTTAGTGGAGGTATGATATTGAATTGTTTGTAACAATCAGTTTAGTCTGAGTTGATTTTTAATATTGCTGGATACAGGGAAATCAACAAACCACTAGTCCAATTCTATCTGCTGGTGGAAGTATAGCCAATGAGGTTGCCAAGACTCGTCAGCGTATTAAACAGTCTTTACAGTGTGTGAGTACTGCACTCTTTGCACACCCTTATATAACAAATTTTCAAACCTGCTTACTAATACATCCAATATTAATATAAATTTATGGGCATCAGATTTAAGTATTTAATAAAGGTTCAGGTTTTTTTTAACTCGTCAGTGCATTTCAATTCTATTTTACAGATGGATGATATTGCAGCTATCGCTGGTCTCGCTACTCCAAATGAAAATAAAAAGGATACTCTAGATTCTAATTGTGAGTATTATACTATTTATGCCGTATCATTTTATTAGTAAGACAAAGTTTATCGTATTTCGAATCTTCGTCAACAGTATTCCAAGTATTGAAGAATACTATTGAAAAATTGGAAGAACGTGTTAAAACTCTCGAGGACAAGATTCATCCTCTTTTATTGGCTGTACCACCTGTATTAGCAATTTGTCCTGCTAAACCTGAACCACCAGCAAAACCAGCAAAAGAGAAAGCTGACGACGACGACGATGTTGATCTTTTTGGTTCAGATTCAGAGGCAAGTGGGCAGAAATAGTGGAAGACACTAAGACTAAGCAGTTAATCTCCTTCTATTTACATAACTATTGAAAATCATTTCTGCACGATACTTATACATTTAGTACACTTTACACGTGTCTTCAAATAGGGTGCAAAAGTGATAAAATGATACGACATCTGTGAAATATAGTACACCAGATATTCCCAGAATACTAATACATTCGACTGTACTTTTCTATTTGTCATACAAATTCAACACCAATGACACTGTTGTACAATTATTGAAATTTATACGTTATTATATGCGATCTGTACTGTAAATTGTTTAAATACTTAACTTATTAGGGAGAAGATCCAGAAGCAGCAAAACTTAGGGAAGAAAGATTGGCTGCGTATGCCGCGAAAAAAGCCAAAAGTAAGACGCGTAATAAATGAATATTTCAGATGCAGTTACATTATATTATACCTAACAACAATTTGTAGAACCAGCCTTGATCGCCAAATCAAGCATTATATTGGACGTGAAACCGTGGGACGATGAAACAGACATGAATGCTATGGAAAAGGAAGTCCGAAAGATCGAGATCGACGGACTTTTGTGGGGAGCATGTAAGTGAGAGTAAATTGTGATAATCAATTTCCTATTTAATTTGAATTAAAAACAAAAATATTTGTTCTTTTACAGCAAAACTTGTACCGCTTGCCTTTGGAATTCACAAACTTCAAATTTCGTGTGTGGTAGAAGACGATAAAGTTTCTGTAGATTGGCTCACAGAAAAGATTCAGGAGATCGAAGATTATGTACAAAGCGTAGATATTGCAGCCTTTAATAAAGTATAAAATATCAACGAAGCTTTCTTCGTAGAAAAATATCTGACGGTTCTAATTGCAATCACGCATTGGTCTGTTGTGCCATCTTTTCATTCCACTAGCAATATCTACTTCGATAAATATATTACATACGTGTTCTATATTAAACGCGACTGTCCAAAAATCAGACATCTAGTTATTGTATTCCAATTTTAATATTCGATGTGTTAATTTATCAAGTCGTTTCTAAAAATACTCGTCAATAAATTTTTAAAATGTGGTTATATCATCGATATATTTATAAAGAAAAGATGTAAGCCGTAAATGTTGTAAATGTAACTTAACGCGTATAAAATTGTAACATCAAACAAGTACGTTTCATTTGCCATAACAGGCTCTACTATTATTGATATTGCGAATATATAATGCCAATTACTAGTACCATTTTTAATTGTTTGTTTCGGAATATTGTTACTACGAATAAAAATTGTCAACATAATTTTTTATTATATTTTCCTTCTCTTTAAATTTGAACTTAACTATCCATAGAATGAAAAATAATCACAGTGCTGCTCTCTAGTAGCATGAGTTACGTATAAATCTATTTTAGCAACTTGTGGTTGTTTTGACGTTGAGAGACACGTTTTATAGATTTTCTGTTTTCAGTTTCTATCGAATAAAATTGTATTTTCCAACATGACTATGGCTATGCTACAACGAAGAGCTAACGTAAGTACATATATTTACGCACAGAATTTGTGCTAGATAAATATTGCTAACCTAACCTATATCGTGTTTCTTATTGTCAAAAACATGTCTTTTTTTCGTAGGTAAGGCTACCCCCAGAAGTAAATAGGGTGTTGTACATAAGAAATTTACCCTATAAAATTACCGCCGAAGAAATGTACGATATTTTTGGTAAATATGGAGCTATTAGACAAATTCGGGTGTAAGTGTTTGCATCGATTGCTTTTTATATTTTTATTCGTTTTTTGAAACAATAATTTATTTTAACAATGTACAGGGAAAATGTCTGAGATTAATAAATTATTTTTCCTAGGGGTAACACTGCTGAAACCAGAGGAACAGCCTTCGTTGTTTACGAAGATATATTCGACGCAAAGAATGCTTGCGATCACTTAAGTGGTTTTAACGTTTGTAACAGATATTTGGTTGTATTATATTATCAAAGTAACAAAGCATTTAAACGAGTTGACGTGGATAAGAAAATGGAGGAAATAGATAAATTGAAAACAAAGTATAATCTAAACGAGGAAAAAAAGTAGTATAGTTTTAGTAATTTAATCGAAATACAGAGACAGTTCGTTTTGTGATATGATTTTTTTCTTTTTTAAGTTGTAAAAAGACTTTTTTAAGCTTTATCGTTGTAAAATAAGTATATCGACATTTCAAATTTACAACACGATTTTCAATAAATAATTCTGTTCGCTATATTTATTTATTTTCGTTTTACGCATAATCTAATATACATAATTACAGAGGTTCAATGGCCAGCGGTAAATAAAGAGTATGTATTTTCATATGGAACGAGATCGCTCCTTGCTCCTCGCTCCTCGCTCCCCTCCCGAGAAGATATAAAAACCGGGAAGAAAAAATGTCGACGCATTAAAAAGCTGTAATTAATACAACTTTCACAGTCGGTGGTGGAGTGGCATTCCACCATTTCCATATACCTCGGATGATAGCTATAGCATCAATTGAAACTTTTCAATGAAACACGTTCGCGTTAAGTGATTCTCGCGAGAATTACGATAATGATTCAAGGTAGTCGATTTCTTTTAAACAGATACAGAAACAGAGGTTGAATAGAAAAGTTTCGAAAACAGAACTTAAGCGTTTTTGTAGCGGTGAAGCAATTTTTAAATAAAATTTCCAAGTTTGATCGAGAGGATCGGGACGGATCGAGTACATCGATCGAAACATCTGCGAAGAGATGGAGGCGTGACCTCTGTCGAGGTAAGCTGAAAAGATGTACCTGTCATTACGGAGTGTAGTACACGCGTGTCACGTGTAATTTAATCGCTCGACTCATCTCGTCGACACTGGCGTTTTGTAATGCGAGCTCGCGACAAGGCTACGTTTACTTGTCGAGACACTCGATACTGGATACTGGTAGGATACGTATGGTACGGTGTACAGACACGCGCGCACACAATGATACACGCGTGCGCACACGGACGAAACTCACACAGGTTCCTCGTCGGTAGATAGCCGGCAGGACATTCGATTTCAGTCGAAAGCGAAAACTCGCTTATCCCGTTTAGTCGTGTTGTCGCGGCGCACAGTTTTATAGCGCGACATTCTTATGGGTGTTCCCCATTTATTCGTCGGCTTCGGTTCGTCATGCTTCGGCCAGTCCGAGCGTTCGCGATACGTCGAGGGTCGATCAAATGTCGTTCGACTGTTGTAGTAGCGGCGACGTCGCCGGCGAGACGTTTCTGGACGGCCTTGATAATGTGACACGTATTTCGCGAGTAATCTACCATAGTTTCTTCCGTAGCATCGAACATTTCCCGTATGCCAATTGCTCGCTGTTCCTCGTCGTTGCTGTTTTCCTATTAGTCGTCTTACGTATGGTAAGCCGCTTTTACGTCACGCCGCCTACGAATATCAAACTTGAAGAGTAGCGCGATCTTACGGAGCACGCGTGAGACTATTTTTGTTTCGCTGCTTAATCGCCGGTGTAAATAAGTGCGGCTTCGGAGCAATCGAATATAATACCAAGGACTAAGGAGTGCGGGATACGTTCGCAACATTTACTTTCGCCGTATCGCGACTTTCGACACGATGTAAACAGTCGAGACGAAGGAATGGCGTCGGTCTGACGAGGTTCTCGTGGCACCGTGCCTTTGGCTATTATCGTCTTTTCCTTTATACGATTCGGTTCGTCGCGCTCTATCGCTCCAACGTTGTACCTTATTTGGTTACTACCAAAGTGTCCAGTGTCCAACAGTGAGTAATTATGGTTTGTCGTCTGGTAATGTTGCCGACACGAATGTCGCCCAAGAAAAACAACGGCGTCGCGTGGAGGAGGAATGAATGAACGCGAAGAGGACGATCGAAGAGCGGTTGGAGGGGATGCGACGACCGTCGTGTTGTGACGGCCTGCTGCCTGCTTGCCGATTTGTATCGAGGTGAGAGTCGTGTTCATATATGCGTGTGTACGTCCTCTGTCTGTCACGTGTGTGTTTATTCACGCGATCGACTGCGTCCACTGTCGTCGTCACTGTCGCCGTACACTTTGCGTACACACAGCGACGTTATTTATGCGTAGTCGCGTTCACGCAATTCGTACGAACGTAATTCGTCCTACTCGCGTGAGCCTATGCCGGTGTTAGCTTGCTCTTAAATATCGTAATGCATCAACGCGACAATGGAATTCTAATTATCAAATCGAACCGCTGGCAAGCTCGCACGATTTAAATTTCGATGGTCGAACGAACACTGATTTGTCGCGAATCAATATCCTCGTGCCTTTGAAATATCACCTAACGATACTCTCGAATTTCATGCTGGCTACTGTTTCGGAGCCAACGAAAACCTAAATTGCTTTCTACATTATCTTTCGATGGTGCACGATTATTTTTCTCACGCGTGTCTTAGATTCTCCGTTGATGCGTTAAAATACGTAATTCCCGAGCCAAAAGATCCATATAAAAAGATTACAATGGCATTAAAAATTTACCATTCGTCTGGCTTTACATGTATGTTAGTTTCGCTCGGTGATAATCCCCTTGTAATTCTTTAGAAGTATACGAAAGTGAGCAGGTGCTAGGTACTCGAGCGAGTATGTTTGTCTGCTGTCTGGATAAATACGTCGTCGTGCTACCGGCTTTTAAATTGCTCCTCTTTACGTTAATGCCGGGGAACTTTGTTCTCGAAGCGATGGGGTAGAGTTTAAGGTCTAAGGCTTTTGTACACTCGTTCTGAGGCGCGCAGTTCGAAGACCACACGTTAGTCGATACATTTTTTGTGGATGAACATGTTTCTTCGAAACGCATCTCAAATCTTGATTGGTTGTCAAAAATTTAGTTTGTCGTCGAAATCGCATTTCGCTTACCATTTTTTAAAACCATTAAGCATAGAACCGATAAAGGTAAGGTGGTCAAAAAAATACCTAGCTTAAGGAAGTTAAGCTTTATACGCATTCGCGTAGATCATAGATGTCGCGTCTTGCGTAGATCCTAGAATTCGATTGCGCAACCCAAACTACGTATCAGAGGTTTTTAATGGTTCAATGTTCTTTCGGTACAATTCAAAAAGTGGAAGACGATGTTGTACTTTTTTTGTAAATTATTCAACATAATTACCAGAGTACTTCGTACAACTCGTCGAAATACAGTTTATTACATGTTTTGAGGTACGTAAAAGCGATTTTTCATCGTACAACATATAATTTTAACGATAGCCCAAGGTTGTGTCGTATTACGTTGCGTGACGCCAAACATGTAGCGAGAAACATCATTCAATTATAGATGTGTAATTTCTTTCAAAGGGTCAGGTTGACGATAAAAAGTATAGAAAGAAACGTTCAAATTGAAAACTTTTGTCGTAGAAATATATTTGTAACTGAATACTAATTTAGTAATAGCGAAATGTTCGAGAGATTCTTGGGTAAAGAAGTACGGTCCAAATAAACGATACTCTTATGATTCGTTTTATCATATTTTTGCCGTTGTTTCTCACGAAACGAGCAATTGTTATTCGGTTTTATTTCAAAACAATTTATTGGTATCAAAATAAGTACGCAGTATGAAAGAATCATAATATATGTAAGAACCTAAAGCAGCATTTTTTTTTTTTATACCATGATACGTCAGTAGATAGATGGCGCTAATTTAAAAATGGCTGTTCTAAGATATCAAAATTAAATCTGCAGTACATTGGTGAACAAAGTACCTTGTATTATAAAATCAAGTTATTCGATATTGTCGCCTAACACGAATCAGTGTGACAAGTATATTGAAGTCTGCGTACCGCGTGTCAGCGACAATGATTCGTAGACAAAAGGGCTTTACCAGTTAAATGCCTTTTTTACACGTGTCAGGCCAACCCTTTTGCATGCTCGAACGTGGCATGAAAACAGACACTGCATCTTGTCAGGTCTGTTGCTTTTTGTTTCGCAAATTGTTTGTCTCCTGAATAAAGTTTAGCTCGTTAGTCGATTTATTTTTTTTTTTTTTATCGCAAGCAGGCTTTTTCGTTCAATTTTATCATATAAAATAATCGTATCATAAAAAATAATATATTTTTTTTTTTATCGCAGGCAGAGTGTCCGTTCCTCGTTGGAGAAGAGCAATGAGGTGAGTCTCAACTTTATTTCTATATTGCTTTGTAACTTTAGATTGTTTCTCGAGGCTACTCCAAGGTCTTGGGCTAACGCTTTTAACATTATTTCGCAGTCTCGTAAGCTGCGTCTCGATACGCGAAGCGATACAAGGTTAAAAATATAGCTTTGTAGAACATGTTGTTAAGCAAACATTGGTAAAACGCTGGCCGCATTTCTAAAGGTTAAAGACAGCTAATCAATCGCAACGCCTCTTCAGGTTAACTTGAACGTGTTAGCTCCTGATCTTTCTTGGATCAAATTGCTTAGTCGATTAAGCGTTTCGTTGAATCGATGCACCTCGTATGAGCAATGTCTAAAATGCACGAAGTGCAAGCATACTTGAACATAACGTAGAAAAAGTGAACGAAAAATCTATCTATAATTCTCTTAGAATAATTTTTAAATAATTCCTTAAATATTACTTCGTGGAAACATCGAATTCGGTTATCCACGAATCGACGCTAGAACGAATCACAGGCTCGTATGCTTATTATTTTTCATTTTTCATTTTTCATTTTTCTCGATTATATTTCGTTAACAATTCTCCGAGGCTTACGAAAAGTCTTAATCCTATGCTCCGAAACCGCAAGTAAAAGAACGGTACGTGGGAAACAATTGTGTCGGTACGTGCATACACGCGTCGCGCTCATGTTTGCATTGCGTGCTGTTATGCCTAATTAGTGACTCGCTTGGTTGCATGCGGAAAGTAATTTAATTATTTTTTCGCTTAATTAACCGATGAACGCGCGTTAAACGCGTCGATGAGTTTCTCTTTCAACACTGTATCAATCGATCTCACCGTCGATCAGCAAATATCTATACTATTTCTCGAGCAAAGTTAATAATTATTTCATCTATCACCACTGGCCAATCGGTCTATCTACCGCTTGAAACATCTTTCGCAAATGCGTTGCAATTTAGTTGAAACCCTCGGTATCGTTGATGGAAGGTTATTGTCCGGTCTAATTGCCAGTTGAACTCGTCCAGTCCTGGGCTCGCGGTTTCATCTACCACCGTGTGTTCTATCTCGATGGAATCAACGCAATCTCGTTGCAGTATGCGCGTCGAGTCTCACGCGTATGTGCGCTCGACACTCGGCGAACCACTTATCCTCGCGATGTGTGCAGGATTCGAGGCAAATCTGTGCCGATTCTAGACTAACGTAGCGCAAGTTACTCGAATGAATCTGCTCTGAAAAAGAAGAGAAAAGATGGTTCCTCGTTGCGCGTTTTCTTTGACAAATTCTACTTCCACGTAACTCGTAAAAGACCGGACTAAAGCAGAATAGTTCCAGCTTGTTTAGAATACCGTTCACGTATATACCGATCTATCGGTTCACGGAAGTCCGCATTGACCGACACGCGTGGTAAAAATTTAGGAATTCCACAAAGTTTCTGGTAGCATCTAGGTAGGCGTTTCGTTCACGTGGAATGAATCACGGTCGCGATTTGAAACGCAAAACATCCAAAGACGAGGCGGGTTCGAGCGGACACGTCGCTTTCTACGCCGAAATTTCCGTTCACCTCGTGAATATCTACATAATACGTCGGAAGTGGCGATCGTACGATCCCGCGTCATTTGCATCGGCTGGAATTGGCTAATCGGCAATTCCGCGTAGGTTAGCCAAACGGCCGTTGAGAATACCAGTCGATCTTCCGTGTGAACACGACCACGCGTTCCTATCGCGATAGAAAATTCGATCTTACGATACTTTGATTACCCCCAACATCGTTTAACATTGCGTTCGTGAAAAAGGGATAGGAATAACGAACGCAACACGACGTACAAAGCGGACGGAGGTCGTCGTTCGTGCGTTATGAACTTTACACGTTGTAAACTCGTGCGCCGAGACGTCCGATTCGTTCCGTTGATTTGCCTCTGTTACTTTTAGGAGATCGAGTCTAGTACCGCGAACCATTTGTCTTCATCTTCGTCGTCATTTCTTTTCATTTGTTCCATCGGCGTGGAACAAGACCCTCCGTCACCCTATTCTATTAACAGCAACGCAGTGGTACCGCGTATGCAAGGCCCTTATCGTTATTGTAGAACGATGTCCCGTTCACTGAACCTTTCTGTTTAAACGTAGATCTGGCCGCGTAGTTGAATCCTGTATCGTTCGATTCTCTCGATATTGCGTACCGTTTTGTTCGAGGTCAGGCCTAGCAACGAGAAGTACACGATCAGACGTTGTCAGTCTCTGAAAAATGCTTCGTCACGAACATCGAATGACATTATAATTTCCGTCCGCGAAGCAAATTAAGATGGCCTAAGCTCGGACATGCTTCACTCGCCCCTAGAAATTTGTTCGGTGTAACGAGTCAGTGACGCTGGATGATGTTGCATCTTGAATACCTCTGTTTTTACAGTTCTGTATTCTGTATTCTGTATTCTGTATTCTGTGTTCGATAGTTTCATAGTTCATAGTTCATAGTTCATAGTTCATAGTTCATAGTTCATAGTTACGATCAATTGCGTAGCAATACGTTGCATCGTTATTAGCATTCATGAATCGTGTATAATTTGTGCGAACCCCATGATCCACGGAACGGATCGATGGGAGCGATGAAGTTTCGCGGTTGGATCACTGCGAAATCTTGTCAATGAAGCGGCTTTTATCCTCGCACGCATGGATTTCTAAACGAAAGAGAGAGGGAGAGAGAGCAGCTAGAGGAGAGCATGCGTTAGTAGTTCGTCCCACATCTTAGAAAAAAGCGGGTCACGTGGACGACAGGACAACATTGCTCGACAAGGACGACCGCCATCGTCGTTGCCGACGTCGTCGTTCATTGGCCTAAATCGCGGCATCGCTAGTCACTAACGTGTAGCATGCTAATTCCCACTATATAGTAAAAATGCTAATGTTTCGTCTCTTATTTCAGTTAACCGTTTCTTTTTCGCTCCGTTCAGTTGAACCGCGTTTAGGTAGCCGACTTTCATATTTTATACTCTCCGTGTCGTAAAAATCTTGCCCGTCTTCGACTCTCGTGTAATGGGTCGTTTATTAAAACGCGCTGATACAAACGCTCTCGTGTTTTACGAGTCAGTACTATTTGACCGTCTAAATGATCTGTAACGATAGTTTGCATCTGATTGCAACAAAGTTTGTCGAGTAGAGTCTTCGAAGCAGCTGCTCCCTTTAATTATTCGTCGTTTCACCGAAGATGAACTTAGAAGATCATCGTAATTCGTAACATTCTACGCATAAATTCGATAATCCGAGAAACGCGTGTCCTTCGATCGATTCGAATAATCGAGATTCCGATGGGTCGTGTTTCGCGGATATCGCAAACGTGTCGAGAGAGTAGCGCGGTCTCGTGAAGAATTAATAATAATTTTGAATATCAAGTTTCTCGGCTAGGATTAGAAATTGGAGAGTCTATGTATAGTCAGGAGGAACTTTTGCTGCCGTGCTCCAATTCGGTTCACGGAAGTTCAGTTCCATCTACCGTTCCTTAATGGTTAAAGGTGACGTTCAGCGGAACTCGCGCAAGATTCGCGCCAACTTCGTTCCGTGGAACAGAGTGGCCTAATGATTCGTCTTAAAGACGAATATATACGCAGCAGGTGTGTATGTCGCAGACCTCCCTCAGAGTTTCTCGAAACACTAACCTGCACGCGTTAGAGATATTAAAATCTACGACTTTGAGGGCCTGTGATTTTTAGAGAGCTAGAGCGAAGTACGGATCGAATTCTAACGTTAAACTTACAAAATCGTGTATTTTCATGGAATTTCGCGTGACGAAAGATATCCCATTGGACCGTTTAAGAGCTGCTCGTAAAATCTAAAACAGCCCTTCGTGCTCTCGTTATTTTCAGATCGACGACGCAGATACGCGTTATTCCACTTGCTATTTTCCTCTCGTCTATGTAGGCTAATCGTTGGAATTCGTGAGCGAATAATCACGTTGTTTGATAACGCTGAGAAATGTTCATCCACGATTCGATGCGATCTAGGTGTTAAAAGAACGTCGAATTAAATCACTCGTGGAGTTGCGATCGAAGCGAGACACAGACGAGGGCGATAGAACGGACAAAATGAATATTCCTCGGGCGTTTTAAGGTCGACGACTAAACGTTGATTAAATGCACCGCTTATCGGTGTCACTAAACAGTGATTCGTGTTAAGGAACAGCATTTCATTCGACGGAATCGTGAGAAGGCGCAATGAATTTCACCGAAGCAACCGTTCCGACTTTTGTTCCTCTACTTTTTTTTTCTTTTTTTTCCTAACAGCAATTTTCCTTAATTGGTTTCGAGGGTAGACATCGACAATTCCATTTGTGTGTGTTCGGAACGAATATCCTCTTGAACGTTTCGTTTTCTTCCATGATTCGTTCGCGATAGCATTTTGACTGGGTGGAAAAATAGTTGATAAAACAGTCGTTTTCTGGAGCGCTAACTCGAGAGGGTAGCTTACGAAGGACCATGGTCGAGGAGGCGTTTATTGGTTGGATCGATGATCGGGATTCCATCGAGCGCAAAAGGTCGGAACCCGGCGTCCTCTTTCTCTTTTTCTCGTCAGACATTCACAGAGCAATAGTAGGCGGCTATACGTACGGTCGGATTGTTTTCATCCGACGAAAATGGCTCGACGTGAAAATAGACGACCTCCCCTGTGTGCGTGTGCGCGTAGAAATGGGGATGATGCAGTTGGCCTGGATAAAGGTCAGTGGCCGACCTAGCCCCCCAGCAGGCCGACCACCAGCTCTGCCACCCACCGGTATTGATTTTGTTAACCTTCTAGGTTCTAGCCCCGTGCACCCGCTACCACCTCCAACGGCACCCTTCCCTACCAATGACATCTTGCCGTCGTGCTGTTCTACCTTTTGCTCTCTGCTTTCGAGTAGTTTTTATTTATTTTTATTTTGTTCTATTTTATTTTTATTTATTTCTTTTTTTTAAGTTTAGATTTTATCTGAAATTTTAGGAAGGTAACGTTTCTTCTTATTTTCTCATCTTCATTTAGTATGGAATTTATAATCGACGGAAAATATTGAATTAGCTGGTAACGTTTCACGTTTTCTTTTCGCGTTTCTGTAATCTTTTGGAAGCTGTTAAGCTAAGTAAACCAATGAAAAATGCATAAGAAAGAGACATTAGAGCCTGTTCACTGCAAAGCGGCGGCACGATTCCAAGAGTGATTCAAACGTTGCATTTGGATTGCGATAGCTTTTCAAGCGCGATGCAGTTACCTATTTATGCTCTCTGTCCCGGTGAATTTCAGTGTAGAGTACAATCGGGAGTCTACTGGATATTTGGTGGCAAAACGATACGAGTCGCGTGAACGTAAAATGCTGTCACGGAAGGTTTCGCGATAAAATTGAATCGAGTAACAGGGGGCTCGACTGGTGTTTGAAAATTTTACCGCGAAATATGGTTTCGCGTGAACGCTGTAAAAGCGAATTACAATTTAACAACCTTAATACATTTTGCTTCGTTAACTCCAAATTGAAGCAATTGCGGTTTGATAATTACGTTGCGTATGTATATTACAATTTAAGATACGACTACACTGTTGTACCACACCGTGAAAGGGTTAATCATAAGATAATAGGATAACAATCGCCATAGAATCGAGTTCGATTGAAACAAGAGACCTCTTACTATCCAATAGCCAAGAAACTCGTGTACCTTTAGTTGTAATTTATGATCGCTGAATCGCATTCTTACGCCTACTCGTTGGCCAATTCTACGCGTTCATTAGCGCATTCCTGCGATTTTCTCCTTGAAATGGGGCAGCGATTCGCGTATCGTGGCACCGTCCCTGCGAAGCGTTCCAAGACGGATCGCCGGTGCGGTGTGCACCTTTTCTCTGCAATCGACGCGTTTGTACGCGTGCACGCGCGTGCGTGTACGGCTCAAGCAGCTAGCGTACAACGGCGAGGGCCGCAAGCGGAATTCTAATGCTGTGTATCTGTGCCACTGTGCGAATTGAATTCCAATTATACACTTGATTTACTTGTCATTCAGCTGGGACTCCCCGAGAATTGCATCCACGACATTTGGCGCCACTCCATCTTCGTCGATTGTGGCAACGGTGTTAGTTACTCTCGCGTCGACGGCTTATAAAATGAGATAACCGCTCGAGATTGCTCGAATTCTGTGAGCTATCGCGGGGGATAAACTTGTATAGTGACGTTCAAAGGTAGAAACAGGAAATGTTAGACATCTCAGGGATTTCTATAACTCTGGTTAGTTGGTTGGTTGGTCGATCCGAACAGATCGATCTCTAGGGGATTGAACGTTCTCCAGCATTTCCGAGAGTCGATTTCCTCTCTGGCAAGTTAATCGAGCACTCTCGCTAATCTCTGGCGTTCTAATTGGTACGTCGAGCTGCCAAGTATTATTCCGGCAGTGTCTCGACGCACTCAGGAGTACGTCAATTTGTTTGGCTTATTGGTTCGTAATCAATGATCTACCCCAAGCTAGGAACTTCCAGGGAACGACGAACAGGATAAATAGCACGATCTTCCTAGCTTAGGTTCGTTCGAGGACACGGAAGACACACCCTTGACTCTTCTTTCTCTCGAGCTTATCTTACGCCGATATGGATTAACGAATTCATCCAGTGGGGCTTACCCGGCGTCGAGTTTCCAGGAACAGAGCAAAGCAGCGCCAGCGCGACAATCGCGTAGCATCGGTAATTGATCTTGTCAGTGAACAGGCGAGGGACACCGGTCGCCGTCTGCGACTCGTTAATCTTCCACCAGGCTCGTGTTCCTTGCGCGACTGCACGTATCGTCTTGGAGCTTCGCGGTTCGCGCTTTGCGCGCATATCCGTACCGCGGGGGCCGAAAATAATCGCAACGCGACGAATTTGCATGCGCATTTATGCGGATCATGCCGTGCAAGAATATCGGCCAGCTATGAGATTTATAACGCGCCACGCCAGAAACGCGTACATTACGTGCTATTGGCAGTATTACCGAGGAATTTGCATATACACATATGCAAATCGCGCGGCGCGAATGTCGTCTATTGATCAGTCTTGTATCTCTCGTCGGTGCGCGAGCTCGCGCTTCACGGCAAACGGTAAATATGCCTCCATTAATGTCGTTAATCGGCGAAAACACGAGCCAGTTTCGTCGCGGGACTCTATATTCTTCCGTCTGTTGAATGTTAATTCGATCCGTTGCTCGTTCTTCGTCACCAAGATCGTTTAATAGTTCCATTGATAACGGTGGATCCTGTTGAACGCCCTCGACACGTGGTCAA
Source organism: Ctenoplectra terminalis (assembly GCA_019453375.1). Classification (NCBI taxonomy): domain Eukaryota; kingdom Metazoa; phylum Arthropoda; class Insecta; order Hymenoptera; family Apidae; genus Ctenoplectra; species Ctenoplectra terminalis. The sequence goes on along the minus strand of SMSQ01018559.1, from coordinate 897,879 downwards.
ACTTCTTCTGTGACTTTGCTTTTTACTCCGAAGTGAGTTATGGAAGGCTGGATCGAGCCGAGAAGCTGATTCGTCGCGGTTCAATTTTGTACAACGTACCTAAATCTTCTCTGTGTTGGTTGAAATTTTTAGAAATTGGATTAGTATGTTACACAGAAATCTGCGACGCTGGTTTTGTTCGAGTATCGAGGAATATTTAGGGAACGCCGGAGAAATCATAAAACGGAAACAGGTTTTAATCGAAGAATCACCAAATTTCACCTGGCAATCGATTAACCTAAATCCATCCTTCTAATTTGAAGCGATTCCTCTGTGAAACCTGTTCCGTTCATGACCCAGTTCAGAATCGGGTAAAAGGAGGAGATTTGAAATTTTCGAAGCACGTCGGTTATCGATTCGTCGTCTGCTTCGTCTCTTTTTCTTCGTTTTTCTCTCCCATTCAACGGAGCAATTGGCACGACGGTTAAAAACGCGGTGGAAACGAAGGAAAGGTCATTGTCGAAGAGCGAAAACATTTCTATCGGTGATGGAGCAATTCGGGCGGAACGGTGTCCATCTCTTGCGTATCAGCGAGTGGGTAGCGCGACAAGTCGGCACGGTGTATTCGCGTGTACTGAATTTCAGCGTTTCAAAAATTATTTCCGAATATTCACGAAAATGATTGCAGCGAATACGATGCATAGGATAGGAAGTGGACGAACCGGTGAATACGAAATTAGCCAAGACCGAGTGGGGAGATCAACTTTCGATAACTCAATTTTCCTTTCGTTTATTTGTGAAGTACGCGTAGCGCGCGCTTTACGATCACGTTATCCAATTTCATATAGTATTTTTCATCGACCCGATACTTAATTTCATTCGAACGAATTGTTCCGCTACGAGTTCACCTGTTGTCACACCTGTAAGCAAGCGCTATGACAATCTGCCCGCATCTTCGTTTATCGCGATTAACGAAACGCACCTTGTCCGAGACAGTTTGTTTATTGTGCCATGTACGGTTGACAGAGGGGCAATTATGGCACGATTTGAGTCAGGATCCCGTAGGCGTTCGTCGACTTTCACGACGACCACGTTTTCCTCGGTCCGTCATCCTTGGAACGTGTCGTTAACGTGGGCAATCTATGAATTAGATAATTAGCATTTCCAAGAAGTCTGGTTTTTTAGTTTCTTAGTAAACTTCACAGCTATCCCCTCCTCGTTTCCCTTTATTCGTATTATTACGTAGGTAATTCCTATAGGTAAATATCGCGGAGCGTAGCTGCAGCGATCAGTAGGCGATAAATAAGCAGGGATTAATGAATGAGCACGGCTAAGTGTGACTCTTTAACGAGATTCTCATTCTTTGCAACGAGTTGTACCGCATATTGCAACAAATATTGTGGTTTATTGTCGTGTCAGTTATGAATTATAGAGTTGTCGAAGGGAATAAATGGTTGCTTTGATAATAACGTGGATACTGCGATTATAAATATTCATTCGCGAGTATCTGCCGCGGAACGAAATGGGCTTTACGTAACACGTGCACCAATAGCGAAATTCTCATGGGTGGAATTGAAATGCATCGGTCGAAACGTTTCGGAACACGTGAAAATAACACGAGGACAACGAATCACGATACTTGAGTTGAAATCAAAATTCATCAACGCATAATGGTATCGTCGAGCACCAAATCGAATAATAGTTATTTCGATTTAAGAATTCGTTCATCTGGATTACCAAGGATTCTGCATTTTTCCTCATATTTCTTTGTCGCAATTGTATGCTCACTTTTCCTGCCAGTATGATACTCGCGTCAGTCGTGTGCTCCGTGCGGCTGTATTTCCGACATCAATTACCTCCAATTATCGCACGATAGTCACCGTTCGCTAGATGATAAACGCGTTTTCACTCGGTATCGGGTATATTCTTTTCCTAGTCGGGTACGGTTAATAATGTTACGCACGGCAAACTACTCGCAGCACACTCGTTTAACCTTATGAACGGCAGCGAGTACTCGCTCATTTTCCACTTAGAGTATCTTGCGTCGTCGTTGTCGTCGAAACGAGAATGTTAACGTGGCGTGACCCAGTTATATCCCACGGCGATTTTCATGTTCTGGATACCGGACATCGATGCAACGTTATCTGTCGCCAGTTTTTCTTATTTTATTATTTTTCTCCTCTTTCAGCCGGAAATTAAACCGATCCCGTATGGTGTATTCTTCCGTATCTTCGTTAGGGAATTTGTTAGCGAACTTCGGTTGGCAAACTAGTGGATCTAGGTTCGAAAGAAGCTCGAAGGAACTGTTCTCAGAAATCGACTAATTACCAATGCGATTCTCGTGTATTTTTTCGCGGAAGACCGAGGTGCTAATAGGCTCTTTCACGTTTCTTAGCCATATTTTGGATCCGTGGTAACGGCACCTTGGGTCAATGTTCACGAGCTCGTGATTTCTCTCCGAAAGGAGACAGATTTTCAGTGGTCCTGGTGCACGCGTTAGCGGGACAATGGCTCGTTGGAAGATTGAGATGTGGGAATGGAAATGTAGCCGGCAGGCCTATCCCGACAGAAGACATTCCTAAGGTTTGACGTTGGTTCTAATAGAAAAACTGGGCATCTGCCAGAGGCGTAGCAGTTGTCACGGGAATAATAATACGGGGTTCGTAAACGTGCGTATCAACGATAAGCGTGTTCCTGTTCGTTTTATTTCTTCTATTCAATGGATGACCTGGCGTTGAAGAAAATTGTGATCGTTGAATTCTCTCGAAGATAGTTTTAACATTTCAACGGAGTGTCGCCAGATAGATTAAGAAGTAAATTAAATTATCAATCGACGGAAATCGAACCTGTGGGCCAGAACTTCAACTGTTGCTTTTCATTAGCCAGTTGAAACTGCCTAACCAATTGAGCAATCCGTAACTCCCGACAAATTGCTTCTTCCTAGGTTCAATGTTCTGAACGACCGTGCTCGAAATGTTCCTTTTGGAGTAACCACGCGTCGAGAGAAGTGCTAAAAACACCACCGTTGAAGACTCTCTCGTATATCCCCTCCGCGATTGCTCACGCTTCGGATGAAATTGCTAAAAGTAAGATCAATGAGCAGACCTTGCCAACGATCTCTGTGTCTTGACCAGCGCAACGAACACCAACCGCCTACGATATCGTTAACTTTTCCACCTACGATCAAAGATGGACGTGCGCGTAAAGAAACGGGCACCCAGGGTGCGCCACCCCGTTTCTCTGGAAGTCGATTTTCCACGGATATCGATGCATCGTGGTCGCGCAAAAATAGACGCTGATCGATCGATCATTTCGTCCTTCGTGATCATGGGCAAAGGAAAAGGAAGAAAGAAGAGCATAACTGGGCATCTGCCAGGGGCGTACGCGACGACGGCGCTGGAATATCAATGCGCCTGTGGCGAATCGTTAGACGAGAGATTGAAAGAGAAAAAGAGAGAGCGAGAGAAAGAGAGACGCTCGTGCGCGAGTTACACGCTCGTGCAGAGAGAATTCCCCGGGGCTGCGAGAGCGTAACCACGTAAGGCGTATCGGGCGCGAGGCCACCGGTGCATTGTCATCTTCCCACACGCGATGCACGTCGAGAAATACGAGAGAGATACGAACTGCGGCGGCGTGGCTTTCCTGCTAGGATCGCCTGCCTCCTCGTTGCACGGGGAAAAACTCGGTGCCGTCGATAACCTGGTTCCGTTCGCGAATTCACGGTCACACGAGCACCACGGGGGAGATCGTGCGGGATTTCGTGGCACCGATTCCTTTTTTTTCTACCTCGTCGATAGGTTTACGGTGGTGCTCGTAAATGTCCGATGCCGCTGTACGGCTTGTTGCAGAATGATTTATTCGCGATTTGGAAAGATCCCCTCGGTTGGTGAGGGCGCTCGATGGTTTCCCGAATGGATGCCGATAACAACGTCTAATCGACGTTGCATTTTGTAGCGCAATATGATGAAAAGTTTAGATTTCGATAGGGGTAGTTTATTAACATCCCCTGCACCGCTTTCTATTTGTGTTGCGTGTTGCGTGTTTCGTCAGTACCGTTCACCGATGTTGAAAATTTTATAATGCACTTTTGGTCTCTTTATATTTCTTGGCCTGTTTTTTTTTTCTTTTTTTCATACTTTACGCGACTATTATGTACCACCTAATGATACACAAAGTATCGAGCAGCTCGAATAGAAAGCTACAACGCGTCGATAGGGGAAAAAGCTTGGCATGGAAGTCTTATAATGTTGAGCTATAATGTGATTCGCGGAATGTCCATAAGGATAAATGAAATTGGAGAAGTGGGTGTTGTTTATGACGCGCGGTTAGAACTGGTAGGAACGCGCGAAACCGTAAATCTCTGGCCATTTATTTCCCAGGACGGAGGGTTTTGAACACGTAATACTTTCATCCACTTTCCCCGTCGTTGTTCCTCGCAAAACTTTTCAAAGCACTCTCCTCGGCCGCTGCTTTCCATCTAAAGTAATTTCTACTCCGATCACGCTTCCTTTCTCCCGTCACGTCACACCGCAATGAAGCAGACTTCGCTAGGGATATCGATCGTTAAATTACAAGAATATTATGTTCATTGGGAAAGGGAGTCTTCTCGAGGAGAAAAATAAAGAACAAAGCTGTTACATTTGATCGTGCAGTCGTGAAAAAAGAACGGTATTTGTTTTCTGAATCACTACAATTACGAGCTCCATCGGATTAGCATTTAACGAATATTTCTCAGGATTGCTGCTTCGTACGATTATTATTTTTCTAAATTGCAGGTTATTTCAATATTCCGCGTTAAAGCCACTATTTATTTGCTATAAAATTAGCATGGTAATACGCTCGATTCTGAGATCGTATCTCAGTTAATGGGAAACACTATCACAATGTAGAATTCTTACTTTTCCTTCGGCTTTAATTTTGTCACACGCACAACGACCATGTCCTGTCCAGTTATTTTTTTCATTTCGCGAAAGTGGGTCGACATTCGTCACCAGAGATAAAAAAAAAGAAAACAAAAAATCGGGAGGAGGTATAACGATACTTGACAAATTTAATTTCTTTTTCGTCGAAGTTTCGTACTAGAATTGTCAAAAAATGGTCACGATCTTTCAATAGAAATCACACGATTCGAACGTGTGTTAAACATTTTATCGATAATCGTGGCTGGTCAATTTTCTTAATGCAATTGCACAACGCGACACGAGAGAGACAACTCTTTCCTTTAGCGGGATCGTGCACGCTGCTCGCGTGAATCATTTTCATCCGCTAACGCGCCCTCCCGTTTAATTTTTAGATACGTTTCACGACCCAGCTTTTAGAATATATTAAAAAATAAATATAAAGTTTGTTGACCGCTTTCGTAGAGCATTAAAAGGATTAACCCGCAAAATTATGCAGCGTAAAAAAGTTAGAAGAAACAGTCGTTCTCTCCTCCTTTGAAAATTCGTTCATTAGATTATAATCTAGCGTATCCGGCTTATATAGGAAGAAAAAAAAGTAAAGGCCGACAGTTACGCATAGTTGAAGAATTGTCGGCCTTCAGTCCTTCGATCGCACGTGTCGTTTTGCATTGCCACGAACGCGACTGGTTTTCCCCACCATCGATATTAGTTTTGTCTAGGAAATATGAAAAGACCGGTCGTAGATCGATTTCGGTTTCTAGATTCATTTTCCTGGAACTTCTCGCGCGAGCTTTGCTCTTCGATGGTGTTTTAGCGAGGAATGAATTGTGTTTTAAAGATTAACGGGACCGCTCCTCGGAAAGGCAGTCTTGTTAACCGGTATTTGCTTAGCTAAGAACTTAGAGTGAGCGCTGGTAGTCCGTAGGAAAGATGAAAAATGTTTCACGGCAAGTGCTGTGAGAAGACTTCTCGGGTGGAGGTGCAACGGAGACGATTCGTTGAATCGGTACATGAACGATCAACTACGGATTAGCGAAATTTTTCCGTTCGAAAACCACTTTGCTTGCTGATCTACGGGATCGTGACTTCTCGATATATCCTACACGCTGTAACACGTGTTTTCTGACTCCTACACGAGCCTAGCTTGGAGCAAGGCTGCCGACAACAAAGTTACGGATATTTTCTCCGTGTCGAATTGATCGTAGAAATCGTAACGGGGTGGAGAGAAGTCACGCAAGGCAGCATGGGAACGATAAAACAAGAAAAAGGGGTGGAAACCAATGATGGAAAATTGTAGAGAAGGAAACGAGTCGGCGAACACCGTGAAGAACGTTTGAGGCTAGTACATGTAATCGCGAATCGAATAATGCGATTGAACTGTGGATGAAGTAGCAATAGTGGAACCAGTAGAGGTAGAAGTAGAGGTAGAATAAGAAGGAGAAGAAGGAGAAGAAGAAGAGGAGGAGGAGGAAGAAGATAGAGGTGGTGAAGCAGAAGAGAAGTGTTGCGTGACGGGGGCGAAGGAGAGCTTCACAATAGCTCAACTCTGGAATGAGGAAGTCTCGTACGAGAACGACACCGCGGGAATACTAAAGTCTGGGTTACTAATAGTTGGTTACTTCGCGTATTCCAGCCTCATAGCTTCTCGCGAGGTGGAGCTTCTTGGGATCGTATTTGTGTGCCGGATGACTTTGTATCGGCGCCATTTGTCCGCGTTACCACGAACGAAAAGGGGACCGTCGCTGTCTCGACTCGTGCTCTTCTCTTTTCCTGCGCCCGTTGATTTGCGACTCGGTTCTGAGAACGAAATATGCGAGTGGGTCTGGGACTGGGTCAAGAATTAGCCGGTCGAGTTAGTTTTTGGTGTATTCCTTGTGGTCTTTAGCGGTCCAAAGATCGGACGGTCAATATTTTTCCTTTCTCTTCGTCAGCTATGAAGAAGCAAGCGTCGTTAATCAATTGCGCGATAATTGAATGATCCAGTGTTTTCTTCAGCACCTCGAATCTCTTAATTTCGCGTTAACGGCGAGTCTCAGTTGCGCAACAGCCGATAAATTCTGGCGAGAATTTCACTTTTGACCGTCCGTTCTCGAGCATGGTGGCAGCAAAAATCTTCTCCGCGCTCGTTTCTTGAAAGTCAGCTTTTATGGTCTCTCTCTGGATACGACGAGCTAAATAGCAATTCGTGCCTCGTGTCCCCGGTTATTTTACTACATAGTTAGCAGTGTGTTTCTATTCGTTGGTCTGACAAAAAAGTAACGCGCGGGTTGCGAGTAAATCCGTGCGAAGTATCCCGTTAATCTGACAAGTAATGGCGCATCAGTACGTTATATATCGCGGTCCATAAATCACCGGCGTATAAATCGTTTAGCATAACAACGTAGCAGCGGCGATAATATGCACGTGCGCTGAGGAAGCTCGCGTATTTTTGCCGTCCTCTTCGGGACGGCTATTTTTGAGAAACTCGCTGAGAACGTACTTAGAAATCGTCGTTGGGGGGAAGCTCGTTGATATCGTTAAATCAACGTTCATTGTGATATTTGTCAATTTCCTTGAAGCTGTACACGAGATGCATCGTTAAGTTTGAGTCATCTTCCTTCCAAGTTATCCGAGATAACTTTTCGACGATCCGTTTGTTTGCGACGAAATCTTTGATTAATTTTCATCCTAGAATAATTACAAGTTAGATAGACGCATATTTATCCGCGTATCGGCAAGTTCGGTCTAAATTGCCACTCTTTTTTTACGATTAAGTGGAACTTACTTTTTATCGTGTCTCGATCAAAGGTCAAGCTTTTTAAAACGACCGCGATCACATTCTACGAAACGATGACGCCTGATGTTTGACGAACTGGAACGGACGAAAAATATTAGAAAAAGGTTTCGTTTATTCGGTAATTCTATATAACTTCGATAGAATATTTTCCGTACACCACCTCTGTCTTTCGTTCTCTCATCAAACCCAAACTTTCTCGTGTGTCGGTTCCAGCGAGGGCAAACCATTAAATCATTTATATCAATCGTCGATGATTGGCTTCCTTTCGTCTCGCAACTTTCTTTCCCATTCCCGGGTCAGGATTCCTCTCTCCGGGCTTGGACGCCACGGTCGCGAGTAAGAGAGGTCAGAGCAAACAGGTGAATCAGACTTTTAAAGAGATTCGCCCTTGGCCCTCGTCGTGGCAGGATAATTCGCTTCATTAAATCGATTGTGTTTCAATCTGGACCGCTAATATGCGAGAGCCCGGGCCAGACGTGCTCTCGGGAGCGTATCGTCCGCTCTGGCTGCTCGTGCTGACCTACATGCCCGTCCAAAATAATCTGACACTGCCGTCAAGACCTTAACCGCGACCCCTGCTGGAGTAGATCGAAGAATAAACCTTGTGCGTGGAGACTGATGCGATTGGAATTGCGCGGTCGAGCCCCTTTTTGTCCGTCCTTCTGTTAAAATCAAGGCTCTTCAGCCGACTGTATTTTTTCACCAACGAGTCGGCGAGGCAAGTGCTGGTACACCGATCGTGCATCGGTGCACCGGCGTGTTTTTGGAGACTTGGAATGGAAAAGATGGAATAAAGGTTGAGGATGGTTGAAATAGTTGTACCATGGTGTAGCGTAACGCTTCTACCGTAATTGATGAATGCCAGCGGTAGAAAGTTTTCTCTGTAATTGGTTGGTAAGTTGTCTCGGACGTTTTATTGGAATCTCTCTTTGCTAGAGGAATCGAGAGGGAACGTGTTCGAACGAGCAAAGATTAACAACGTTCCAAGGATGTCACCTCGACAATGCCTCGGTGCATAAGATTAAAAGCGTTGGAACACGTGATTGGCTCGTTTAAAAAGTAGTGACCTACACGGCCATCCGAAATGATCCGACACTGCAGGCCAGACCTTAACCGTGACCTCTGGTGGAGGAGCCCGAAGGGCAAATCCCGTCGTGAGATTTAAAACCAATTGACGAGACGCATCAGTCGTGCAAACAGCTATTTCGTACGTGCATGCTCGCCACCTAATTGTGCTCAATAGCGTGATGTATATGTTTTTAGGTCTGTCTCTTTTTAAGCGAGACCGTTCGATTTGGGATCGTGCAAATTGTTTCTTTGCTAGTCATTCTACGTAGATCGTTGATCAGGATACTAACGAGGACGTCGTTTTTCTTTCTGTTTCCTAGTTCAATGCACTTTTATGTTAATAATCAGTCCCGCAATCGTATGCCGTGTTGCGTAAGCCATTGATTGGTAGAATGAAAGTGAGTATTAATATCGAAAAATGTTGTATTCAGAACAAGTATGTACCACGCCTATCAGCGACGCGTGTGTAATACGATGCCCGTTTAAATTCACGCTAATTTATTAACGAGAAAGTCGAGCTACTAGGCAATCATTGTTTCTGACGTCTAACGACATGACAAATGTTACATTTGTAATTCAACCTCGTTTAGAAACAATTATTCTTTAAATTATCGTTGTCGATAGGAGTTACAATTTATTATCCTTGATACGAAACTCAATTATAGGAAGTAAAATTATGAAGAAAAGTTAGTCAAAACTAAGCATCCTTCTCGATCCTTAATCGTGTTTGGATAAGTTTAGTCTGCAGTGCTTCGTAATATTCCCCAAGCATATCCGCGTACCTATTCGATATTCAATGACGCGATACAAGTATCGATTCCCCGAAGTTCGGCAAGCCAGCCAAAGGAGGAACATCGACGGGTGTGGCCGAGGAGTGCGTACATCGATCGGCACTTTAACCTCGACGAAAGCATACGTTCCTACGCGGCGAAGGAGGGATCTGCTTGTCCTGCTGCATTCGTTGGCAACAGGATCTTCAAAGTTCCTCCCTTTTTCACGAGGGTCTTCAAGTACTACCCTTTTCTGACCTTGCGTCACACCTGCTCTCATCGCATACACCACGGTCTATAAGTTTCGAGTCACGCTTCCTTGGAAACACGTTCTACCGTGTACTAAATATTCAAATCTTCGGATAGATTTGAAGCCGAGGATCGTCGATTTGTCAGGATATTACTGAAAATGTCTCTCTCGCGTCGAAATTGGACAACAAAAAGGGGCGTCGGTAACTAAAACAAAAAGGCAACGGTTCATCCTCATCGATATCACCGAACACGAACAACAGAACAACAGAACAACAACCAAAACGAACGAACAGGAATGAAAGAGTGGACGCGTAAGCGCAAAGGGTAAGGCTGAAAAGGGTCGAGCAGCCAAGGAACATCGAGAGACGCAAAAGCGGTCTGGCATCTGCGGAAGGTGCCGGAGCAAGGGCGTAGTAGCGTTTAGCGTGGCAGTGGAGCAACTCTAGGACACAGTGGATAAGGTCGAAGGAGGTGTACGCAAAGCGTGCACAGACCCAGGGGAGGGAACGAGACTCGGGGGGAGGGCGAGGGTGAGAGCAACAGCAGCAGCGAGGTCGTCGAAATTAATGCGGAGAATCCAGTGAACGTGTGGATCGGGTTGCCCGTCGTGGCTCGTTTTGAGTTTTTTAGTTCTCGAATTTAATCCAAGAATGGGGGAGAATGGGGGACATTGAAAGCGGTGGATCTCGTCTAGACGGTCGGTGACGTCACGAGACAAGGTCGACTGTCGCTCTATCCACGACGCAGCACCGCTTTTCTATATACACGCCTATATCCTTCCTCCTCTTCGCCTTTCGCCTTTCGCCGTCTCGGTCTCCCTCGCCCTCTAGCCAGTCTTCTTTTCGTTCTTCCTTTTCGTCTTGTTTTTCCCTTGCTCTTCCTGCAGACCCGAGCCAGAGGGGTGGCGCAGCAGCCTCTAACATCTTTCCATAGAACGCTAGCTGGACCAGTTGGACTAGGAATCGGTCTGATCTTGTTCCTCGCCGGGCATCGTGATCGATGTGCCTCGCTGGGGATGTTGCCCACTCCGAGAGCTTTTATTCCGTCTTAAAAATGGACCAGAAGGAACTCGTTCTTGGTTTGGGCAGGATTTTTATATCTACGTGATTCTATAATTGAGAAACAAGTATTCGTCACCGTAGAACGATTTCGAAGTAGTATTTTACATTGTTAAAATTCTTTTTTTGTCTTCTGCCTTTGTCACCGAATATCCAACGTTTCGTTCGTGACATTATCAGTCGCGCAAAATCTTCGTCCGCCTTTTCCATGTTGTGTCAGAGGTTAAACAGTATTCCCGGAGCTTTCCAGCGTATTCGTCGCCGTTCGGCTTAAAATACCCTCAGCCGATTAAGATTCCATCCGAAATTCCCCCGAGACGCATTCGTTTCCCGCGTTTTCTGTCACCAACCAAGGCCGCTTTATCTTGTCCGGAAATCAGTAGCCCTGGTTTGGACTTTGGTCAAGATGGACGACGCCCGTTGACGTTAAGATTCCCGTGGCTCTTTCTCGCCACAGCTTCGAGCGAATAATATCTGAATTCCTTACGCCGAGGCATATCCAATCGGGCTCATCAATAATTCAGCGAGTTCGACCGACCGAGAAATTCGAAAACAAGGCGAAAACAGTCGGCCAACCACGCCACGCTACAGGCTCTGTCACAAAGTCGCCTCTTAACGATTTCTTCACGATTCCGTGAAACATCGTTTAATTCTTGCACGATCCTTCGCTTCTTTTCCTATTTAACCATTCAGTTGTTTGTTCTTTCTGCTCGTCTCACGGTTAAAGGTACTCGAATCTCTCGAAAGCCAACTCTCTGCCGTTAGAACGCTCGTTAGAATACGAAATATAGCGTCAAGCATCTTCTCCGATTCGCCTCTTCGAAGCCTACCTCCAATGTTAAACAACTTGGTCTGTAACGTCCGGACGAACGACTTATTCTTACGCGATGTTTCCATCGATCTTGAATCGATTCTTGATGCAGCCTGTAGGTTAAAAAAAGCTATCTGGGTCCCCTCGTGCCTTTTACAAATCACACCAGACGCGTTACTTAACCGCAGCCTATCGGCATACGATTTTTCTCGCGATTCACGACAACGATTTCAACAACGGATATTGTAGCACGGAATATGGAAAAAAGCGGCGATGCTGCCTTTCGAAACGGGGTCGATCGAATTTGTCTATTCAATCTGTCTCGGTTTCTGTGGAACGTCCAGAGACGGCTAATCGTACGCAGCTAACTTTCATACATTTCAATGCAGTCTACAGGATGCACATTTCAATGTCGAATTAAGGTTAAATACTAAGCACCGTAAAGGAGTAACGCGGGAGAATGTTCCTGGACACGATTCCACGACGAATTTTAATACTTTCTGTGAAATTTCTTGAAAACAAAATTCTGCGACACTCGAGCCATAAATGTTGAATTTGCTCGCATTTTTATATCAATCGGATGGATGATGACATTGCCACTTAAGAACGAGACGAGTGGAAGGTACAGATTCCAATCCAGTTTCAACAATACAGAGTGCCAAGCGACGACTAATTTATTAATTCAGGCATAATTGCCTTCTCGGAAGGGACAAACGAAATATATTGAGTCAGGGTCAGCGGTGCACCCTACGTTGTACGCAAAGGTCGCAGTAATTAAGGATGATTCTGCAGTGTCTGCGTGGAAATCCTGTATTCGTCACTTTTTTGAACAGTTATAAATCCACGGTTCTTTTGTAGTTTGTAAAAATTTATGACGTACCTATGCTCCAGTGCTTCGCTCAACATTCATCTTCTTTTTTCATCATTTTATCGATTATTCGTTTGACCCTCGAACAGGAGGATTTATCATGGTATCCTGTAACATTCGTGTTCATCCTCGGTGCAATCTTTGGAGGGTGCACCTTGAGGGGGCAACGAAGCTGATCAAAGAGTATCGAGAGAATCGATTCTCGCGCGATGCCTTTCGAACGAACGATCGAATCACGATCTCATCCCGGGCGGCCTGCTCCTCTCTGATCAGCTTCGTTTGCTCTCCGATGAATAAGTTAATCGGGTTAATCCATATGTGTCGTTAAACGTTACGGACACTTAATCACTTCCGCATAGAGGGGTCAGTGCTCTTCCTCGTTCCTCGGTTAACGTGCACGGTCTAACGCTATTGTACCGTTTAGAGATTACACAGATGAAATACGTTTCGTAATTTCTGTCTGCGCGCGAGCGTGAGACTGGCCGCGTTAGATTGGATCTAATTTTCCAATAGACTATGGCAGCGTCGTGCGAGTTGGTATTACGAACCGTGTCGGGCCTAGTTCTCCGTCGCTTAGACGGAATCCACGTCGGGCCAGCCTCTCCTGGTAGCTCCTATCGATGGCCTGTTGATTTACGCTCGCTAATGTTCGCGTTTGATTAATCTTGTTGCGCTTAAGCAAACTCACCGATAGGTCTTGCAGGTCTAATTGCGTTTGCAGAAGACGCTGTGCGCCACTCTGGGAATCGATGGTTCTTTGTTGACACGGTGTATCGTTTTCTGGATCAATTAGCTGGGCTTTTAGCGTCGTCTAACTGGATAGAATCAGCGGTGTTAGGTATATCGAATATATCGAACCTCCGATTCTCGTCGTGGAAACCAATATATCGGTCCGCGATGGAAAGGCAGAGAACATCGACGCGATGCGACGGAGTTAGAGACGCGAAACGCGTTTGCATTGATATCTAGGCCACAATGTCTCGTTTCCCAATGAAGTCGTTGGGTCTGGTCGATCTGCCTGATGACGATTCATCGTGATCGCTCTTTGGTTCAACGCACTTGGCGAACAAATAACGCAAGCGGAGTAATCGACACGCCGGATAGAGGCTGGTATCTTATTAACGCGAACACCTCGTGACACGATGAATTTCGGCCAAGTGGTGCGTTGAAAATCGTCGCTACCAGTTGCGTAACCGAATTATCGGTGGAAATATGCTGAAACGATTCAGCATGCTCCGTAATAATTAATCGGTACAGCCTTTGGGCATAACGTTTCACGTTTTACTTAGGCTTTCGGTGTTATTTCGAGATCGCGGAACGAAGATAAAGAGAGAACCGATCGGTTTCACCGAGCGTTTCTAATTAGGGAATCGGAAATAATCTTCCGACGCATCTCTCTCGCGTTCATTTGAAAACCGTTTGGCCAGTCTCGATGCAAATTATGCGCAGCGAAACGATAAATGAATTCGTTTGAATTCTTGATTAGGTGACGTAAGTATGGCAAACGACGCGCTGTTGCTGCTGTGACTATCTCAGATAAGAATCTGAACCCTGATATCGGCATTTCTGCGCCTGCATTTCGAGCTGCAGCTCGATAAAAAGAAAAAAAAGAAAAAATCGCATAGGGTTGTCTGGAATACTTACTGACTGCGATGCATTTCCGCTACCGGTGATCTCGTTCGCTCCTTGTTTCATCAATTCTTTTATTTACAAAAGTTTTTTATCTCGCTATGCAAGATTTTTGATACGCGCAGAAATCGAAGAGGAAAAGGAAAAAAATTTTCGCGAAGAAGTTAAGGAATTTCTAAGAATCGCTCGACCGACGTTTATCATTTTTTATCGGAGCAATTTTTTATAGGAAAGGTCCGATACACGTGGAATTACGAAAATCATCTGCCGGCCAATATCGCGTTCTTTTTTTTTTTTAGCGACGAGGGAAAGAGGGAGAGAGTGGAAGCACGGTTCTTCGATGACCGACTAAATTATCGGCAATCATTTAAATTGGAGTATTGCAGCGGCGATAAGCGTGTTACGCTTGTGAAACACAACGCAACGTGTTGCAAAATACAGAGCGAAAGAGAGACGGTACGATGTGGGAGAGATAGCGGTGCGATGATACGTAAATATTATCGAGTCCAAAGTATTTTAGCGAGCGTAAAAATAGTTGGCGTGCATGCGTTGATGGCCGACGTGACGGGTCGTTTGATGCGCAGACATAATTGTCTCTGTCGCGTGTGCTTAATCGCTTTCATGCTGGCCCAATGAACGTTCGTCTAGAGTCTAGGTCTACGATATCGTTCCTATCGATAAACAAATTAATTGTACGAGATGTGTACTCAACTAATCTAAATAGAGGGCATCACAGCTTCGCCCTTGCGTTGCTCGGCTTCGTCACGGTAGGATCTTCATCGTCGCGAGATGAATGTCGATCGATCGACGCATCTTATTGCACTTTGCAATTTCCCAAATGTTCGATCTTACGCTCTTCNATGATACGTAAATATTATCGAGTCCAAAGTATTTTAGCGAGCGTAAAAATAGTTGGCGTGCATGCGTTGATGGCCGACGTGACGGGTCGTTTGATGCGCAGACATAATTGTCTCTGTCGCGTGTGCTTAATCGCTTTCATGCTGGCCCAATGAACGTTCGTCTAGAGTCTAGGTCTACGATATCGTTCCTATCGATAAACAAATTAATTGTACGAGATGTGTACTCAACTAATCTAAATAGAGGGCATCACAGCTTCGCCCTTGCGTTGCTCGGCTTCGTCACGGTAGGATCTTCATCGTCGCGAGATGAATGTCGATCGATCGACGCATCTTAGAAAGGACACTTGTCGTTCGTCGCGTTTCTCGTACCGTTGCTACTTAGATTTCAAGTTATTGCACTTTGCAATTTCCCAAATGTTCGATCTTACGCTCTTCTTCGAATTCTGTGCAAAAATATTCGAAGAAACGTTTCAATCGTCTGCAATGTTGAAAGAAGAGGGGAATATCTTCCTGTACGTTTGGTTGAAAAAAAGAAAAAGAAAAAAACTTGCAAACCTTCGACGAGTGCAATGAAGACAAGTGGACGACGAGACGATGTTGCAGGCTGGCCGGTGCAATATGTGGGCCAGACAACAATAATTGTTCGACGTTTCCTGGTATATTATACCGCGTGTAATTGATACAGAGGAGCCGCCATTAATTCTGTCGTTGTTGCTGCACTATCTTTAGCAGAGAGTTCTCTCGGCTTGCCCTCTCGTTGCATATATTTTCATTAAAAAAAAATTTCCCTCAACAGGCATACTTTTCCCGGAACGCGACCGATCGAATTAATCCGATTCTTTCAATGTCGATCGATCGAACTCTGGAAACGGCGGTAAGGATTGCGGTGTAGACAGTCTCGCAGCCCTTTCACTTTACCGGAGAACGTGGCTACCCTTACCACAAATATAGTATATATTGATTCTTATAGAAGGTATCAAGGTCACGTTATCCTGACGAAGGTCAATCTCCATTCGCCGCGGAATGCAGAGCACAGCCCTTTCATTTATGTTAATAGGATTCACGTGCAAGCTACCATTAAAAACGTGGTCCGCCTTCCCTCGAGACCTAAATATTTGGAATTTTTTTTGAACGGTGCATTATAATCGGCGACGATTGCACGTGTTTCGCGAAACCACCAGGGAACATGCATCGATATACGAACAACGAGATCATTGAACGACCACTGCGCGGAAAGTTTAATTTTTATTCTGGACCCGTCATATTAATTTAAATTTAAACAAGATTTCTCAAAATTAATTCCGATTCACGACATCTTAATTGTACAGAGTGGGACAAAAGTAAGGCAACCTGAAATTAATGAAACTCGTGTTAAACCTTGGGTTTCTTTGCATTCGTATCCTTCTGTGCATACCGATAATACTAATCCCATAATAAAAACCAAGAAATGATTGGAAGGAAACCCGTTCCCGTAGGAGGGGAAGGTTTGGTCGTCGAGCGCGATATTCGGTCACCGGTTGTTCGACTAGGATCCACCGTGTTCCGTTCCTCGGTCTATAGAAGATTCTGACGACGGTGTTCGTATAACGGTACCGTCGGTTTCTCGCACGACGTGTCGCGTCGCGTCGCGACGCATACCTGCCGCCGCCACCGCTGAATCGAGCCGAGTCCTTCCCGTGTGTCGAACAGAGACGTATATGTACGCGTTGTGTGTTACGTCGACGCATGTTGCCGGCGTTACGTGCTCCGGGACGCACGTATACATGTACGAACGCATTTTGCAGCGGCGAGACGAGCTGAATGCCAAT
Source organism: Ctenoplectra terminalis (assembly GCA_019453375.1). NCBI lineage: Eukaryota > Metazoa > Arthropoda > Insecta > Hymenoptera > Apidae > Ctenoplectra > Ctenoplectra terminalis. The sequence continues at coordinate 881,099 of SMSQ01018559.1, read as the reverse complement.
CGGCACGCGAACCATCGTGCTTGATCCACCAGATCCACCAGGGAACGAAAGAGAAGAAGAGAGATAGAGAGAAAGGCTCGTAAAGTTACGTCCGTTTTATTGGGAATATTTTGATTCACCGCTGATCAGGCAGAGCACCACGGATCAGGCATGTATTATCGTTTATTGTCGTTGTTGTCTCCATCGACGAGGATGCTAGAACGAGTAACGAAGAAGCGTTAATTTTGTTCGGTATCGATTATTTTGGTAGTCAGTTTATTATTTAATCGTTGTCTGTCGACGATGAGAAATATTTTGAGAAGAAAAGATGATCGGTTGCATTATCTGTTGGGTCGTGGTAGTTGCTCGGTTCGGTCGCACAACGCTTCCTTCTTTGTGGTCGTTAACACGTGCTCTTCGCGCTGGTATCGGCGCGCACGCCGAAAGAATTCCATGCGCACCGAAAACTCCGATTCGCATGGTTTATAATGAGTCCATTCATGGCCCTTGGTCGACTTAGTTCGACATAGACTGCAAACGCATAATATTCGCTGCAAGAGGAACACGCTTGCGGATGCTAGTAAGGAACCATTCACGGCGTGGCGTCGGGGTATAGAAAGGAGCAAAAGTTTCTCGGCCGATAGAGAACATGCTCGCTTCGAATCGTTTTTGCAGCTCGATTTTCCAGTTTCTCTCGGAGAGAGAAAAATTGGAGGCAATTTCAAAGCGTACAGGAACGTCGGGTTATACTTTGTTCGCGTGTTATCCGAGCCGATTAAAACAATTCGCAGGTGTGAACGACGTTCGAGTGTCTTGTCTTGATCGAACAGCGTGTAGTACAAGTATCGAAAAGATAATACATTTAAAGCGGAGATCGCGTTCTCCTCGATTAAAATCGTGCTGCCTGGCACACTGGCGTTGAACGTTTCTATTCATCGAGGGAGTGTACGTGGAAGTTGCAGTTTCATTGGAGTACGATAAAAGTACCTGTACAGTATCCGTCTAGATAGCGATCGAAATAAATCGCCGCTCTTAATTGTACGATGATTAAAATTGTGTACAACCGTGGCGCACGATCGATAAAAAATCTGAGAAATAGTAGGTACCTTGGCATTTAGTTGGTGTGCTTCTGAAATATTTAAAGCATAGCACCGTTCAACGATGTCGTTAACCATTCCATTTGTCGAACGCTCTTGGTGCGCCAAAAATTTAAATTGGTTCTCGAATATCCGTGTAACGTTGCTCAAGATCCAGTTCTTCGCGAAAACGAGCAACTTTTTTTCCATATTTTAACAGCGTTTATTAATACGTTGGACGGTTCGAGTATAATCTTAATTAATTTTAACTTGTTTTATCAACGCAGGAAAGGGTCTCGTTACGGCAGATGTTACGTAAGGATCCAGGAGTGGAATCCAAACACGAATTTACACGGAAACTCTCGGGATCGGAGGCAGCCAGTGCGGTTCTTGCGGTTTGAAAAATACCACAAAGGACAATATCGGTGATTACGAGTCGAACCGACCGATTGGGAACACAAAACGTAATTGAATTCCATTGCCGTACTATCGGAAGTAATTTGATCGTACCTAGGAAGTTGTCTTTTCCTTTCCTGCACTTTCTATGAGAACTTTCATCGCGTCGTTGCCTTTGTGCCTGTGCAACTGTTTTGCCGTCCTTTCGATTCCCAAGAGACGGCCAGAAATCGAATGACTAACCAAAGAAATTTCGTCCGATGATCAATTTCGAGTATCTTTGTTCTTTCGATTCTTCCTTTTCATGAATTTATCGGTAAATTTGAAAAAAGCTAACCATGCCCCGCAGCAATGAGCGTAAATAGCGAAGTTACGCGAGCCTCGAGTCAGCTTAAACGCGATGCTATGATCAGCATTACGACTACACGCCACTTTCACTCGAATTCTACGCTTTTTTCGCGGCGAGTTTCTGTACACTATACGGAGAGGACTAGTCGTGTGTCGTTCCGTTAAAACAGTCCGCACGATACGTTTCCGTGGGCAAAACAGTTAAGCAGACCGCGCAAAAACGCACCGACGTTGGCAGCCATTGAAAAAGGGGGCAGGATCGGCGGAGCGATCGAGCAGCTGCCAGGATTCGGATCCCGATCCTCTGGAGGGCCGCGTAAACGCGCATCAGGGACTCATTCCCTCGTCCAAGATTCGTCTGGAACGCAGAAAGAGGGGTGAGTAAGTAGGGTGAGAACGATGATCGCAGAGGGGATGGGTGGCCGTGTGGAACAGCAGTCTGGCCAGTTGATTACGATGCCGAAACGAGTGGCGGGCCATCTCTCCAACCAGTTTCGGACAGTGTCTTCGGCTCGAACGAAGCCTACGTAGCCTCGCGGAGAGACGCCAGGCTCCTTTGGTTGCCGATGCTGGAGGAGGACCGAGCTACCCGGGGGAAAAGGTAAAGAAGGAAGAAAGAAAGAAAGCATCGACGAGAAGAGTAGACGCAGAGAGTGGAATCAGGGAGAGCAGCAGCANACGATACGTTTCCGTGGGCAAAACAGTTAAGCAGACCGCGCAAAAACGCACCGGCGTTGGCAGCCATTGAAAAAGGGGGCAGGATCGGCGGAGCGATCGAGCAGCTGCCAGGATTCGGATCCCGATCCTCTGGAGGGCCGCGTAAACGCGCATCAGGGACTCATTCCCTCGTCCAAGATTCGTCTGGAACGCAGAAAGAGGGGTGAGTAAGTAGGGTGAGAACGATGATCGCAGAGGGGATGGGTGGCCGTGTGGAACAGCAGTCTGGCCAGTTGATTACGATGCCGAAACGAGTGGCGGGCCATCTCTCCAACCAGTTTCGGACAGTGTCTTCGGCTCGAACGAAGCCTACGTAGCCTCGCGGAGAGACGCCAGGCTCCTTTGGTTGCCGATGCTGGAGGAGGACCGAGCTACCCGGGGGAAAAGGTAAAGAAGGAAGAAAGAAAGAAAGCATCGACGAGAAGAGTAGACGCGGAGAGTGGAATCAGGGAGAGCAGCAGCAGAAGCAGCAGCAGAAGCAGCAGCAGCAGCAGCAGCAGCAGCAGCAGCAGCGCAAGAAGAGACGGAGGAGGCGACAGCCGAGCTTAAGTTTCGGTTTCGTTCGTTTCGCGCCTGCTCCGCGTCGAACGGGAGCCGAGAGTGAGCGCGGCTAACAAAGAGAGAGCTAGCGTACAAATGAGCGAAAGAGTTAAACGATCGGAGTAAAAGAGCGAGAGAGGACGAAGAGAGGCCTCGTTGGAGCGACCGAGACGGAGCGTATTGGGAGAAGGAGAGAGTCGGAGAGCTGGGAAAAAGGGAAGAAGGAGCGAGAAGGAAAAGCGATTGGCGGCGGTGGCGGCGGTGGCGGCGGCGGCTGTGGCGGCAGGAGGGTGGAGCGAGGGCGAGTGCAGCGTGCGAGTGAAAGACAGAACGAGGCAGCCAGGGGTTGAAGAGAGAGGTGGTAGCCGAGGCGAACAGACTTCACCGGCGCTCTGCTCCCAATAACGACTCTCGCCCTCGGTCAGTCGCGCGCGAACCGCGGAGCCGCGAGGATCTCTTCGTTTCTATCTCGCTTTCCTCTCGGCGGGATACCTGCGTTTCGAGTCGCGTGCACGTGCGAACTCAGGGGACACGGGAGCGTGTAAACGGAGCTAGGGAGCTAGGGGAGCTAGGGAGCAAGTGGAAGGTACGCACAGGGGGCTGACTTGTATCCGGTCGTCCATTGAAACGGATCACCGGTGGAGGATCCTCGATTGCTGTCTAGACGAGAGAAGATCGGGGTAGCTGCGACAGGTGAACCAATTCCTCGAGACTCTTGGCCAGTCTTTTCCGTACGTTTTTACGATTGTTAGCAGTTTAGAGAAACATGTCGGTGCTCACAGGGAATCGAAGCTAGAAGATAAGAAACAGTGTCGGAAAGAGATCGAAGGGAACGAGGATGGAAAGATTCGCTTGCGAGCTAGGACATTGAACGACTTGCACGAGATTTTCGAGGGAAGATCAGAGTGGTAGGCCTGGTTCGTTTTGACTCGAAGATACTGTAAGGTGACGAGGACGAGAAAGCAGAGGACTGGTTGGCTGGTTGGCTGGTTGGCTGGTTCACGAGGCGACTTCGTTTCTGGGGGTTATCTCATGGTGGAATTGTCATGGTATCGACGTGGTAATCGCGTTGCGAGTGGTGCTCGCTGCATCCGGAGATACACGCAGCTGGTGACCGAGTGAGAGAAGAGCGGAAAGCGGTCAAGTGACAAGCGGCAGCGAGCGCGTGGTATATAAAAGTGCGAACTGGTGGAGCGACCGAACCGAGTTACCGGGCGGTTCGAGGCTGCCAGTGGTGCGCCGACCAAGAAGAAGAAGAGGAAGACGCAGCAGGCGAAGCTAAAGAAGAAGAAGAAGAAGACGACGACGTCGTGGTAGAGAGAGGGAGAGCAACAGCACACACCATAGAGGACAACGCTGTTGCTATTTTCGAGCCCGCCAAATATCTCGGAGCTCGGTACCGCTCGCTGCTGTCTGTGCTGGCCCTGCTACGCTCTTTCTTCGGCCTCGTCCACGTTCCTCCAAAGCGCAGCGATTCTGCGCCGATGACGCATGGCCCTGACCAAACAGGGGGACAGAGAGAGAGTGAGAAAAAGAGAGAAACAGCGCGAAAGAGAAGCCACACGTAGAACAGGAGAAGGAACGAGAGAACGGCGTGTATGACAGGTACGTTTCGACTTTTTGTCTTTTTGCCATTTTGCCATTTTGCCATTTTGCCTTTTTGCCTTTTTGCAAAAGCGCGCAGCGATCTCTTGACCTACGACGTATCTGTGCCGTGACCGTGAGCGCTGACGCGTCTCCAGGTGGACGTTGACGCCTTTCAACCGACACGTTTCGATCATCTCTTTACCGAAATCAGCCGCTTTAACCCCCTTCTGCCACTTACAATTAGCGTAGCTGTAAATCGATTACTGTTTCGATCTCTTGGATCGCGTTTAAGTAGGAGGGGGAATTGATTGGTTATTGGGTAGATAATTATCGTTGGATACTTATTTTTCAAGGAGAACTCTGATAGATTGGTATTAATTAGCTTCCATTGTGTTTGGAACAGTTGCTTTCCAGAACAGAAATGTTTGATCAAGTGTTTTTATAAGAGGAAAGCGAGGCGTGCGGTTTAAAATTAGAGGTAAATTTAGTTAGAGCTCGGAGCAAGTTTGCGCTCCATTCGTGATGTTTCCAAAATACGCATGCTTTTGTTCCGTAACAAGCACCGCCGCGTTTCACACTCGATTCCTCGATGCTATTCGCTTAATACGATACAAGATTCATCGTTCTCGGTTCGTTATGCTCTATGTAGGAGAAACATCAAGATTTCTTCACACTTTTCTTCGTTCTAACGAGGGAAATCACGTTACGACACTCATCGCGTGTATTATCTTAAAAATGATTCCCGTCGCAATCACCTTCGATTTCTTTCAGCTCGATGCGTTCGTAACGCTTCAGGAAAACGTTGGGAATCCGGACAAAATGAATTTCACCGGTCAGAAATGCGGTCAAAATTCGTTTTGAAATTCGGTCACAGACGTTTCATCGATGGTGTGACGATCGGTGCGACGTTCGGTCGAATACTCGGCGTTTTTGATCCTCCGTTTATAAATACACGCTACGTCGGATTTACGTATGGAAATTCGGGACGACAACGGGTCGGCTAGAATAATCGTGCCGAAAGTGCACGCGATACGCGTGAAATAAACGCTCCGATTCATCGAGCTTCTTAATTCGTTCGTCGAATGATTTTTCTCCATTTTATACAACCCTATCTTTTCTCTGTTTCTTTTTTGATAAAGCGTTATAAAAGAGCTCGCAGTGTACTTGGGAGAAGAGGAGGGGACAAAACGCGAGATTACGCGAAGCAAAAAGCTTTGAAAGCGTGGACGAGGAGAAAAGACGGAACCGACCGCAAAAATGCCGTTCTTTGCGAAGGGAAAAATGCTGGATTCGGTCGTCGCGATACGATGTAGATTACTTTATTTCTCGACTCATAGTCCGCTCGTCGTAATACGCGGCAAGGATATTTATGTAATACGCGACATGCAAATGAATACATTGTTCGCCCGCTTCTCAGGGATAAAATACAAAGTGAGGTTTCGTATCGGTTTCGCGTTGCTTTTCTATAGCGTCCTTACTGCTTCTGACGTGAAAAACTGATGAACAAATATCTTGCTACGGATAACTTATTTTTTGTAAACGAAAAGAGTACTCGAGCCAAAAAGAGGACTTGGAAACTAGACGTTCTCTATCGATGCTATTCGAAACAAATCAGTTTCCCTATCAATGATGCGTCCTCGTGCAACAGGTGAGAGAGTGCACGCGTGAAATTCACCACCATCAGACGCCAGTCTTTCCACTTTCGCGCACTGATGTATCTGAGTCACGTTCGCACCAAGTTGCAGCTTCGACCGAGGTTCGAAGCGGGTTGCTACGATGCTCGCTGCCAGCCAGGAGATCGGGTACCGTTAGCCACCTCGACATAGATCCATCGCGTGAACCTGAAATTCGAAATGGGTCGATGAATATTCATTCAATTATTCACATTCGTTCCCCCATCGTTGTATATTCGTCTTTTATCGAGGAAGACTATTAATCAATTATCAATGATCCAGGAAAATATGCTCCTTTGATTTTACTTTTTTCCCTTGTGCAACGCTATTCGATTGTACACGAAAGAGCAGTCAGTAGTCGATAGTTTGGTAGTTTTAGCGTTAACGTTGCCAAGAAAAGGAAATTTAGCTTTCTGATATTTTGTTTTTCTTCTTCCCTCGGAGTTGTTGTTTCTTCAGCTTCGTTTCCCTCGTCACTGTCTTCCTCGATGGTTCCCTTACAACCTTTTCCCATTTTCTCTTCGCAATTTTTTGCTTTCTTTTTCCCGGAAAGCCTTTTCGAGGACTAGAAGTATCAAGCTACAGACGTAACTGTTCAACAGTTTGCTGAAACCTTTTTTTCACGGGTGGACCAAAGGCCTAATCGATGCGTCAACCGTTCTCGTTGGAAGTGGAAACGTGTTTTTTTTGCCAGTCGGTCGGAGCGGCGAGTTTTGTCGGAGGCGCGTACCACAGAAAAAGTGATCACCAAGTTACAAAAATCCCAAAAGCGGTTGCACAGTGTGTTCCATAAGTTTCACAGCTGGGAAACCGGAGATGAGCCTGGCCGATTCCACGCGATCATTGATCGTTAACTTTTTTTTGACTGTCGATGATCAAAGCTGAACGACGCGGTGGCCGCACGTAAATCGACTTTAAATCGCAATAAACCGTGCAAAAACTGCGCGGCGGATTTGCCTCGCGCGCCTTCACTTTCGACCGCAAAAAAATATGAAAAACCAATCCTCCCTCTTCCACTTCGACTTTCCTGCAACCTTCCGTGTGTTCCTACCTTCGACTCTTCGTTTCTTTTTTTTTCTTTTGTTTTTCTCTTTTTTATTTACGAATTTCTGTTTTGTCCTTCGTTGCAGTTGCAATTTTACGTCTATGCACTTCGGCTTACCGTAATATCGCAAAATTAGTATTCATACCGTAAACCTTGAAAGTAAGGGCAACGTAGTCTGTGTTTCTTTGCTTCTTTTGAAAAGACCTGTAGAACCAATCTGTTTCTCTTTTGTACCGTATTGTTAATCAAGAAAGATGCAAAAGAGAAAATTACATTTTACCACGCTGGTGCAACACGCTGTATCTGTCGCTATTGTCTCTTTCGAGCAGCCCGGTATATACGTTTTCTCGTTTCCTAACCTGTACGGTTTACGGTGTACCGATAAGTAACACGTAGGAAATGAGAAAAAGCGCGAAGAATTCTTTTGTGTCGGACACAAAAGAAGCGCGACATGTTTCGCGTTTGTACACCTGCTTTGAACGAGCCTGTACACGAGTCGGCAGAGTCACGATACGGGTAAAGTGGCGTGTGTAATAATAAACGCAAAATGCCGCATTAATCACGCGGCACAGGTAATCGTGGATCGTCGTAGAGATCCCGTAGACTTTTTTTTTTTCCCCTAAGAATCATCAATCCGGCCGACAGTGGACGGGAGAGTTGTTTTATTCAATTTCAAGACTGCGTGTGATCGATGATCGCAAGTATGCCGCGTAAACATCATCGTGTAGTAAGTGGTAACAGTCATTATTACACTGTCACTGCCGGTCGCCGCGAGTGATTTGCATAGTCACGCGACCTGAAACATCGGGAATTTCGATTATTGAACGCCGCGACTCGATCGCTATTTAACTTTTACTCCCAACGAATCGATCCTCGTTAAACGAGGAGCTTACATATATTTCGTAATATCTTACCCGTGGTTTGAAGTTCGCTCGGTACCATTTTTAATTTGTCGCCAAGTGAAAAATTTCATCTTTCTTTGAAACTTGAAATCAAAGAATTATGAAGTATCAGCAGTGTTTGTCAGCAGTGGACATCATTGGGAATCGTGCGTGCCATTCGTGACCCCTCGGCGCGCGTTCCTATCATCATCGCACATATTTCTGTTTTTCTTCTCGGCTGCCTAGCCTCTTTCCTTTTCTGTGGAACGCAGCAGCGGGCTTCGCCCTCTCTTTTCGAGCAAGGCAGGCGCTAATTAGACACTTAAGTAACACGTGGCCGACCCATGAACCGCGCATATGATACGCGCCAATTAGATGATCGTTTCTTTTCGATACATTTCATTAACCCTCTCCATTTTCGAAAACAATTCACCGTCGTAACCTTGTCCTCGCTTTCTACTTTTGTTGTTTTCGTCACGATTTTCCACCCGGTTCGAGTAACGAGTCGCTCCAATAAAATACCAAAAGTATCCCAAATTTACTCGTCGCGAGTAGAACCGATACGATTTGGAATCCATGAGTATTACCGAGGCGATTGCGCCGATTTCAACGGCGAATTTATCGTTGGAAAAAATGCCGACGAACGGTCGACTCCGTTTTTGAGCGGTCAACAATAAGACGAAATTGAGGTGGGGAACGAGCAAAGCTGATAATGAGCCCCCATAAAATCGACCCGCTTCTTTTCGAGGCCCCTTCTTGTTCCTCGGTTAAGCGGCTTTCACACGATGCCCGCAACTCGTCGGATCTTAATAACAACGAAATTATACACCTGTTCGAGGGACTTATGAGAAAAGCTATATATCGTATCTGTCTCGGTAACTAATTAAAAAAATCCTGCGGGTGTTTCGAGAACGACTGTTCGTATCGCACAATTTATTTTATAATATTAAAATTAAAAAGTTACAGGCACAGAACCTAAGCTGTACGATTTTGTACAGGTTTCTTTCAAAATCGTATCATATAGACCCATATAGATTCACGAACTTCGGTAATCTCTAAGAAAAGAAGCAGACATAAGGAAACAAAGCAAACAGTCGAGTTAATTTGGCCAGAACGGAGGCGCGAAACGTCGGGGACAAACAGAGCAGCTCCGAGAAGCGATTATCAGGTGGTTCGCGTAAAAATAACGTGCTCGGAGTCGAGATCCAGTCGAAAATCGGTGGTACCCAGGTGAACGAGATTCGTGCACGCGAAACCCCCTTCTTATTCCCACGATTTCGCGTGTCGGTTGCCGCACACCGGCGAAATTTTCGGCCGTCCTGTTGTGGCAGGTTCTTAACAACCGTCGTTCGGTCCCCGACTCCCTCGACGTCATTAGCTAAATAACTGCGTCGGCCTGCATACGTTTGCTTTTATTATTACTCCCCCGGTAGATTTGTATGCGGTGTGAAATCGCGGCGTAACCTGCGACTCGCCACGGAACGAAGAGAAAGGAACAGTGGAGAGAAGAGTACAAACGGTGGTTGAGAGAGGATGGAGTTGTGAAGGAGTTGGGGTTAAATGTAGAGGGAAGAAAAATGTAGAAAAAGAGGAGACGAAGGAAAGAAACGATCGCGAGAAAATTAGTGCCTCCTCGCAGGAAGGAAGCCGGCAGCTTTTTATGCGCTGCTGCATATTGTTTCATGCCGTCGTGGTAAGTTCAGAATGCGATTATTAAGATTCAATCGTCATGGTCTTCGATGTAATAGGCCGTAACGTTCGGATTATAAATTGCAAAACAGTCACTCGCCGTGGCTATGGGTTCTTCATTTTCCTCTTCACTCTCTCTTATCTTTTAATCGCGTTGATTAGATATCGTCGCACGTAAATCTCGAAATTATGCATTATTTTTCTTTCGAAGAAGGGAGGAATGTTTCCTCGTATCTTATGCGTACTCTATCAGAGATGTACGCTTTTGAAACCGGTCTCCCTTGCCAGGGAACCGGCAAAAAACCGCGGCGATGGTTTCGAGCGCGTGGCCGTTCTCGATCAGCTGATAATCCCGAGGGACACTGATTTTACCTGCTCTACTGCGAGCGTTTCGGAATCGTAGGGAACGCGCACGGTGTCAAAAACTGGCAATTTCGGCGCATCGAGACATTCGTTCAACCAATTAATTACGGCAACGTTAAGTGTCGCTTTGCCACGGACGACGCTTCATTCGAGCATTCGTACTCGTCCGGTCTTTGTCCCAAATTGCTGCGGTTTTTGTTGTTTAAAAGTAGGAATGCCTTGGAAAGGTATTTAATGAGCGTGGAAAAGAAGAAAAGCGGCACGATCGGTGTGTGCCAGAGAAGGAAGAGTCTCACGGTGCGTGGACCAAAGGCAACGTGACTACCATACACTCTACTATCTTCCGTGATCGTAATCACGGATGCACGCAGGGCTGAGTGGTTATTTATAACGCCTTTGAGACGGAACGTGGCCGAGCACGCGGCAATCGTGTCGGGAGAACAGCAACCCTAGCTTCGTAATGAATAAATAGTCAACCGGAGTGCCACCTTCGATGGCCACTGTTGACGCATCATCTATTATTGCACGAATTTCTACGAAATCAGAGTGACCACATCTCCTCTGTCTGTGGATCGCGGTACAAACAGTATGGATCGAGCGTATATATCTCTGACAATCAGCTGCTTTCGGTATCGAATTCTTTACCTATTTCATCAGAGACTTTAAATTTTTGGAGCGGCATTCATCGTCGATGATTCTACTTTTCTGTGGCGCTTACATGCTCTTTGTCCTGGTAAACGTACCGTTTGCTGGATCTTCCGCTTTTAGTCTGCGCGTTGCAAAACGATATCACGATATCTGGCTCTTTATTTGTGGTACGATAAGTCGGGACGCCATGGCAAAGTTTGCTCACAGGAATCGACGCCGTTGGAAAACATTCCTCGTGGATACCGGAATTCTTTCCCTAACCGTCCTCTTATCGTTTAATTATCGTCAAACAGTCGTAATCGAGAAAATTTATCTCCCCAGAATTCAGCTCATCTTCGAGATCACAATTCTTTTCGCGAAATTAATTAAACGTTATAATTAAATATCTTTTATCGCCAAAATCATAATAAAAAAATGTCCCGTTCGAGAAGAATTTTTTCCGTATTTTAATCAAGACTCTTCTAAAATTAATCAAGTAAAATTCGGAATCGTCGTGGTAGGTCTGATAAACACGATATATTGGGAAGACAGAAATTGGGGAGAAAGAGAGGAACTGAAGAATTGGGAGAAAAGAAAACGCTAAAAAAAAAAGAAAGAAAGAAAGCTTAGAGGCTACGCGAGGGGCGGACTAGGTTCGGCCATTTTTGCGACACGAATAATTATATCTTATCTGCCTCGACCCGTGGCCTCGAGAATGCGAGATGCGTTTGTCTGCCTCGGCTTTCAAAGAAAACTATGTAACTGACGGATCGCGAGGATGAAGCTGCAGGATATGCGTCGATGCACTTCCCAGCTCCTGACCCAATGCATTTTGTTCCGCTGCAACGTGCATTCAGCTCGCCGTGAGCAGTTTTGCAAGTGCTCGAAGAAAAAGCCTATCAACGGTCACGACTGCGAAATCCCGATGAAAGTATTGAAGCGGTTAAAAATATTTCTGTAAGGACGACCCGTAAGCTGTTCACAGCGTTGTTAACAACGTATAATTGTAACATGCGGTGTATCGACGGAAAGTCGTAATTTTCTCGCGAATGATTATTTCATAAAAGAAGCAGAACGACGACGATGAATCGCGTAGCATAATAGAATGGCAATATCAATTTTGAAACACCTCACGGGACGGCGTTTTGAAGAGGAACGCGATGATTGTGTGTATGCGTGTGTGTAGTTACGCACGGAAACATGATGACACCGTTTAAGGGTGATTGAAAACGTGCAACTACTCTAAACGACATTGTGTCAAACGCGATGCACCATAATTCAGCTGCTAGTTGGCTCTCTGCAAATGAAAATTGACGAGGCTGCTGCGTTGGACGTGGTTAGAATTTGAGTATCCGGCACATCGAGCTTTCATTCGGCGCTAGTTGGGTTTATTTGTTAAGCTTCGTGGGAATGGCGGCGATGTTTCGTAGTAAAATTATTGAAAATTTAATCGTCGAGCTTGGAGGAGACAAGAACATAAGTAAAGAGAGATACCGACTGATACAGAGAAGGGTTTCAGGGCTGGAAGAAGTGTTAAGCTGCAGAAAAGGGGGAAAGATGCCTCGCAAGGATGCGTAGAAACTAAAAAATCGATTTCTTCAAGGCTGCTAGGGTCCTGCGTCGTTCCTTTAAGAGGATGAAAAAGGTTTAAGCGTTTACTGGATTCAACGGCTCTCGAATGGCCGCTTAATAAATGCGATTGTGTTTAAAGCTGTTTCATCGTGGAAGTAACTTTAACGTTTGAATAGATCACAATAGCACCATGATATAAATAGGATTGCACGGTGAGCAACCAGGAAAATCTGTCTTTTCTTTCACGGTGCTGCGTGAAAATTAAAGTTTCGCGTGAATAGAACGTAGCGGTATAAAAAAAAAAGAATACCAAGGAAAAAGTCCAACACTTTTGTTAAAGTTAAAAAAAAAAAAAATTGCGATACAGTAGCGCATTGGAGCCACGCGAGCTATAGTCTGTTGCACATCGAAATACAGAAAGTATTGCAGTTGACCCCCGTATACTCTTGAACGGTAATTGCTACAGTGCAATTGATTCAAATGGCATTGCATGGTGCGCAGCGTTATAAAATAGAGTTACGTGGACTCTTCTTCATAAAGTATGCTGCTAACATTAAAGGGAGCCACGAAGCTGATGCGTTAGGCCAACACCAATAACAATTACAATGGTAGAAACTTGCTTCCTACAATGTAACACAACATATTCATACTCTCAGAAAGCCTTCGGAAGATTGTATTAAATACAACTTGGTATCATTCGATTCGGTTGAAATCGATCTCGTCTCATGGTCCTAACGACCGTCCTACTTTCTCCAAATTCCTTGAGCTGTTTGGAGAACGGAAAATCCTCCGTGGACACGGATCGTGATCGCTGCGAAGCGAACATAAATCAGCCGGTGGCTACGTCGCGTGACAGATCACCGGCCCACGGTGCAACTTTGTCCGTGCTTATGAATGAGAATTAAAGGCCCCACGCTGCGAAAGACGGTGCATCGGGAATAACAAATACTTGCCACGAATGCTGCTCGTTCTTATCTCTTGTTTCTCCACGTTGCTCGTAAAACGAAGCAACGAGAACTCTTCTTCATTTTAACGACGCACAGTTCCTTTTTGTCCGCCCTTTTCCTCTCTGCAGCCACATTATTGCAAAGTACACTGGTGTGTTCGCGTTCGTGCGTTGATTCCTCCTGGACGCCGTAATTAACACTCGACCACCGCTTCAATGCATTCCGATGAACGTTTGAACCTCGGTGATAATATTTGCGAAGGCTGAATTACACGGAATACGAATCAATCGGCAGGAATTGCAGAATCGAAGTCGCAGTTCTGATTTAGCATTCGATTTATGTGCAAATCGTGGATTCGTGGTGTACCATATTTCTTGACACAATCTACGAATGTTTTTTCGATATTCGTACGTAGCGCAGCTCGAAGATGTCGAGAATTGTGTCGAACGAATTGTTCTGCTCCCTGATTCGCCTTGAAAACGTACGATCCACGGGACAGAGGGTGGATTTTGCGATATTAAAAATAACGACAGAATGCGCGCAACTGTTTGACCCAGTTCAACCATGGGGATATCGATTTTAGTGACTGGTATCGTCGAGATTAATATTAGACCGCGTTCTGAAAATAGGTGAACGTGCACGCTGCAATACTGTTTGCTGCACTCGTTATCGACGAGCGGAACTTAATTCGGTGTGTCTTTTAAAAATGTGGATCTCTCTAAGGAACCTGCTGCTTTTGATCGTTTAAATAAACGTAAGGTTAACAACAATCCCTCGAGCGATAGAAATAGCCATCGCTTATTGTTTCAACGGACAAAGACACGGAACGTTTCAAAGGAACGTAGCGGTAGTGGATAGGTGGTTTGAAAATTTTTTTAAGCGTTTGGAAGCGATCGCTGGAAACTTCGAAGCCAACAAAACGCCGCCAACGCGTCGAGTCACCGTGTATATAGGGAATGAAGTCAGTGATACACTTTTCCACTTTCTCCGCGACCGAGATTACACGAAGCCTTGGGTAGAACACCGCGAGATAAAACTCACCTTCGTTCTGCTCTTGCGAACGGTGCTCAATCGGTGGCGATACATTTTATTTCACGGTGAATCAGTCTATTTGGCGAAACGTGTTTTTCTTTCTCATTTATTTCGCAAGATCGTTATCAAAGGAGAAAGCATGTTTTGCGGGAAAAAAACAGATTATCGTAAAATGGGTCTTTTTTTGCCGTTCGATTGTCGGTACACGTGGCACAAGGATACACGTGTGTGGATCGGAGCGAAATAATGTTGTCGACCTCACGGCTCCACGTGCGAAACGTATGCTCGAGTCTCTTCATCCTCGTTGTCGCCTCGACCGCATTTACTACCGATTCGTTCTTTCGTAATGCAACATTGTGTGACGCGGTCTCTACAGCGTTTGTTTATCTCTGTATATCGAGATTCAATTTTACGATAAAAAGAGCGCAAAAGTCTATGTCTTGAAACTATGTCTCGAACCATTCGTTGTACAAAAAAATTGAACTACGAAGAAAGGTTCTATCGCGAGTTCCGTTCGCAGTAGCTTCCATAGTAATTTCAACAAAGTTTCCCGGTATTATCAAACTATCTAAGAATCTCCAAACTTCGTTCTCGCACCTAATTTCACTTTACCTCGGGAGCTTCCACTTTTGCGTCTAATTTTCCTCCCAGTAGTAAACTCGGTAGAATCTGAAACGGTGTCGCGACGGTTTGGAAACNTATTTCTGTTACATCGATGTCGCTGTCAATCGACAAATGATTAAACGTTCGTATGGTAATACTTTTGGATCATGCGGGAACAAAGAGACACCTATGGAAACGATATCTGTGCTTGGAAATTGGATTATACGCTCCAATCATGCTCGTGCCATCGAATCTTCGGAATACAAATTTTCTGAACCTTGATGTTTCGTTTTTTTCGATTAAAAATTATTACCAACCATTTCGACTGACATTGAACGTAATCTTCCGTGGATTATGAACCCGAATGGAAACTTTCTTATTTCTCTGCGCAAAGATAAGGCTTGGGTCGGTGATGCAAAGTGGAGTCGACCGTCGATTCTTGTTTTCTTCTTCGCCGATTGATCCGGCGACCTCGCGAACCGATGGCTGGCTAAGGTCAAGCACGTATTTTGCACTCGGGATTTTCTTTCCACGGAGACCTTTAACTCTTGGCTATTAAATGGCCGGAGCAAATCATTTGCTCGTTTTGTCGTCGATTGCCAGTTAAACGTGGCCCAATTTGTACGATGATCGCATGGAATTGGTAAAAAGAAAAAAAGAAAAAAAATTATAGAGACTGACACACGTGAATCATGCCTGAAGCGATAAGAACGATAAGAGGAATCTATGGTTGCTTTGCCAAAACAATGTACGAAGATTTAAAGGTCTGTTAGTTTGCATTTTCGAGGGATACGTATCTTTCATTGCTAACTAGAATTCGTTCGTTAAGGAAAATACACAACTACGTGGCGAACGAACGATAAGGTGGTAGGTTTACGGTACTTGAAGCGCAGGCAGTAAAAGGTGATGCGTATGGTGTGTTCATATCGGTACACATTGCGATTAAGGCCATGGTCGAAAGAGTCTGACAGCATGCTTATAAACGCGGACAAGTTAAATACTTTTGATCTAGCCACTTATCGGAGTGACACGGAAAACCCTTCGACTATTCGCGAATAAGAAGGTTCAGAGTTTAAGTAATGCTCGAGCGTTGTTGGTTCGATGCTTACCGAGAGAAGTTTCGAAGACGTAACCATTTTAAAATAAAGTCGAGGAATATCGGTGCTCCATCGATGCGACGATTTCTCCAAGTTATTTATTACCCACATTTTACTATTTACGAAATCACGGAGGATCGAGGAATATTCTCGAGAAGTGTTTTTGATGATTTTCAATGTTCCTCTTCGCGGTATCGTTGCTATTTAAAACGTTCAAAAAAGGTTGACGGGAAATTCTGTCGACAACGTTTCACTCTCGACTTTTCTAAGAAAAGCGATTTAACGCCCGCGTTTCCGTGATATTTTTACGAGTCGAAAGTTTTTTTCTTCTCCTTTCGATCGGTAGGTCATTTATTTACGTACACCGTTACACCGTACACCGTTCGTTGTGTCCATAAAAAAACATCGAGACTGACCGATGGCCGGAATAAAAATCATACGAAAAGCGAAAAGGAAAACGAAGAATAGAACCGAGCACGAAATTCTCCGATGAAAGTTGCAACGAAAAAAGCCCACACAAATTTTACCGTGGCGAACACGTATGTCGCGAAACAGTTCACACGTGATCCAGTCCCACGCAGTTTGAAAAAGTTCCATCGACTGGAGGCACGTAAAAGTTCAACGAATAAAGTTTTCGTTCCGCCGGAACCTTTCGCGCTGAAAATACACCCGTCCGCCCTTTGAGGTGGAAACTGCTTCGATACTCTGTTATTTTCTCTGCAAGAAAATTGTAGTTTAAAGTTGCTATTTCGCCAGAATTTTCAAGCTCGAAGTGCATCGTTCAGCTTGGTAAAGGTTTTCCACCTTTCTCTCTCGATTCGTAGAAATCTCTATGGAAAATCTGAAAAACGGACGGTGTCGCGTCGTAAATTAGTTTCCAAGGACGTGCATCGAACATGGGCGCACCTCGAGGTCCTTCGTTTTGACCATGGATCGAGGGTTCTTCGAAATTTCGTGAGACGCCAGCGGATTCGTCGCTCTCTGAGAGGAGAGACACGGGTTTACGTATGCGGAATACGTCTCGGCGTCGTCGTCGGCGGGCGAGTTGCCATACGAAGGTCTCTTCGACGTCGTTTTCGGCAGCCGAAAGGGGGACCCTCGTGAAGAGGCCGTAGGAGGGAGAGTAGAACGCCTGAAATCGCGTGGCTGTGTGCTCTCGTACAATGTACTCACGCTATGCCGTGCGTCAAAGAAAGAGAAACTGTCTGTCTCTTTTCCTTTCCTTCCTCCTGTCTCTTTCTTACTCGGCTTCATTTTCCACCTTCGACGTTTGTCTCCTTCCTCTTTTTTCACTGGACTTTTTCCACCTCATTTTCTCATGGTTTTCCTTCCTTTACTGTGCTCTTAATTCCTCTCTTTCTCCCCCCCCCCTCTTTCTCTGTTTTTCCGCTTTTTCCATCTACTTTTTTTCTCGCTTATCCATATGTTCTTTTTTGCCTTGTTTTTTTTTCCTTATCTTCAGCTCCATTTCTCTGTCCCTCTTCCACGCGTGCTGCTCCTCATTCGTTTCCCCTCCACTTGTTCTTGTACCTCTCTTGCTCTTCGCGCCTCGGCCTCGTCGTTTCTTTCTCTCTTTCTCTCTCTCCATCTCCCTCCTCTCTCTCTCTCTCTCTCTCTCTGGCTACACACGCACGCGTGTCCCTGGCACGTGTGTCGCATCTCCACGTCGCGTCGTTCCCTCGATCCTTCGTCTCCGTCCCTCCGTCAGCCGGTTTTTTGTGGCTGTTTCTTCGCCTCGTTTTTCTTTCGTTCTCTCTTTTCTTCCTTCTTCCCTCCACTGTTTCCTTCCTTCGACCGATTTATCCACATCAGGTTCCCCGTTCCTTTTCCATCCAATCGCCGCGCATGCGTTTGGATATCAGCTGAGCCTGTGCCCTCGGAGCAGTGCTTTTTCTTTGTCCAAATTGTCTATCTTTGAAAAAATCGTTAAAAAGCAGAAGGAATTTTCAATTGGATCGTCTCCGTGTAATTAGGAAAATTTGAACAGTGGAAAAATGGGGAAAGAAGAGGACGATTCCGCACCCTGAACAGGGGAACGATACTTTTATCGTTCATCGACAAATTTCTATCCTCCCCTCGCGACTTCCTCTCTCGGCTGGCTCGTCTGCCTGGCAATAAACAGTCGATTTCTCTTTCGCTCCGATGCTGCCGGTTTCCCGTCCCCGGTCCCCGTGTTGTGTCACTCTTCGTCGTCCGGTTGGAGCGTGTTGGTCGGAGCGTTGCTCGCTACGAAGGGGCCAAATAACTCCGAGGGGTAAACGACTTCCACGCGTGACGGAGCCTCGATGAAGCGCCGTGCGTGCCGGTAGAGGAGACAGGTTCGGGCATCCGGCAAACTCTGCCGATTCGGCCACGAACCGACGTTCCAGGCTCGCTCCGAGTGTATCGCGTCACCTCGTCGTTGATATCGGCTCGTGAAACGAAAATTTTTCCATTACAAAGGAATAATTACAAATGTTATAAATGTAACACTTTTAATCGATTCCGAGTGGAGACGGAACGGTGAATGCTATTTTTTCAAGTTTGGTCGAAGATTGGTACCCTTAAAAGTAGAGATACCAGTTTTTGGGTCGCTTCCAATAAGAACTTTACCGCTTCTTTTCCAGTTCATTCGGGATCGAGGAAAGAGAGCGATCGCGATAGTTTTCCTTACTAATTCCTTCAATTTGCTCACGATCGCATCGCAACGGCGTAGGCGGCTCATGGTTGCTCGATAGCGTGGCTCAACGACGAAATACGAGATACCGGTCGTTCTTTGGATTCCACTGTCTCATAAACGTCTGTTAGTTTCCAAACGAGGCTTTCAATTCAACCGATGTTCCACTTTCTGCTTTTACCGTGCTTTTCGACGCTCGCTTTCTTGTGTTCGAGCAATGCCTGACATCTACGATATTTGCTTTAAACTCCTCGGAATGTTATTGATGGTGCTTTTGGAATCGAGCATCGCTACTCGATTGCTATTCCGCGCGTGGTTCCTCTAATTTTGAATCGAGAGGATAAATCACATTATTGTAAACATTTGTAGTTAGAAGAGTTTTCTTCTATCATCGATGTAATGTTAAAATTTTTCAACCAGAAATTAATTTCATATTAGCGACTAGAAGTACAAAACATTTCTATAAATATCGATAGGAAGTTTATGATATCAGACTATTAGATGTTATATCCTACGGTGTCCAATCATATTCTCGAACTTTTCCTTCCGGAGAACAACGAAAAACTCTCCCAATGGTGTCCTTGTTGAAACAACGTCGTGGTACGTCAATGGACGGCTATGTTCGAATGAAACTCGAAGAGGATCCCATGCGTGGGTGGTATGCCGTTTATTCCCGGAGACGGAAGTGGGTCACAGCAGCCACCACCGTCGCGCGAATGAATAGGGGGTGGAAATGCATCCGTGTGCATTGCAGCCAGGTAAAACACTCGTATCTCCTCGGGTATGTGTGCATTATATATTTCTGAGCGCGTTCAACGACATTTTCCTGCACCGATTTCCACGAACAGTTTCCACCATTTTTTGTAAGCGTCTCGAAAGGTATCTAGCGTTTGTTAGTTATGGAAAGCTTGGTATTTAATTTTTCTTTTTTTTCTTTTTCCCCGAGCTGAGCAGAAAATGCTCGGAAACGTTTTCCGATTTCTCTTTTCCTCCACACGATTACACCTTTGTCTCCGCGTCGATGCCGCGTGCGTTCAGCGACCACGCGCCTGTAATCGTCGAACCTGGTGAGTTTTTTTGACGTCATTTCGCAAACATTTGCGCAGTTCGGCCCGGCTGTTATTTCGTACGCGATCCTCCTCCACCTCGACTCTCTCGTCAAGTCGCAACACTCGGCTCGGAAGAGCAACTTTCGACGCGAGGTGATTCGCCTTTTTCGGGGCCTGGCGTCGCGCACGCTCCTGGTCCTCGGCCGCTCCTCAACGGCGGCCTCTCTAATCGCGAATTCGAAACGGCTCGCACTTTCACTTGGTTCGTTCTCAGTTTTTTTGGCTCTTTTGTTCGTCGTCTTTTTTTCCGGGGATCGACACGCGTTCGATTCGGGAATGCGCGAACGCGACGCGGAATATCGAGTGTTTTTCGTGCTTTACGGTTTACAGTTTGTGGAATACTTGGACATCGATGTCGCTGTTACGGGAACCGATTTTGGGAAGAGGTAACTATAGTTTCTATTTCGGGACGGCTTTCGAAACTTCTTTCTATATTCCCTTCCATGAAACTAGTTTTTAATTGAAAATTAATTCTGCGTGGTCTCCGATGATATTAAGAATTTCTTAAGAAGCATATCGAAAGCGTAATTGAAACGCAGCATTCGACCGAGCCGAACTCGAACGAGCTCGCGGCGTGTCCCACGCTTAAAAGTTTGGCGAAGGCCGCAGAAAAGTGGGAACGAAACGTTTCCCAGACGTCATTGATCGTCGACGGCAAAATCCAGGCGAACTTCTCGCCGCACATGCGTGTCGCGATTCGAGATGTTTGCACGTGCGTCAAGAGCGACGCGATGTCACGTTGACCCAGTTGACGGGACCTGCAAGCTCTCTTGTCAAGGGTGCAACGATTCCTGTGCCTGCGACTCGATTGCACCTACATTGAACACGTGTATTCGTCGACACGATCGATCTTCGATCGGTGTGCATAGCGATCTTCGACTCTAAAAATATCTACGCTCCTGTTCTTCATTGGATCGTTTGTCGATGCTCGCCCGGATCGATCTTGGATTCCACCGACACTCGATTCAATGGGACTCATCGGAGAATCGTGGGCCAGACGGAAGGAATACTTGGGGATCGATAGATACTAGTGTCGAAGCTCAATCTTAGGAGCATAGAAGGTTGAGAACCTGGGTGAATTGAATGTCAGTCACCCAAGGAGCATTTTTCGAAGATCGAAAGAATGCCTCGATCAAGAAGGACTCAAGATTGCTTTATTTTGACACGAATCTTGGGGTCGCTGAAAATAGAACAGGCGAATAAATCGGAATGCCACGTCGTTTAAAAGATCGTCGTTTCGAAGATAGATCCACGATTCGTTGATTCAACGTGGAAGCTCGATTTTGTGATCACAATTCTGTACGAATGTCTCGAATGTATCGATCGATCTTTTATAGATTTAATTCCCTATCCGTGACTTATTTGTCAACGTTGGCAATAAGTTAGCGTCAAAGTTGCAAGCTCGGTTCCGCTCGAGCGCGTTGTACGCGCGAGATGCATCGGACTTGTGCATCTGAATCACGAGAGAGCGGGTGGATAACCGTTTCAAGGTGAATTTATAGAAGACCGGCCGGATTATTTGTGGATCCGTTTCTGGGGGAACACGCGAAGCATCCGAGAGTTTGTTCTGGTTGACAAGGAAAAGCTCTGGAAGCTTAACACCGCGGCACTCATTGTGTCTCGTTGTCAACGAGCTCCCGCATAAATCTCTTAGAATTCGGGTTAAATTGAAAGATGACGAATTTTCGAGTAAGAGCGTATTTCAGTCGACTAAACTTAGAATGTCTCGAAACAGGTTTCAAATCCACGTTTGCGATGACGCGACAAGAACAGAACCATAAGCTTGTTTCGCGTTCACGAGGCAGGGATCGAAGACCCGGAACAACGAGAAAGCGGGCAGCGCCGAATTTCAGGAGGCGAATTCTTCGTTAATGCAAATTGATTGCTCGCGTTCGCGCCGCTGCTTTCCCTCTCGATTTCTCTTTTTACTTTTAAAAGCGTAAAACGACAATGTTCAAATATATTATCGGTGAAAGGATCCACCGGTATGCGACATCGTTAAGATAATCAGCCGAATATTCTTCTGTCCTCGGCTGTGCCTTCTTTTCTTCTCTTCTCTTTTCCGTTTTGTTCCGGCGATAACGGGCTCGCTTTCGTCCACGATTTCGACGAGCTCGATTTCGCCCATCGAAATATATTTTCGCCCTCTTATCGCTGCCTGCGGAGCAAAATAGCTCGGCGTTTCCGCGTACCGTGCAACGCCAACCGAGAACTTGGACTCGCTTTGGCTTTCGATGGAATCGAATCGATCGTCCAAACAGAGCATTTCGTTGTTCTTTTTATTTCTTCCTTCAGAGGTTTCTCTTTCGCGTGCTCTGCCCTGTTGCACGTGCACTGATAAGGGTTTATGCGTCGAAAATCTTTACGAGGTTCGTTCGCGCGATCGTTAAGGTAGAGGCACACGATCGTAAACGCAGTCGTGGACCTTAATGATCGTCGATAATTCAGCAATTACGGGGCCGCTCGTACGTTCTCCGGTCCCGTGTCTCTGTCTCTTCCTGCCTAACCGTGTTAATTGATCCGTTCATCCGGAGCTAATGAATGGTTACCTTGGACGAGTCACGGATTTTTCTCGGACCTGCTCAACTTTCGTTCCCCTTTCTACAATTTTGTGTTTCTTATCGAAGAAAAATTGCCACTTCATTAGCTCGTGACAAAAAGAAACAAGGACCGAACTGTCAAGGTTTCTCTCAGAAACGAATCCATAAAAACGAAAAAGAATTTTGCACACGAGTCACCGCTCAAAGGCTACGAAAGCGTACTCTGGGAGCCTGTAGTTCCATCGCGAGTATCCGTGACCCATTTTTTTGATTTTCAACAATTCTTCCTCTCGGTTAGAGAAGGAGGAGACGTTCCATTCTCGAGCTGCTCGCGGATGAAGTCATTTGCCTGGACGAGAAGACGAGAAGTGGATTCAATCGAGGAATATTGTTCGACTTTGGCGCCGAGGAGCCTTTATCGCTGCTCCTCTGTTCTCCTTTTTCCAAGAATTTCGCTTCGTCGTCCCGATATCCGAGGGAAAAATCCGTGTCTACCGGAAAATTCATATCGAACCCCCCGCTCCTCGATGCTCCGTATCTAGGCCAATGCACTCGAAATCTCTCGATACATTCAGCCAGGCTGCACCAAAAACGAGTGCATTATATCCCGTTGGGGGGAGGGCTGGGAGTTGGTGAGTCGAGGAGAGGGCGGAAAAAGCGACAGAGAGGGTGTCAAACGGAGATAGAAAGGTAGCGAGCGAGGATGCGAAAGAGAGACGATTGAAAAAGGGCGAACAGGATGGGGTTGTGGATAGAGCAAAAATGAGATGTAGAGATCAAGGGAGAGACGAGGTAGGGTTGTCGGCGAGGTCTAGAGTACAAGAGAGAGACAGAGAGAGAGAAAGAGGAAGACGAAGGAACGGAAAAAAAGGAAGCACGGTTAGAGCGGAGCAAAAAGGGATCCGGAGAGACAACGAAAGAAGACAGGACGAAGAGGAAACGAGAGACGAAGAAGCGTGCGAGAACAAAAAAAAAGATAGAGATGCAGGGCAAAAAAAAATGAGAATAGAAAAAAAAATGGGAAAGAAAAAAGAAGAAGGAGTAAGAGAGAGGAAGATGTAACGAGACCCGAAAAAACCGCGAGTGGAGCAAAAAATGAGGCAGATGAGGCAGGGGAGTGGAAAAAAGAGAACGAGAGCGAGAAGGGAAGAGTGGCCGCCCACGCTCTCACACAGTGAGCGAGGAGTGTGCTTTGCTCGGTGCTTTTACTCGGGCGAAGCGCGATGTCGGCGAACCGTGTGTCCCAAAGTAGGTCAGGTCTCAATGGCGGTGCCGCAGAGCCGCGGCCTCTGTCTACGTACATGCGCACGTAGCCGGCCAATGCACATGCAGGCTGCCAGTGCAACGTGCTGCTGCGCTCTTCTATCTTTGAACTATGCGCGCTGAATGTCGTCCGCCTCGAACCCTTTTTCCTTCTCCGCCAAGCTTCTCTTCTTCTTCCTCTACTTCCTCCTACTCCTCCACTATCGAGCTCTGACGTACGAATTCTTCCTTTCTCCATCCGGGCTAGGATTTACCTCTTCCCTGTTTTCGATGATCTTCGTGCGATCGCTGGTTGAATCCAGAGGTTCCCAGTTCCATGCGAAAACGAACGTTTCAGGAGATGTTTGCTCCAGTTTCTCCATTCTTCCCCCTTTTACTGGGTCACCGAGGGTAGGTATTCGAACGCCATTTCTGGTACAGGAGGGTATAGACGAAGAGGGAGGTACTCGTACCACCAATCCTTGGTACGAGTGTCTAAAGACTTGGTACGAGAACATCGAAGAAGAAAGGGGGTGGACGCGATGCTCGTGGTCTTGGGAGCAATTAGTAGACTTCAGAATGAAGTCGAAAATAAACGATAAGGAAGCTCGTGCTAGATTACGAGTACCTCTTACGTCCCTGCGATACATTCTACAACATTCCACGCTCACCGCACAACACACCGTCATCCGAACCAATTGAAATTGCCTGGGAGGAGCAAAATAGAAGAAGCACAGAGGAAACTGACCTGACGGTTGCTACACGGAAATTGGCCTCGAGCCGAAGAATCGCTCGGCTCTCTTAAACGACTTCCTTCAATGAAACGAAGAAAGAACGGGTCATGGGTAGGAAGAGGAAGGGAGGAACGCTAGCCGGAGGGTGTCGATGAGAAGCAGCAGTGGCTAGACCAGGTCATACCAATTTGTTTCATCAAGCAAAGTGTGCGTAATGCGTATGATGCAAGCGCGTGGAAGCCGGGACCGCGTCGTTCGCGCTCCAGGCTTGCACCTACGTGCTCGATATCTCGATTATCGAGCGTTCGAGTTCACCATGGGAATATGGGACATTCCGCAGCTGCGTACCTGCTGTGCTCTGGAGCTTCGAGACTCTCGGGTCATCCGGGATAGATTCGCCTCCTCTTTTCCTCTTCCCTTTTCCTTTTCCCTTTTCTCCCACCCTCCCTCCTCTCGTCTACGATCTCTCTTTTCTTCGGTTAATTATTTCTGCCTCCGCGTTTATTTATACTTGTCACCGTTATCGAACTTTGATATTAATTCTCGTAGAAATAATCGTTGGTTGGAAATGGATCGAAGGGAGGAAATTAAACGTTGGACGATCGAACGTGGTTTCGGGTTCCAATTTTGCCTTCCCACGAAGTTACAAAGGTTTTCTATTGGTTGTTTTCGTTCTCGCATGGGTCGTTTATCCAAGCTTTCAACGTCCTAGTTGAGTAGAGCTTTGAAACACGAAGTAACGTTGCCTCGTGAAGTTTCAATACAGTGTTCCATTGCTGTGCCTTGCTTTGAGCTACAAACTACATTGAGGGACCGACGAAATTGACCGAATAGCTCGTAGAAGGACACTTGCAGCTATCTTCCAATTAATAATCTAGGTGGCAGTCGTTTCGATACTAGAATTAGGTGGAAGACGTCGCTCACGTGGCTCAATTGAGAGCTTCGTGTCTCAGACCACGGGTGTAGCGATCTTTCTGATCTTTTCGCATTAATAAATTCAACCATCGCGTTTCATCTTCTGGCTTTACTCTAAAACGATTCTTTAGATTTCCATCAATGCTAGAGGCAACTTTGTTCGATTCTCTATTTCGTTCATTCGGGGAAGAAAAACGTGATCGAACGAAGGCTTCGTTCGAAGGTAATTAATTCAATTTAAAGCGTGCATCGTGTACTTTGCACACGGTCGCGTCGCGTGTTGGCGATTCGATGTACTTTTGCGCCTACGTCACTGGTGCTTAGCATCGATTTAGAGAGTAGGTCGCAGATGCGCACCTGCTGCGTCTAAAAGTTCGCAGCTCGTCACATCTGGGTCCCACTTTTTATCTCGATCGTTGTAAACAAGACGTTGCGACGATACCACGCGTCGTTACTCCGCCTCTAAATTTGTATCTCCTTTTCTGTTTCAGGTAAGTCCAGCCATCGCGAACAATACACGTGAGTTACCACCCGAATCAAATCCTTTGCAACGAACATTAGTTTAAAGTCTAGTCCGTTAATAATTGACACTGGTTAACGGCAGAACAAAAAATAAAGAGAAGAAAGAGAAGAAAGAGAAGAAAGAAAAGAATGAGAAACGTTTAAGCCTGACAGATCGCACGATTCGCGAAGCAGTCCTAAAAAGTTCCCAATAATCCTTCCACTTCAAAAGAGACACGGAGGATGTTGCGACACAGGATGATCTCTGCCGATCGAAGACGCGGTCTATCAATTACTTTTACTTTTAAACCGGCTGAAAGGCGCCGTGACACAGATCGACCGACCTGTTCGGACGAAACGCCGCGTGTACACAGATCTCTCACACCTACGCCAACGTGTCAGCCTCGACATCCGAGACAGGCCGCAGCTGCGAACCTGTCGCACTGCAACTGCAACTCCACGACCGAGGTCACTCGGCCAGTTTCGCCTCTCTTTTCCTCTTTCTGTCCTGTGCATAGCTCTTGCCACGGCTTTTTCACTTTCTTTCACTCTCCCCGTCGTCGTTTGAACCGCTCCATCGGAAGTATCATCCCGAATTTCGAGCACTGCTACTGCTCTCTGACGTTAAGGATGTCGACCGAAAGATTCGGTCTGTTATTTTTTTATTTTTAACGGATAGATTGGATTTTTAAAATAGGAATTACGAGATACCGGTTGTTCGGAATCGTTTGTCGCGGTTAATTTTCTCGAGGATCGGTTAAACAAGGTTCCTTTGGGAAGCATTGCATATCGAGCACAGGATCAGAGCTCCATTCCCAGGATCGTTGACTAAATCGAGTTGCAGACGGGCCGATCCGTTGCGAGACGATTACCGTCTGATTTATTAGCGATAACTCTACTTGCTGCGCTCGGTCGCATTGTTTTTATCCCGAAACTTTTTCCCTGTTCCAGAGAAAGCGATCTAAATTCCGAATTCTTGAGAAACAAACATTCTACGATATCATAGACTCATAAATCTCAACGAAACTTTATGCTATCTTATAACAATGATCTAATATATCACGCCTTCACCAGTAGCGTCAAGAACAAGGACTTTTCAGCTCGTGATCGAACTTTAATTAACCGAAACACGGTATACATTCCGGAATCCAGCGTCCAGCGATCGTCGCCTCGCATGATCGCTTCCGAATCGTCGGCCGTTTCCATCGGGTTTCAAGGCCTTTGATCTAGCGTGAACACGATTCAACGAGGTCCGTCGGGATCGTGAAAACGCGTCGATCGTTGGTTTACGTCATTGCACGATCCTAGAGCAGGCTAAGAGGTGCTGCCGACACAAAGAAGCGAATTTCAATAGGTCTTCCTCGGGGAGGGTTGATACCGGGTATTCCTAGGCCATCCACTTTCCATGGATTCCAAGAATATTTCCGGACGACCATAACGAGCCTGTGGACGATTCATTTCGCGTACAGTCTTATGCGTGTAGCGAAGAATTCGCGAGGAATGAGATTTCCGCGAATTCATTAAGGGTACCGCCGGCAGGCCTCGCACCGGCTGGCTACATAGATGCTGAACGCTTGAAATAAATGCGTGCATAAAACTTTTCGAGCGAGCAAACAGCTGCGTGCGTGCATCGGTGTGTTGTGGGCTGGCTAGAGATGGGATCAAGCCGCGCTCACGTTCATTCGCGTCTAATCTTGCCGAGTTCCTCGACTTAGATTCTTCTGTTTCTGATCTTTAATCTTGTTCTTTAATATCGTGTCTCCTTAGAAGCTGGCTGAATTTATTTTCAACGAACAATCGATCATCTGAAATAATCTTCTTGATGTCAGTCAACGTTTGATGCTTTCCGTGTTAGACAACAGGTTGTTTAATCTTCGATGAGTGTTCCTGATAAATTTGCTATCGTTCAGTGCATTGGTTCGATCTGGTATACTTTTCTTCCATATTAAATAACTCTTTCGATATTCTGTTTCGCGTAACGATCACAACATGCAGGAAAAATCAGGACAGAATCACTAGTTTCGTGGGAAGCAACCGGACGTGTGATCGCGGTATCATGAAATAATTGGTTATCACGCGATATCCCGATGATAGCATTGTTCACGATTCAATCACTGGCTTGATCCCATCTCTAGCGTCGGCACACCTGTATACCGTGATCACCTGACTCGCATAATCCGTTGGTTAGAACGTGTTCACGTGTAGCAAGCGCGGTTCAGTGTGTCCGAGCAATCGTGGGAAGAGTATGAAGGGCAGAACAGCGATACGGTATAGCTTCGCTCGCATGTTGTATCGAGTGATCGAAGATTTTGCCTCCCCTCGCTGAAAAAATTCTAACCTGCGTTCGCGTGTTGGCAGCTCTGTAGCTCGATTACGAATCAGGATGCGGACAACATTAATAATCAAAGATGTCTGCGCAAATTATGGAACGTCCACGGTCTCGAAGCGTGGAGTCTTGGATCGAGTAAAGCTAGAAACTTGTTCGACAGGCTTGAGCCATAGAAAACGATCCTAAGAGTGTACGTAACACTTGGATTAGTGATAGAAACGTATAAAGTCGAACGACGACTAATTATAAATCACATTTACTCGCGATGAGATCGCGAATCGAATCTATAGGCGGCCAGGCAAAGCGTGAAAGCTTCGAATCGATTCGTATCGCTTGCCACCGGCACTCCACGTGCAGTATCCAGTCTCGCTTACGTTTGTCGTGTCTCCGAGTGTCTGAGAACCACAAAGTCGGACACACGTGGCCGGCCACGCGAGCTGCAGACACTCGGGAAACGCGGACACCAGAAGTGGGAATTGGATGCCGATCGTCTGCTGATCTTTTCGCTTCTCCCGTTCCCTCCGCACTATCTGCCGCCTCTTCATTTAGTAATTCGTATTGTAATCTTTAGGATCGATCGATGGAACTATCATCGACGACTTTAAAGATTTTTTTTTAGACTTTCTGATATAACTTTCAATTGCGATCTACCGGTTTTAACTAGAAATTATCATTTTTAATCGAAATAAAAAAGCAACGATGAGAACGGAACTTTTCAGCCTGTCCTCGTACTTTAAAATGCATCTGATTCGCGTCGGCCTCGATTTATCAATTATTCGAGGAAATTGTGTTGCACGAGCGATATCACGGATGGCAGGTGAAGTGGTTTCGAGCTAATCTGCCGTAATTCTATTCACAGGAATGCACGTAAGCTCACCACCACTTGCCGATCAATTGCACGGTCGAGGGTGGATCGCGTGTGGTCAAGTTTTAAGCGTTCGTGCATCATACCAGGGAATTTTGGTTCCGTAGATCGCAATAGAGAATTCGTGTAGCTTTTTCATTTATAATCGTAGGATTATTTCAAACCAGAATTACGAATACGAGTCACCGTTCTTGAGAAATCTCAACAATTTTACAGAATATTTTCGAAGAATGAAAAATTCGTTCTCTATCGCAACGTTTCTGCATAGATCTAGCGGATGCATGCACTGGTCGTTCGGCCTTGACGTAGTCGGGATACAAGCGTGGTTAGCGTGTTATTTGCCAAAAAAGATGCTACCGATAGCGCTGGGTATGATTGTCGGTAATTTGCAGCGATGGGCCACCGCGACCGTGAATACAATCTATTATTACATCGCGCTGTGTCCACCATAATGCGCTGCGGCTCCACGTTACTATCTATGCCCATTATAATACGCTGCACTCTGGTCGTGCCGGTATACCATTTGTATCGGATATTGGAACGCTTCTACTCGATGGACGCTTAATTTTCTACGTTGCGAATTTTCAATTCGATAGCCTTTAAAAATCTTGTGGTCGCTAGGATCTTCTAGGAACGTAAAACGCGACATAACTTAGGTATAAGCTGGACAAGTCCAAGCGGAAACTTTCATCTAACTAGGTCTTATTCAACTTGGACTTAAACATGATCGATGAACGGTAGCCCAGACCTAGTTCGAACTTAATTCATTAATTACTCGTAATTTCTATGATCGTTAAAAGTTCTCAAATACCTTGAAGTAATTTTCCAAAGAGAACGCTGCATTTTATCACAGGGTCGAATCATTGTGCAGGTTTTTTTTTGGGGCGATTGTTACGAGAGGCGTGGTTATACGCAGGTAATCCGTAAAGATTGGATCGAGTCTCGTTGCAGCGATTAAGTGCTTGAATCGAGTCTGATATCATTTCTGTAATGCTGTGTATCGTAGTTCGTAACTGGGGTTGATTTCAGTTGGCTACATTTTTGTCGGTCAATTTATACGAGTAAGTCTGTTGGAGCTTTTTCGTTCCTTTTGTATGCTTTTGAAATTTGAGAATTCGTAATTTCTCGATATGTATGGTATACTTCGGACAAATTGTTCCACAAACATATAAACGTTTATTAAGTGTAAATTACTTAACAATCTCTTAAACACAACACGTTTCAGTTCCCATGTTGTACCCTCGACAGAAATTACCCAATGTACACGATTACAATTTACAATCCGGATCGTTCGATACGTTTCATCCAGGATCGTTTGGCCGAACCCGTTCCAAAAAGAGTCGAAAAGAAAAAATATGTAAGACGAAGGATAAAGGAAAAAGAATACGAAGCGCAGAAGACTTTCTGGAGCGCGGAATACAAGATCGAACGGAATTGCTCGAATTCCTGCTAATTCGACAGGTTTTCGCGTTTCGCCACGAGATTCGCATATTCGCGTCCTCTTTTTGCCAGCATCGCTGCTACAATGTTAACGAGATCCCGGGGAGCAGCTAATATAAAAGGCCGCGTAAAAAGGGAACCTTTGAGCCTTTATTACCCATAATTTCCATGCAAGTTTATTGCCGGTCCGAATACCGACTGTTATTAATATAGCAACGTTTATCTATCATTACGAGCCGTATCGGTTCGGACTCTGGGCTATTAATGGCCGCGCGAGATAGTATAAATTTTCGTGGATCGGCGATCGAAATATAATGCACGCGTGCAGCAACCGGTGTCCGGTCGATCTCTCGGGGTTGTGTGCACGTTGATCGATGGGTCGAAGGAAAAATATGTTGGACGAAGGAGCTCGGAAGCGGCATTTATCATGCGTTGAATTACGCGAAGGAGCAGTAAGAGAAAAGAAAGAAATCGGTAACGAAAGAAAGGGAAGAGGAGAGAGGGACGGGTTCTGACTTTCGTTCACTCGTTCGGTCTCGCTCGATCGCGATGCTCTAATGACATGATTTTCATGTTCTAGTTCCCATTAAACTCTTGCTTTCTTTTCAGACGTCGTAGACGAGATATCGAGCGAGCTCATCTTTCACTCTTATTTTCGTTCGATTCTCTATGCTGCCCTCCGGCTTCTTTCATTAAATTTTTGTTGTCCGTGCTGCACAGTGAAACGGTGGAAATTGAACTTTTAATTTAACCTTCGTTTTTCCCTCGTACGTACATGGAACCGGGTTCCGCTTCAATTTTAATTAATAACAGGTGTACGATGTTCTCTCCGCTCTTACGGAGACCATTCGATTATGATTCTATAGTCGAGTCTAATGATTAGAATTCAATACGAATCCATTTTCATCGCATACATGCACACACGCTGCGAATAATCGTTCTTCATCTTTTTCCAATGTCGGTTTTATAGTTGATTAACGATTTATAATTGTACAAGGGAAATGGTATCGGAAAATGGTAGATTTTCATTAACAAAATTGACTCCGTCTCTATTTTTGCCACGCCGTTTATATTGTTATATTTACTTTCCTGAGTAAAATCGAGATCGAGATTCTCCTCTATTGTTCCCTCCTATGGCAATTACTTTCGCTGCTTTCGATTTTTACAACGGTTGTGATTTAACGGGGACAACTTCACCGGTGCGCAACTTTCATCCTCGTTTGATTATGGCTCGTCTTCCACGCGACCTACGATTATTTAGACTCGAATTAGAATTAGTACCGCTCTGGATGGTTGTTTGGGAAAGGGGAATTACACGTCCGTGTAATTCTATTTTCGATTGTTCAGAGATAAACGTTTCTTCGTAACGAGAAACCAGGAACGAGCCAAATGATTTAATTGTTCTCAGTTGTTTCGTGTAATTATCTTTTACATAGTGGATAAAGAGTGGATGGAAACTGACAATTGCGTTTCATGAAAAAAAAAAAAAGAAAATGTAACGAGACGATGAATCGCATTCTTGATATAAAAAAAATTCCAAACTACTTTTTTATGCAGTTATCCGTCGATCGAAATAGTTGGATACGACGAGGAAAAGCAAGAGTATCGATACGCGAATTAGGAACGAGCGTGAGTTTATAAACTAGCAAAACATGAAAATCGTCTCTCACTCATCTCTTACTCGTCTCATCCAGTTTTTAACGGCGTTTATTATTTATTGTTCCGGAGAAGTGGCTCGAATTATTCTCGAGCGTTCCAAGTGCACCGCTCCACGAACATGTGAGCGTACCACTGTAAACCAGATTCAAGATCAGGTTCAGCAAGTTTACTGGGAACATCAAAGTAGAATATAAATCTCATTGCTTTCCACTTACTTTCTTGAGGGCATTTGCAAAGATTTGCGACACGCGTTTGCCTCGATCGAGCTGCCGATCGAAAGTGAATCGTTCGCGAAGTGGGAAACTAGTCGATCCTTTGGTCGACGTTTCTCGTTTTNCAATCTCTTAAACACAACACGTTTCAGTTCCCATGTTGTACCCTCGACAGAAATTACCCAATGTACACGATTACAATTTACAATCCGGATCGTTCGATACCTTTCATCCAGGATCGTTTGGCCGAACCCGTTCCAAAAAGAGTCGAAAAGAAAAAATATGTAAGACGAAGGATAANTTATTTATTGTTCCGGAGAAGTGGCTCGAATTATTCTCGAGCGTTCCAAGTGCACCGCTCCACGAACATGTGAGCGTACCACTGTAAACCAGATTCAAGATCAGGTTCAGCAAGTTTACTGGGAACATCAAAGTAGAATATAAATCTCATTGCTTTCCACTTACTTTCTTGAGGGCATTTGCAAAGATTTGCGACACGCGTTTGCCTCGATCGAGCTGCCGATCGAAAGTGAATCGTTCGCGAAGTGGGAAACTAGTCGATCCTTTGGTCGACGTTTCTCGTTTTGTGTTCCTTATTAAGATAAATGTTAAAAAGAAAAACGAAAAAAAAAATTGAATTGCTTAAGAAAATAATTTTTATACAAGTCATCGAGAAGTCCGTTCAGTTTATTGCGACATTTAATCTTATGTACGGGGAGTAGATTCAGCCGAAGGAAACTGAAATGTCACGATCGATCTTCGATCGAAAGATGAGAAAAAGAAGGTGAACCGCACCTTTGAACAAAGTGGTCCACAGCAGGGCACGCGAACTTCGTTTGTTTCGCATCGTTGCGCCTTTATCGATTTGAAAAGTGTTAA
Source organism: Ctenoplectra terminalis (assembly GCA_019453375.1). Lineage (NCBI taxonomy): Eukaryota > Metazoa > Arthropoda > Insecta > Hymenoptera > Apidae > Ctenoplectra > Ctenoplectra terminalis. Next base: position 847,846 of record SMSQ01018559.1, on the reverse strand, counting down.
TGGAAAAAGTGACGACTATGCGAAATTGATTTTCAGTCGGTAAAAGAACAAAGTCTCTGGATCTTCGAGCCGATCGTTTTGCAAAAGGAATATAATAAATTTGCAGAGAGATGAAACACGAATGGATCAAATAATTTCGATCTCGATCCCAATCGCTACGATTTCCATCGCGAAACGTTCGGCTACGAACGTTTTCGAGATGCTTAGAGACCGGTCCATGGTCGATCAGGATGGCTCTGTGCACACACGTCGAACTGCATGGTAAAAAGCTTCTTTAAAAGGGCAATTCACCGTGAAAGGGTGGCAAAAAGTGTGCCACAGATACAGGACACGCGGCATTGTCTCGACAAAGGCCGACACGACGATTCGACGCGGAAGGATCTGGTGTTCTTTGCTTCGTCGACGTTCCTCTCTTCGATTTCGTTCCGTCAGACCTTCGTGTGCTTCTTTTCACGGACTGTTTTACGCAGCGAGACGATCGTTCTTGACCACGATCCACGAACGTGTTACAATGAAGACTGTTTTGTACACTTTGAACTATTTTGAATTGTTCGATGGGCGTACAAGGACCATCGACTGGAAGGAAATTGCTTTCTTTGTTTCGCGCGAACGATACGGTGACAAAAGAGCCTTCTGTATTCTTATTATCGAGCTTCTTTCTTCGAGAAAAGGATATAGACGCAGAAATTATCGAAGAAAAATGTTGACCTAGAAAGAGTTGTTATTTTTTTCACAACTCTGAAACGTTAGCTGTTTGATTTATCGATGGCTAGGAGGAAGATTTTGCTTTTTCCTCGTGCAATCACGTGCTTGGCCTTCCAAGCCGGTAGTTTCTTTTGGGTCGCTCTGTACGACAACGTGCTGCACGCTGGCATTGAGTTGTAGTCGTAGTAGAATAGAGCAACTAACCAACTAACCACGAGACGTCAGTAGGACAGTGAAAGGCGACCTAGACCAAGTCTCTCCGGCGCAACGCTGCTGGAACTTGACGAGGAACGCCGCTGTTTTCGTGCATATACGTGCCGACACGGTGTCCAAGTGTTCGTGCATTGCATCTCTGGAGGCAAACGGTTACTTTCCGACCCGATACCGACGAAGTTGGAACGAATTGCGACAATTGTCTGCCCTGTAAGCTAGAAACGTTGAATCTTTGCCAAAACGGTGATTGTTTTTCTGGATATGATATCTTTGCGTCGAAGGATCAGGTTGAGAGTACTCCGAGCAGTTTAAATTGAGTTCCGCAATAGAAGATTATTAGCTGCGATGTTGTTAGGCGAAGAAAAGGAAGTAAGGATGTTTCGATGAACAATAATAAATAAATAATCGAATAATAATAATTACAGTAATAATAATAGCTGTTGGCAAGTTCTACCGCGGTGAAGCACGCACGTGGGCTCCCAGTGAGAACTCTTACGAGATATTTGAGTCCCCATTCAAGCCTACGGCAACATACCACGGCAATTTATTACCGGAAATTTCTTTTCTCGTTGCATCACAACCGATACCGCATGAGCCTACGAAACCTCGAACGAAATGACAGTGCCAAAGGAATTCTTAATTAGTTGCGCGAGAAATCTAATCGATCGATCCTCCGAAGTTCTGTGTATGTCCAACTGTAAAGGTAATGTAAATTTCGGTCGGAAAACAATTAAAACGATCGATTTCGCGACACGTGATTCATCTACGGTACGTCCTGTGTGCCAGGACGACAAAATTGGCCGTTGCCGAGAAGATTTTCGCTTCGGGAGCCAGAGTTGTCCGAAAAGGATTTACGATCGACAAAAAAGCAACCACTGCGGGAGTTTCGCCATCGAGAACGCGGCACGAGAGAGTCGAGACACTCTTCTCTCAGGGCCCTTTCGATTTCGTTCCGATTGCAGTCGAAGATGTGTGTCGACATTGCCCTCCTTAACCGGCGAAAGTTCCACCGGCTAATTGAACTTCTCAATCTTCGCTGTGCCTGGGAAATTTCGGGTTCATCGATTACACGTTGTCATCCGTGATTAAATTTAGTTCCTTGATCGAGATTTTTCTTTATTTTTAGAGTAGGATGAATCGAAAGCGCGTACAAAAATACAATATATGTTAACACAAGATCGGAGCGGTTCGTGAAATTTCAGTCGATTCGAGGATATTTTTTCGAGCGTCCACGTTTCATTCATTTATTCTATTTTGGAATGTATAATATAGATCAAAGTTCGAGGTAAGAGAATTAATAACGGAGGATTTTAGAAGGAGATTAGACAGACTTCGTACTAAGGTCTCGTTCCAAGAATATTTTAACCTGTTCGGAAACAAGTTTGCGACAAAATAAACGTTAATGATAATAATTAACTTTTTTATTTCACCGAAACATGTTAGGTTGGCAAAAGGAACATGATTTATCGTTCCAAAACTTCCTTCATGAAATTAGATCTCAAGGTTGAAGTCGATCGAAGATCTCCATTTTGAAATCGGTCGCTGTATTCGTTTAGAGTCACGCGTCGAATTGAAAGCATTCTCCGGTCGATGGAAACCTCGAAATTCTCTCGGAGGGAGTGCTAGTTGGATAAATCGATTAACAGAAGGTTGTTCTTTCGACACGTGTGGAATACACGGGGAGGGGGGCGTGACGTTTAAACATTAACGGGTCAATGGCGCGGCGAAACGACAGTGCACCACCGTAAACATATTCGTATTCTTGGACAGTGTTTCGGAGGTCGGTTAACGTGCGCGGCCAATTAACGTCGAAATAAAATCCGCTCGTGCGCCATTCCTCGTGTTTTATTATCATGCGCGAGCCCATTCGACAGGAAGGTTCCAGGCTGTACGCCTCTTGAATCATTTTTTCTACCAACGAAATCGTTCCTTCATCTTGTCTCCTTATTCGTTGACCTGTACTACTCAACTCGCGGTGAGCTTAAATCCGATCGAAATGTGCTCGGTTAACTTCGAACTATTCGTTCCCATCGATTCGCTGGATATCTCGAGTTTAACGAAACCTAACGTATAATAAGGAAAGTGGTACTTCATAAAAAATAGCTATTTTCATGAAAATGATATGAATGGATTTGTAAAGTTCTTCCGATGAAAACGAACCCAAACACCATATAAATCGGATCGGTCTCGATCGGTAACGATCGCACACATTTCTTTCATCGCTCGTTTTATATGACTCTGTATACAATGGTATCGCCTGTAGCAGGTGTATATTTGAAAAGTAATAGTAGTAGTAGTGGACAGGGAAAAAAAATTAGGAACCAGTAATTTTGGAACACCCGTTGTGTGGTTGAACGCACGTTCTAGTCCGCGACTCCTACTCACTGTCAGTGAAAACCGCATCGGTAGGATAGTTGGTGCAATGGAACGCGAAGGAAATGAGGAAAGTCGGGCACCGATGAAAGTGAGAGGACATTTGCTACAGGCTGTTTCAGTCAACCTGTTTCCTTTCCGTCAGTCACACGGAGAAAGGATTTCTGTCGCGTTGCCTTTTCAATTTTATTTGCAACCGAATCCTATACGAGATCACGCGTCCGTCAATTACTTTCTAAAGAATCGCAAGATAATCTTCCACTACTTTATAGAAAGTCTATGAAATTTTTTTTGCCACTGATTCACGAGAAATTTCAAGAAATTTCAAGAATTACGAACGGGTTTTTGTTGACGTAGGATAATTGGATGCAAGGCTGTTTGTTCATTTTTTGGTGAATCTTTGGAAAAAGCAAAGGTCGTCGAAAGTGGCGGAATTTCATTTACCGTGGAACAAAGCCAATCGCGATTTCGCAGAAACATGGTAGGCTACTGGTGAGACCGCCGTTATAAATAATGTCGTGACGCACATAAGTTAGACATTTAAAAATACGAAGTGCATCTTGAAAGCATTTTCGAACGGATGATAAATCGTGGCCGCGAGTTTGACGATTTATTCCTGGACACTTTTCAGCTGGGCTTTTTTTCCTCCGTCGACGATCGCCGACAGAAATCGTTGCGGGTATACGGAGAACCGCGAACAAATATCAATGATGTTTATGCAAACGCGTAACCGGCTTTTAAAAACCGGTAACATAGATAGAATATAACAAGAACTCGATTCTAAAGATCGAAATCTCATTTCGCGGATGCTGGACAATTAGATCATCAGCTTCTACTAAATTTTCGAGCAAAAAATTGTTCACGTTACACGCAAAAACGAAACTTGTAACATTGTTCGTTTAATCTATCGTATTGCTAAAAAAAAAAGAATATAATACATCACGTTTCTTTGAAATCGAAATCCAATATCTATTCCCATCGCCAAACACAGTCGGATACTTGGATCTGAAGTTATTAAAAAAAATTATTATGCATTTGCAGGTTGACCGTTCGAATGAAAGTCGTTTGAGCGGTCAAGAGGTTCCTCCTACGAGGAAGAATCCTGGTTAGAGGGTGCAAACGGGTGCTGGTAGAGTGCAGAGGAAGAAGCGAGAGAAGAGAAGAGAACAGAGGAGTGGAGCAGAAGATCGATCGATCATCGTGAGATATAATGGCGGGTGAGGACACACAGATCCTAGCGAACGGAAACGTTGAGGCATTGACGATAATTCCGCCGAAGATGGCTAACGGGAATGGGCTAATCTGTGGAAAGCAACACAACAATAACGGCTCGATACCGAATGGTAAACTGCACGAGATCTCTGCAACGGAGAACGGGAAACTCATCATGTCCGACGAGAAATCGAGTAGCCTTCACACGGAGTTCGATGATGTGGATGTGTCTTGCGGCTGGGGTCCGTGCAGGCCACACTGGCTTCAATATTTCGCCACTAAACAGGCCTTCTTGGTCACATTCTGCATCACCTGGGTTAGTAATTTTCTAAATTAGACGATTCTTACGTATCTTTGTTTAGGATTCTTTTATGAAAAATATTCTGTTGATTTTAAAACGAATAAAGTATACTTTAGACTCATCGCGTCCCTTCGGTCATACTTTGTGAAAGATTTACAATAAGATGTTTGCAGCGATGGAAAGTCTTATGGTTTGAATCGTATTTTGGATTTGCAGGTCCTTCAGGGCATGTACTATACGTACTTCGTCTCGGTGATCACGACCATCGAGAAGCTGTTCCAGATCCAGTCGAAGACCACTGGTATCATAATGTCGGCAACGGAGATCGGTCAGATCGGTTCCTCTCTCCTGCTTACGTACTACGGGGGCCAAGGTCACCGGCCTAAGTGGATCGCTTGGGGCATGATCCTGTTCGCGGTGAGCTCGTTCACCTGTTCGATGCCCCATTTCATCTTTGGTGAACAGCTGATCCATCAGAACGAGATGTTCTACAGCAGTGACGGCCCGGGGGCTGAGTGTGTCGCAAACCTTTGCAAGATGCAGGAACGATCGGAGAACTCTACGTTCGATAGGTAAATGTAGTTTGCGCTTTTTATTTTGCTTTTTTTTTTTTCGCGTTTTTTTTTTTTTTTTTTTTTTTTTTTTTTTATTGAATTTCATCGAAGACTTAAAAAAAAGACTTTAAATCTTCGTGTAAAAAAAGGTTAAAATATGACGCTAAGACACGACACATTTATCGGTTGCATATTTTTAAAAGTGACGATATCGTTCGAACGATAGGCACGCTCTCCAAACTATGTAATTTTTGTACGACCTATTTCTCCTTACCTGTTACCATTCTACCGCGATCGATCGTACCTTTTTTAAACGGGTTCCTACGTTTATAAATAAAAAAAGGGCAATTAATGCATCGCGCTATCGTGCGAAAAACATTGGACTGATCGAATAATTATTCATCGGACCTCTCGATATCCTGATAAATTTTCTGTTACTCGAAGCTGGAACTCATCGGCGACGGCGTGTCACAATCGCTGCGAAGGTGACAGGTTGATGGAGCAGAGGATACAGAGCAAAATAATCACTGTGGTCCTGGCTATATTTTTCGTCTCTTTATTGGGCGTTGGAATGGGCCAGACGGCGGTCTACACCCTTGGTATCCCTTACATCGATGACAATGTGGCCAGCAGAGAAAGCCCTCTCTATTTCGGTAAGAATACAATCGTGTCCCTTATGCTTCTATTATACCCCGAAGAAAAGGGAACAAATGGAACGTGTTCAGAGTTTCAAGGGAAACTTTGAAGAGTAAAATATTATCTCTGTAAGACGTTGTCGGTGCACAGATCTTTGAGCTTGATTATTCCTATCCATTGTTAAGTTATGATCAAAAATTTCAAAGTCGTCGAAGAGTTTTATATTCACAGAACACCTTGTCGACGTATTTTGTTGCAGCGATCACGATCGGAGTGAGAATCCTCGGACCAGCCTTGGGCTTTATTCTGGGCTCATTGTGCACGATGATTTACGCGGATTTGTCGGCGAATCCGCAAATCACGCCGTCGGATCCGAGATGGATCGGAGCATGGTGGCTTGGTAAATTAAAGTTTCTTAACGTTACTTCTTTATCTACGACTCGTATTGTTTTTCTTCTTTTTGATAAAAAAAAATCCTTAGATCTGTATGTTTGCTTTGACCTCCGCGTGGTAGAATTCTTTTTGTCCTCCCTTGTGTGTCGTAAAAATTTTTAAATAATTTCAAAGGAAACCAAGCAAGAAGAAAAGAATAAAAGAACATGGATTTGGCTGTTTCAGGTTTGGTGCTAATATCCGCCATGCTGATGTTGGTTAGTATAGGAATGTTCGCGTTCCCGACGCGGTTGCCCGCGAGCAGAACTCCGCCGAAACGAACGGACGCGAACAAGCCTAGTCTCCGAGGTAAGCCCTGATTTATCGTGTCGACGCGAATTGTTCGTCAGGGAGGTCGGTGTTTAAGCTTCGGCCATCGGATCAGAACGGTTTAATTTGATTTTATGGCTTCCCGTAAGCCGTTCCGCGCACCCCTCCGTGTTTCGTGGCTGTCCCGTAAAATTGGCCGGGGAGGATTCAACGAGCGAGATAAAAGTATCATCGGTCGTCTCGAAACCGTCTATTAATTGCAGCCTCGTCGCGTATATGTATATTCGATCCTTGGATTCATTTCGTTTACAAAGCAACGAATACTTTTTAAAATTAGTATTTAAATTAAGTAAATAAATTTGCGTTTTTTATTTTTTATTTTTTTACATTTTTAGGTAAAAAGGGCGACACAATTCCTGTTAATCGTTAGTTAGATAAAAATACTTCTGTGTCGTTGTTTTTGGTAAAAGGGCTAAACAGTGAGGCCATTATGTATTTGGTGAACGTTTATCGGGTCGAAAGGATGGGCCAATGAGATGATCTTTGAAGCGTGAACTTGGCAGTCAAGGTCAATGGCGAATTTAGGTTCGCAGAGCCGGCGTGTCTGCTCGTTTGATCGTGAGCATGCAGGCTAACGCTTTCTGAAACACGACCGAGCTCTTTTCTGGGAACCCTTTGCGCCTGGGACAACAGGGCGACCCTTCGCGTTTATTCTTGGTTCGCTTCGTTGAAACTTTCGATCGAAGATCGTGTAACATCTGCTTTACGAGGAGGAAATTGATAGAAAAGCGTGCAACGCGAGTCAAAGTTTAATTAGTTAAGAGACGAGGAATCGAAGAAAAATGGTAGTTAACGAGGAGGAAGAGATATTAAGTTCAAACTACGCGACGATCAATTTTTCCCGACGTTTTTATTTATTTTTTTTTTTTATCCTTGACCGACAATGTTTCGGAATGTTGTTCCTGAAAGAGGCAACTGCTCAAAATGCGGCACGAGTCGTATCGATAATGAAACTTGTACGTTCCAGTGCGGCACGTGCATTTCTGTGCTGCATCGCATCGCACCGCGTTACTTAAAAATAACTCTACCAACCGACTTTGAACCTATCTATACTTAGTCTCAATCTTAACCAGTCTTCTTTACAGTGCTCTACTTTGACGCGAGGCAATTTACTCCCTTACGCAGAAAATATTCAATCGCGTAAAAAAATGCAAATCGTAAAGCGTTCTCCAAACTAAAAATTCAGTTCCGAAAAAAGCAATCCAATTTTTCAATAAAAGCAGCAAGAGAGTGATTCGATTTTTCAAGAGAACGCGTTCTGATAAAAAAATCGAGCCTCGTATCCGGTCAGGAGGAGGAGGAGGCTTAGTTTACCCGCGAGACCATGGATCGCTCGAGAAGCGCAAGGAACAAACTTAAGGAAGAAGAAGAGAGCGAAAATGCATCGGTGTGCGTTGCATGGCGCATTTCTGGTGCGTTACGTCGCGCGTGTTATGTCGGCCGAGGTGCACGAGACAGCTGAGATAAGTCCTCTCTCCGCGAGGAACGGATCCACATGCGGCCAGAGAAGAACAGGGCCGTATATGCACGCAGAAATGCACGCGCGCGCGTGCCCACCGAACGCTATGCACGACGCATGACCGTGAACTTGCCCCACCTAGTGCACCAGTCGGTCAGTCATCATTATTAACGCACACACGGGGCCCGACGCGTCCACACAGACGCACAACCGTCGATCCTTTACTCCTACGTACACGTGGCATACCGGAGAGACGAGAAATCCGGATGCGTTTCGAATCTTTCGACNTTTTTTTTTTCGATCTCTTATCCAATCGAAGAATAATAGCTGCGAATAATTTGAGCTTTATTCTTGTAATATTTAAAGAAAAATCAGAAATTACGAGCGAAAGGATGAAAGAGAGCATCGAAAGGTGGATAAATTTCATGTAAATGGTTTGGCTGCAGGTCGCGGTGCGTGGTTCGCGTCGCCTGCACAACTCGGTGCGCTCGCTACACCTCACCTTCTCTCTACCTGTTGCAGACTTCCCTAAAGCGGTGAAGAGGCTGTTGAAGAACGACATTCTTATGTTCCGGACGGCCAGCAGCGTGCTGCACATCCTACCGATCGCCGGCCTCTACACCTTCCTGCCAAAGTACCTCGAGAGCCAATTTCGCTTGCCAGCTCATCATGCGAACATGATCTCAGGTAATTTTCGCGAATAGACACGCGAAGGGAACTCCTGGCCCCGAACACTTCTGTTTCCATTAGCTCTCTTCGATGGAGGTCCTTTTCCTGAATTTTTCAAACTTTTTTTTCGTTGTCATTCTTCGGTATATATCTGTAGAAAAGTATCTTCAAATTTAAATGAAAAACGGGTTGGAATAAAAAGAACGAGCTATTTTATTCGAAACTAATCGAACAAGTGTCCCAAAGAAACCAGATTCATCGCGACAAGGTGCTATCTTCTTTTCGTTTCCACAGGTGTTGGCGGTATTTTAGTAATGGGTCTGGGTATTATAATTAGTGGAGTGTTTATCCTGAGGGCAAAGCCTAACGCCAGGTTCGTCGCAGCCTGGATCGCCTTCACAGCCGTAGTTTATGCGATCGGTATGGGTGTACTGATGTTCATCGGCTGCCCAATGGACGATTTCGCTGGTCTCGTTTCGCATTCCAACGGGTAAGATTTCATTCCTTTCTCCATGGTCACATTACCGTCTCTTTCTTCTCGTATTTTTGTCTCGCAACTACGCTAATTGTACCCGCCTTTTCTCGTTTCGTTTGCATAAATTATGGTACATAATTTTAGCAATCTCGATCGGGGAAAGTTTAAAATCGAAACCGTTTGAGAGTAATCTACGAATCGACCTTCTTCTTGCATTCATTGGGCAAAATCTTTCCAGATTGTCCAGTTTCGAACCAACCTGCGAAGCTACCTGCGACTGCGCTCGAAGCAAGTTCAGCCCGATTTGTGGTGCTGATGGGAAAACGTATTTTTCCGCGTGTCACGCGGGCTGCTCCAACTACACGATCATCGATGGCAAGGTAGCTTCGGTGAGTACCAAGAAAATTAAGTATTATTAACGATTTATAACTATAATTAACTGAGCTACTTAAGTAGAATCAACCACGGTACTTAAGTAGAATACCAAGCAATTAATTATACAATCAATCCTAACAATGATACAACGCGTACTCGTTACGTCGCGATTCGAATCGAGCAACTTCTTCGCTACTCGGCGCGTTGATTGCATTCCCTCGATCGTGCATAGTGAGTGACGTCATCGCGGGGGAATATTGATATATAGCTTGATGCATCGGGGAGCAGCCGTGCTCGTAATTGTCGGTGACAGTAGCATGCAACTAGGCCAGAAATGTTTCGTTGTTCTACCATTTACGGGCGAAATCGCATTATTCGTCCGGACGAAACAATGGTTCATTGATTGCGCAACGGAGCAAGTCATTACTTTCGCAATTGAAACGTGCCTCGCTGTGAGCATTTCATTTCCAGTTGTTCGGATTTCGCGCGGACCGGTCCGATTGCTTGCACGATAAAATTAGGAGACCAGACACACGGGAGTTCGTTCCGAAATTGTATCTCTCTTGATTTATTGTTCAGAAACAAATCTTCCGTCCCACTTTTTCGATTTTAACACCTCGAGGGCCGTAGTTTTCAGCTATAGATCTATAATTTATTTTGAGAATCATAGAAGAGATCGTAGAAGATTACTGGTCTACAATTTTTTTTTTTTTTTTTTTTATAAAAATTTGGTCACAGAAAGATGTATTTTTAATCTGTTCGATAAATCTTTTCGCGAAACCGATGGTTCGAATATTATACTATCGATTAAACACCAAATCGTCTAACCACTCCATAATCGTAAATTTACTCGCAAGAATTCTCGTATGAGAGATGCAACAAAGTAGCATCACATATGAAAGCATTTGCATCGGAATACTTGGCATACCTTAACAACGCCGGTTTCGCGGCTTTTCAGTTTTACAACTGCCAGTGCATCGGGTCGAACCTAACGATACCGGAAACGACCAGCACCGCGACGATCGGTTACTGCGACCTCGAGTGCAGTAACTTTTGGGTTTATATGATCCTGTTCTCGGTGTTCGTTTTCATCCACTCAACCAGCGAAGTGGGTTCCATGTTGCTTATCCTTCGGTGCGTGGATCCACGGGACAAGGCAATGGCTTTGGGGCTTATACAATTCGCCATAGGCCTGTTCGGTAATTATTATTCTAATTTTTTCTTTAATTGTAATATCTTTTACGCGATAAATTAAATAGAATTTTAATGTTCCACGTATATTTCTCTTCGATCGACTTTAAAATTTAAGGAAGCGATCAGAGAGGATTACAGAAATGTTCGGTTGGTTCCAGGTAACGTTCCGTGTCCAATCGTTTATGGTGCTGTGGTGGACTCCGCTTGTCTCGTATGGGAATACGCTTGTGGCGTGCGAGGTGCCTGCTGGCTTTACGACTCGAATATCTTTAGAATGTTCTATCATGGTACGTACGCGGTTAGGAAGAAATCTGTGGTGAGAAGAAGTCGGAAATATCTGCGTATCGATTCTCTCGACTGGTTACTCCTATAAATTCTGAAACTCAATTTCTTTTTAATTGATTCGATGCAGATACGAAATTTAGCCTGATATCTATTCTTTAACGAATCTTTGCACGAATTGCCAGGTACCACAGGTGGAATCCTGATTCTGGCGTTCGTAGTGGACATAGTGGTGTGGTACAAGGCAGGTAGTATCAACTTTGTCGAGGAGCAGGAAGCCGAGGAGGGCACCGTAGAAGAAATGGCCACCCTGAAGTCGCAGGACGCACAGACGGTGGACAACGACTATTTGTGAAAGGGTCCCGAGCAACTTCGATGGTATCTCATGAAGCACAGGCCTGAATCTAGCGTCGTAAACCGGGACAAAGCGTGACGAGGCGTTCTTAATTGACGTGAATTCGGTACCAGTAGCACGCTTGAGGTTTAAGGCTGGTGATCGGTGTCGATCTTCGTGTGTCACGTTAGCTGGCTGTTTTTTCTTTATTTTCTTTTCTTTTTTTTTTTTTTTTTTTTTCTTTTTTTTTG